>CM034046.1:11123374-11599848 GCA_019804595.1 Bruguiera parviflora | reverse complement strand
CATATTTTCTGGTATCCATAGGTTTTTCAAAATCTTATTTCAGTCCTTTTGTGTGGAGAAAAGGAAAAAATCAAGAAAGGAACAGCAGAGGACATCTAGGTTTAATTTCAAGATTTCACGGGATGAGAAATCAACAGAGTGACTAAAGGAAATATTAAGGAACTAATTTGCCAAGCGAAAGAAGCTTTAATTGTTATGAATAAAGCTAGTGGCATTACTAGAGGATTCGGTTTTGTTACTTTTGATGACCCATCGATATCTGATAAAGTCCTTGAAGATGAGAATTTCATTCTTAGCAAAAACGTTAGTCAAGTTTGATGGAATGGTTACGTCAAGATACTAGCTCTTTCTCATAATTGAGATTTGGGTCTTTGTTTACATTTGTGATAAGTGGATGACTTTCTCTAAGAACCGAGTGCCACCGTGCAGTCAAGAACAAAAATATATGACTAGTAATGATAGTATCGATACCATCCGATACAAATTGAAGAGAATCTTTGTTGGGGGTTTGCCACCTAATATTGACAATGAAGAATTGAAGAAGTTTTTTAATAGACTTGGTGCAACTACAGATGCTGTAGTGATAAATGACAGAGTAACCAGTCAATTAAGAGAATTTGGGGTTCGTTCCTTTTGAGTCAGTGAATGCTGTGTTGCAAAACAATTTTCATAGATTGAATGGTTGTCCAGTGGAAGTAAAGAAGGCTGAAAGTAGGGCCAAGAAAAATGGACATAATCGGGACGTTTATTCCACCAATGCATTACCTCAATAGTATTCCTATGGACCTTCGGCTTTTATTCGATGGTTTGTGTTTTCCCAGTGCTTATTTTCATTGCGACCGAGGTGCATGGTCATATGGGCACCCTACAAACAATTATATCCTTGTACCTGTGGTGTGAATGAGACCAGAGATTCGTAGAGTGGCAGCCCAATCGGTGATGATGCAAGCTGTGTGGAAAATCCAGGACTAGGTAGGACATGTGCAGCTCAACTTGGCTCGTCAAGTAGGAAACACTGAAGTGTAGAGCCTGACAGGCAAGCAAATAGGCCATCTGACTCTGGCTCTTGTTAACCCATAATTGTACAGCAAAGCAAAAATCAGGTTGCTGCCCAGCAACAAAAATTTCAGTATCTTTTTTACTTATTTAATATATTGTTTACTACTTTCAACTAATGCCTTTGATATATGATTTCATTTTACATCTGATTGTTCCTAGAAATTATGTGTTCGGATCACAAAAAATAACTTTTTCTCAAAAAAAAAAAAAGGGGGGGGGGGGCTGACACCTTACTCGCAAATTCTTGTTTACGGTAAGTTCCTTGTTACTGGTTTACACACACATGGATAGATATAGGTGTAAATTAACTCTTGGGCTGATATGGGCCCGAGTACCCAATTGCCAGAAAATAGTTAATTGCTAACAAAGATAATTGTAGTTTTTGGGCCAAGGTCTTTAGGTCCAAGATTTTTGAAATAATTGATAACACATGACAATAAATCAAAGGCTGTTGATAGAAATTGCTTGTTTAGAGTAATTAATTTATAAATTTTATATTAAGAGAAAAAAATTAGAATTCAAATTATATGTATGGATTGTATGATTTTCTTTTTTTATTATTATTATGAATTCAAATTATAGGTATCTCTCTTTTCTTATATATGTATGGATTGTATGATTTTCTTTTTTTTTATTATTATTATAAAAAAAGATGCATTAAGATTTTGTCATTAACGATGGAATTGAATTTATTCTAGCTGTTTCAATTTACTATTTTTAATTCCAAAAGGATTTTGTTTTGGTTGGTGCTATTCCCTAGCTTTCTATTGTATTGCATGATACATCTGTCCCTGCTTCTAACCTCAATCTCTGTTCAGCGACGGGTGTGAAGCATGGCAGCGGTATAGGATTGTGCTGAGTATTGATGTCAGGTTGCTACCCACTAAACTTTTGGTTTACATTCATTCAGCCCTGGGATCAATATCCAACTTTTTTTTTTTTTTTTGTCTTTAAGCTCTCTTGTTGTTCCCAAATGATGAAAAACATTATTTGCTTTCTTTCCAGAATTCAAGTGATCCACTGTCGCAGTTACTTGATTATATATATATATGTTAATTTGTGTGTTTCAAAATTTTGGTCTCAAGTCTTCCACTTCATCTAATGGACTACCATGCCACGATCATAGGACTACTTGGAGTTTAATGCAGATTAGGATGATCATCAAAATTGGCTTTTCCGTGAAATTTAACAAATTTCTGAGATGGGCCGGAGACCATGCAAAATGGAGTTAAGTCAGTTGGGTGGCTGTCCTTTTCATTTCTTTCTCCAAGTCAGATACGTCACGCACCCGTTTAAGAAAAATTGAAAAAAAAAACAGAAAAAAATTAATTAGCAATACTTATTGAAGCGCATTAAAAGTTGTGTCCATCATATATTACTTGTTGTTATAAGTAAATAAAATTACAAATAATTAAAAAAAAAACGATATTACTATTCTATTTTAACTTACATATACCCAGCAAGTATTCGTATGCAGAAGTGCTCCAGACAAAATACCCAAGATGCCGTCAACAAACATCTACTCCTGTGCCTCATTCCTTTTTGCTGTTATGAAGACAAAGCAAAAGCGGAAAGCAAAAAATTAATCCATATTTCCAGGGCCATTTTAGCAGACATGAAAAGCACGGCACCCTCTTGTAAACCAAGGTAGGGGTGGGTTATGGGTTTGGATTCTTCTTTGAAAAAAGCCCCACCAAGGACCTTATTATTAGACGTGCGTAACACTTCATTCCTTCCCCAGCAGAACTTTCTCTGTTTGTAGCCTCTTCCAGACAAAATAGGTGTCCTAGGAATGTGCGTATTTTGGTGATTGGTGTTTCGATGGCATCAATAAGTGGATTGGAGGGCGGTTGGGCCACTGGCTTGCTTTCCTTCTATGCCCTGCGCGGTTTCTCCATTTGTGTTGCAAAATCTAGTGGGCAGGGCCTAGAATCATAGCTAGATTTTTAGATTAGTCCCAGCCTTTTGAGAATGTATATCTACTCATTAATATGTATTTGAAAATAAGAACATAGATCCACTCTCATGCTAGCTGTTACATTGGCCAAGGTAGCATAGGGAGGGAGAATCTTTATGCTTGAAATGGGGCATGACATTTGGCCTTGGACCAAGGCATTTCGGAGAAAAAACTGAGAGGAAGCCGAAGGAAAAGCTACTTAAAGGGAGTTATGAGGCTAGGAGTCTGCAGAGAAACTGGCAAAAGGGTTAATGAAGGGGGTGCACTTTATTGGTGACAAGTATGTGCACACATATGACACATTCACTCACACACACACACACACACACACTCTCTCTCTCTCTCTCTCTCGCTGTGTCAAAAAGGAAAAGAGCCACTAGGCCTTTTTAGTTCCATGCATGCAGTATTAGCACAAAAACAGCCTGTGGTCTCCCTCGGTTGGGTTGCTATCCATATCTACTTTTTCTGTTGACCTCTGTTGGCCATTGCTGCAATCTTCTTTTAGATTTTCTGTTCCCCCCCCCAGTGAAATACCAACCAAGTCCTTTCTCATTAACTGCAACTTTAATAAATTATCAAGTAATCTGGTCGATTCACAGTGGTTAGTAGTAGGTGGCAAATGAAGCCACGAAACTATGACAAATTTGCTTTCAGGTCTTGTAAAACTTTTGTAGCAGACACGACACAGTTTTGTACTTCTATTTACCAGGTCATGAATTACGTTGTTTAACTTTTATCTTAGGCATCATGTACAGAATTGGGGATGCATTATTGTACTATTTGCTAGATGATTGTGCCCCATTATTACTCTACTTCACCCTGCTGCTACACTCTATCCTCTGGTGAAAATGCGTAGTAAAATTCAACGCACAGACGAGGACAGCTATGAAATTGCGTTTCGTCCTATGACTTGTTGGACAAGATATGGAGCCCTGTAATTCACTACTATCAGGTTTAATTTCTTATTCTCAATTAGCAGCAAGCCATATCAAGTTTTTGGCTTATCTTACTGCACACAGATTTTATAAATAGTCCAAAAATTCTTCTTGAGCCCGTCAATGGCACAGTTGTGAACGCGTTAACATGACATGAGCTACATAGATACTTGTTTGTGTTTCAAACAAAAAAAAAAAACAAAATAAATTCTTTGGTACTGTTATCGTCTAGATTTATTCGTGTAATAATACACATATAAATATCAGCCAAGATTATTTCTTCTGTGTCCTCGTGCATACGGAATTTTCCACAAGACCCTTTACAGCACTAGAAGTTCTAAACCAATAAGCTCCAATTTAGCCAGCCAATCTTCATCAAACGAGCATATGCCTTGTGAGCATTTTCTACATGCATGCTAGCCGAAAAACCATGGACAAGGGAAGTTCTGGCGGATTTGACAGGGAGATTATCTAATGTCTTTTTAATTAAGGATGAGGAAACTGCGAAAAACAAGTTCACTAAACAAACATGAAATTAATTGCTATGTTGTTGCCCCCGCCCCCAATAATCCTCAATGCATTGACGACATGCTAGACCTTGAATTGTGAAAAATCGAGTTGCTCGGGCTCGACTTGTCATCAGAAGACAGCGTATTGTCCGTGGTGAGAAATATAATCTCCAATTATGGTCACATCGATGCATCCATTAACTTTGCTGCTATAGGATGCACCGGCCCCTTACTCCGAGCTTCCGCTAGAAATACAATTTCCAAGGTTTTGTGCCTTGGCATCCAAGCGGAACGATGGCATACTGAACATAGGGAGAGTTGTAGAGGGTGCCTTGCCGACACCATGGCCAGTGTCATATGTGTGCTGTCAAGGCAGCGTTCCAGGCCATTTCCAATACTTTTGAGGGTCGAAATTAAAACCCTTTGGAATTAATGTGGTCCCGATGGTCCAGGTGCCATAAGATCAAATCTTTATAGGGCTGACACCGAGAGAATGGCAAATCATGACTGGAAGCTTAATTATTTTATGTTAAAAAACTAATCAATCCAAAGAAAGTGTTGAGTCGTCGAAACCTAAGACCAACAAAGCAAATCATATTTGTCCATATAACGGGCCTGTTTGCCATGCTCTCTTGGTCCCCACTCTGGGTTACAGAGGTTGCCTTCTCCGTTCGTTGCTATCTCATTAAGAAGGTTTGATAATTATTATTATTATGCAAGTATTTATTGGCCGATGTACGATGTGTGTTGGTAAGTCAATTAATGTCTCTAGGTTTTTATTTCTCGTAGTACTGTCATGTCTCAATAATGAATGAGAAGACTTTTTTAAGCAACACGTCTTAAAATTTCAGAATTTTATCTATAATATATATTTTTAAGAGTATAAATTTTATTACAATAAAAAATCAACCAATAAAAAAAAATCGATGAAGCAGTACTATAGGGAAGCTATTCCTGCTATGCAAGCACCTCTTCTCGGTCTTTTTTTTTGGGGGGGGGGGAGAAAATTTGAAGTGTAGGTTATGGCGACAGTGCACCATGTATACTGGTACAGACGCCTAATGCCCGTGTTGTCAAGAGTCCTCAGGCCATCTACTCTGTCTATATCCTATTCGGCCAAAGTAGAGGAAAATTGAGATTAGGCCCTATTGGCTTGGCCTCTGCTTGGTGCGATGATTTGGCAAGGAGAACTTTCTAGGCAATTACTGATAACAGCATTAATGCAATGCAACGCATATTTACGCCAATTTTACATTATTCATTCGTACATGTAGTGTAATTTGTCTTGGGAGAGGAAGAAAGACCATGGTTTTGTGGGCCAAAAAACAAAGAGAGAGAGAGAGAGAGAGAGAGAAGAGGAGATACATGGGTCTCGTATATTAAAAAATAAAATAAAATATCAGATTTTTTATTAAAAATAAATAAACTTTTTAAAAAATAATTGTTTATTTTACAAAATTCACATACTAATTCAAATTAGTTATTCTCGATTCATTTTCTCTGTTCACCAACTTTTTCCTATCTTAAAAGAATTAGGTATTTCTTTAACTTACCTAAATTTTATGAGGATCGATTACTACTCCTAACTTTTTCATTTGGAGCACGACAGGCTTAGACTGACATTACCATTTTCTGGTCATAGAGATATAATCGGCTTTTTTCATATGATAATGGACAAACGGCTTTCGCTTTTCAAACGACCTTTTTTCAGGGAGAGGAATGGAGAGACATTTTTACGAATGCAAGGGATAATCAATTGAAACTTTGTTGGTTATGGATCCAACTCTTGACGTGAATCTGCATTGTAATGGCATTTGATCTCTATACCCCAAAAAAGATAAATAATAATAAAAAAAAAAATATTGCGTAGTTCCATTGATTGACTTATGTAACCCCTCATCGTTTACCGATTTGAACCCAAATTGAGCTAACTATGACGAGTGGGAGAATGAATGGCTGACCGAAAGAAAACAGTAAAAACAAAAGAGCCACCACCAAACCATTCCTGCGAAGGATCCTGCCAGGAGAATGGTGAAGGTGAAAGTGACTGTGAGCAAAATTTTTCGGAGGCCGGGCAACACAAGACTCTTTTTGCCAGGCACATCCCGCATCTCTAGCAAAAATCCTGTTGGTCCCTCCTACTCCTAGCGCCATTGTGGGTTGGTCGTTGGTGGATTTACTAATCATTACTTCAATCAAAAAGAAGGTCACTCCTCTCTTTTCCCTCACATATTCTCTCCCTCTTTTCTCGATACATCTTTCACTCATAGAATTTCCCCACTATCTATCTTTTTGAAACGTAATTTTAATCATTTGCACCTGGAAAATCTGTCTCCATTGACTCCCTCATGCAAATTTTTTCATGCAACAACATATTTAAAGACCAGTATTTGTGCTGCCAGTCACATTATCTATGGCTATGTCTATTTAATAACACTATGTGCACAATGTGATTCAGATTCGTCAGAGAAAAAGCACGAAATAAGTCAAAATGGTTTGGGCAACCTTAATAAAGTTGGCCGAGTCGTTTTATTGCCCCCAACTCTCTCTCTTTTTTTTTTCTGTCTTTTCTTGGTTGAATTGGAGAGCAAAATCCAATAAAAAACTTGACTAGTTTGAGTCGACTATCATTTTAGGCCAAGCGACTCCAAAACGGTCTTGATGCACAATAAAATTCAAAATTTTCAAAAGCCTCGATAAATTATATAAAGTTGGAATTTATTATATTGAAGTTTTACATAAAGGAATCCGCATCATTTTGTTAGCATCCCTGCATGTTATTAGCACCAGAGCTCGACCACAGGAGATGTACGGAAGATTTGATTCCATCAATTTACAAAGACAGAGTGCCCTTCAGTTTGGAGTTCGGATGCTCTCTCTCTCTCTCTCTCTCTCTTTATCCGTTTCTAGTTCACGTCTTCAATGAATTAAAAACCTTAAATTAGGCTTTTAGCGATGGGGCTTTAACTTTCTTATTATCATCTTTAATCATACGATAGAATACAAAAAAACAAGTATATCCCACAAGAGGCATATGTTCCTCAAGGGCTATCATCATTCTAAGAGCAGATGTCCACCTTGACCCTATGCACTACTTGTAGCTTCATTTCTTAACCTTTTTCGTTTTTTTCTTTTTCATTTAATTGATCAACACAAACGTGGAATGGTCGTGTTATGCCTTTTACAGTTGTGTTACATGCTACAAATATTATCCCAGTATTAATTATGTAAATCTAGACCATATGGACGGTCGTCAATGTCGTAGATTGTGTTACTCTCATATTTGGAAGAGCATAAAACCGATCATTTTTACTTGTACCAACTGTTTTATAGCTCTAAACGGTAATTATTGATCATGCTTAATCCCTTTTTTGGTATATCAAAACTAATTAAGGACTTAAACCTCGTTGGGGTCTTGTCATTGGTTTGCGTCCACCAAAAATCAATTTATTTAACTACCCCAACATGAAACAGTTATTGATTGCCTCATGGAACTGCTTTGTTGTCCCGCATTCTTCTTTTTGTCCGGCTGCTGGTGTTGACTACATGATACTATGCCCACATAGAAGCTTTCCGCCTTCAACACAATGCCTTCCATAGCAATAATTGCACGAGTCACTAATCCTTTATCTCAGTTTAATTAACTAATTATTTCACTCATTTCGGCCTGATTCGGTTATAAATGGGCTCATTCCTGCACAATCCAAACGACCAGTAATCGACTTTGGCCCATGTGATGGATATTACATTGCTTTATTTTCTTCGGATAATATGCCCCCTCAAAATATACTTTTATCATTAAAATTTTAAAATTTTTTTGAGATCTCAAATTTTGATTTTTAAAAATAAATGTAAAATTTATAAAATTAAAGAGAATTGTCTTCGTATATAACTCACGTCTCAATAAATTTTTTATTGAATAAAAAATATTATATATATATATATATATATATATATATAAAACAGATAGTGCTAAAAAAGGACATGCATTAAATAGTGTTAGCACATATATTGGCAGTTCTTATTTTATTTTTGGAGGGCAGCTTTCTAACACCTTGTTCATTCAGGAGGCCATGCACCCCAGCACATGCATTGAATTTATAATAATGGAAATTATTGCATTACATTTTTGCTGACACATATTTTCGACATGAAATTCTTTACATAAAATGAGCCAACATTAGCAAACATTTTGTGTTTTTTCTTTTGGACAAGGACGCTGTTATAGTCAATAAAATCTGAAACGAAAATACCAGTTTTCATGTTTTAATTCCCCGCACGGCTATGAAGCATCTTATTTGGACTCATGGATGTCAGATGCTCAGGCCTCTAACCCCGCCAACCTTAGGCCAACCCAGACTCACCGCTCCTGATTCCGCCACTCGGCATGAATACCAAGCAAGGCTGATATTAGAGGTGACGAATTAGCTGGTTGAATCTGATCCAAGTCAAATTATTTTGAGTTTTTGATTATTTGAATCTTGGTTATTTTGGGGTTTTATGAATTTATCAAATTTTGGAGTAATTTAAATTTCAAATTATTCAATTTTCAAATTACAATTTTATCAAATTTCAGATTTTCTAAATATTAAATTATTTCGGGTGTTGTGTGCATCAAATTTTAAGTTTTAAATATATTGATTTTTCAATTTTTTAAAAATTTTTAAATTCGTATTTTTCAAACTTAAATTATTCAAATTTTGAATTAACTAATTTTAAAATTATTTTAAATTTAAATTATTTTAAATTTAGATCAACGTTTTAAATTATATCAAGTCTACGAACAAGTATACTTTTGGATTCATCGCACCTTCGTTAAAATTCACTGGCGAATAATTTCTTTTAATTACCTAAATAGTGAGGTTCTCACGACCCACGAGTCAAATTAAAGTCATTTTTTTTTTTTTCCGACTCATTCACTCTCTTGCAACCGTGCTATTAATTTTGTCAACTTAATTTTTTGGGGCAAAAATCTATATTGACCCTCTAAGTTCTACTATTGTTTCCCATGTGTTGGGTTAATCCGTCAACAAACGATCCCCTCGTCCACCATTTTTGTCGAACTCATCCGCATTTTTGCCCATTGATTCTGAATCGATTAAGAGGCTTTTAATTTGTTCGATTGCACTTACATTTCTCTTCTGGTAAACACTGAGCTTTGAGAAATTATTAGATGGATTTAATTGATAGCGAATTGATTTCATACGTTATCTAGTATTAAAATATAACTTATGGTGCTTTTGGCCTATCACGTAAAATACAGATATAGTCCAGTGAAGCAAACAACCTGGGAAACCATAAGATTTTGTATAACAGGGGAGGCTAACTGCTCGCAATTGCAAAGTTTAAATCCTTCGAGAGACCCTAATAAGTACTTTTCGTTGTTAGGTCTAGCGAAGATTAGTCTTTTCTTTTCTCTCTCTCTCTCTCTCTTTTTTTTTATTTTAAAAAATATTGCATTTAATAAAAAAAACATATTACAAATATATTAATTATTATGTTTATAAATTAAAAATAAGAATTTATTATTTAAATAATATTAAATTTAAATAAATTTTTTATTCAATTTTAATATTAAAACATTTAAAATTGTATTATTATATACAAACACACACACACATATATAAAATGAATTTATAATTATGACCGGGGCATCAACCTAGTCTATTTAGACTGACAGCAAGATTAATTAAAAATGTTGCTAATGTTAGGGGGAAAATTGGCCCCAAATCAACTAGTTTGGATTGACCTAGAGAGGAGAATATTAAAATCATTTGCAAGTTCTCTCGGCGTGGCGTGAATGCCAACCGTACTTTATTATATGAGGTGAATTTTTTCAATTCAATGTCGCTGACAATAAATTTTTAAATTTTTATTAATTACGCATTAAAAGATAATAAATATGCAATAAATGATCCTAACAATTTTGGTTAGCTGTCGTGCGTAATATTTGGATGCCAATCTAAATAAAGAAAGACGAAGTTGTGAGGGGCAAAAATTCAAAGGCTGTCAAAAGCGCGTGTGACTTGCCGAGGCATTGCCGCTGCGGAGGGATTAAAGTTCGACTGCGGAAACGACGTCGTTACCAGTTGTACCACACTCAGCGCCACAAAAACTGTAGAGGCGGCAGACGCCTGTCTGGCCCCCACTGGAGTTGCCAAAAACCAGTAGACCCAGGGCAGAAGCTGCCGTACTGTCATGAAGTGACAACATGGACACACTGTTGTTATTATTATTATTATTATTATAAATATTTTAATAAAAATAAATTGTCTAGACTTAAAAGTTAATAAATTTAAATAAATATAATTAATTTTTATATAATTTTTAAAATATTTTATATTTAATGTAAAAATAAATTATAATTATTTAAATTTATCATTTTTATTTTATTTTTTTTTCGGCCTGTAATTTGTTTGCTAACTAACAAGAATACTGCTTTGTCTGATGGGTTTTGCTGGGTGTTTTAGTCTCATATATATCCACTTGAGAGATGGGTGCTCTTATTATTTATATAAGTAGCACTGCTGCAAGCTACTACTTTGTCTTTGGTGTGTAGGTTTTTGGTCTTTCTTTGTGCGTATTGGTTTTTTAATGGAGTTATGTGGTTTTGAGGATCTTTGATGCATATGTGTGTGTCTGAACTCTTTAAATAAAGAGCAGAGAAAAGAAAGGCATGAAATGGGTAGGGAAGGGAGCGTAGGTTAAAGCAAAAGTAGAGGTCTTTCTCATACACAGATCCCTATGGAATGCAGCAAGGATGCCCAGCATTGTTTGCTGGAACTCATTCTTTTTGTTTAGTTTAAAGGAACTTGCTTTGTTCTCTTTAGAAATCTTTTCAGAGAGAGAGGGAGGGAGCGAGGGAGAGCATAGATTCAGTTCCAGGATTTGGATTTGTTTTAGATGAGTGGTTAGATTTTGCCCAATCTAACTTCTGTGGCAATGTGTGTGTGTGTGTGTGAGAGAGAGAGAGAGAGAGAGCGAGAGAGGCTGTCATATGATTAGTTTATTTTTACCCAATGATGGAGTTTGCTTTGCCTTAAGAGAAACACACCAAGAATCTCTTGTAAGTTAGAAAAGTATCAGCAACACAGACACACAAGAGAAATGAAGTCCACGAGCAATAATGATGATAACGGCAAGGACAATACTAACTGGTTGGGTTTCTCTCTCTCTCCACATATGAAAATGGAGGTTTCTTCAGGACCAAACCACCACAACCAAACAGGGTCTTCCTCCTTTGCTGCCATTCCTACTGCTATCCCAACAAGCTTTTTTCACTCCCCACCACATCTCAACTATGGCATTTGCTATGGTGTTGAAGGTGAAAATGGTGGTTTGTACTCTGCCTTGCATGGTATGCCACTGAAGTCCGATGGCTCTCTTTGCATTATGGAAGCTCTTATCAGGTCACAGTCTCAAGGTTAGTTAGCTACTTAGCAGCTCTCACTTTACAGCTGTATATTCTTTTCTTCTGGGCTTTATTTTTTGTGTTTATTCTCAAACTTGTGGACTTTTTTGTCTTTGACTTTCTATCGTGAAGCAACAATGGTTACAAGTTCAACTCCAAAGCTGGAGGACTTCTTCGGTGGTGCAACCATGGGGACCCATCACTATGAAGGCAATGACAGAGAAGTGATGCCTCTTAGCTTGGACAGTGTGTATTATGATCAACAACCAGATCACGAACCCAACAGCCAGAATTGCCTGACTCACTTGCAACAAAGCTCCAGGCAGCAGGAACAGATTCAGGCCCAACAGTATCCATATTACTCTAATTTCAGAAACAACGAGATTTTACAAGGAGAGGAGGGCAAAGAAACTCAGGTCTCTGATTGCTGCCATCTTCAACTTCCAACTCTGGGAGATGAAAATGGTGTCAAGAACTGGGTCTCAAGAACTTATACAACAAATCATGTAATGGATCAGAAGATGATTGGATGCGTAGGTGACAATGGAAGTGAATCTGGTTCTATTAGTGCAGTGGCATATGGGGATTTGCAATCTTTGAGCTTGTCCATGAGTCCTGGCTCCCAATCAAGTTGTGTTACTGGTTCCCAGCAAATCTCACCTACTGTGGCTGACTGTGCTGCCCTGGAAAACAACAAAAGAGGTGCTGAGAAGGTGGATCAGAAGCAGATTGTCCACAGGAAGTCCATTGATACGTTTGGGCAAAGAACTTCTCAATATAGGGGTGTAACAAGGTTAGTGCTTAATTTGTTCCTCAATCATCCTTTAATTCTTCCATTTTGCCTTGGTGTTTCTTGTTCCCAGCTTGTTCATAAAGTATTTGCTTTCTTGGGTATTCTTTCTTTTCCCACCTTTTCTCCTCCTTGAGGCCAATTTGGTTTGAGGTTTTTTTTTTTTTTTTCCCTCTTGTTTCCATTCTTTTCTAGAAAAGTTTAGTTTCTAAATGGCTGTTCTTAACAGGCATAGATGGACTGGGAGATATGAAGCACATTTGTGGGACAATAGTTGCAAGAAAGAAGGTCAGAGCAGGAAAGGAAGGCAAGGTTAGTTAGCAAATGCCTTTATGATATTCTGCAAGTGAATAATGGCTCATGAATTTTTAGTTCTGTGTCTTAGCTCCTCTGACACTATATATGTCACTGATTTTATTTTTATTTTTTTTGTTATTTTCTCGGCTGGGGATGCCATTTGACAACTCTCAGTTTATCTGGGTAAGCTCTTTTTCATACCCAATAATTTAAACATTCATAAGATATCTGGCCACAAAATGTTAGTGAAGTAAATCCAAAATGTAAATTTCAGGGGGTTACGATATGGAAGAAAAAGCTGCAAGGGCTTATGATCTAGCTGCACTCAAGTACTGGGGACCCTCCACTCACATCAATTTCCCTGTATGGAATCCTTTGTTCATATTTCAAAAACCAGTTTCTATGGGCTCTTTCTAACTATTTGTTATTGAATTGTTACTGATCTGTCTGTTTTCCCAGTTGGAAAACTACCAAAAGGAGCTGGAAGAAATGAAGAATATGACCAGACAGGAATATGTTGCTCATTTAAGAAGGTAACTAAAAGCCTTATAGCTTTGTTTATTTCATTTTGGTGCCTGCATCACCATTTTTACTTCTAAAAGTAATGTTTTAAAGAGTGTTCCTTTTTAAAATAATAATAATAATAATAATAATGCAGGAAAAGCAGTGGATTCTCTAGGGGGGCTTCAATCTACAGAGGAGTGACAAGGTCTTTGCTATCTTTACTTCACCCGGCAATTAATTAAATATTTCTTACTTGCATTTTCTCTAACAAAAATGAATTGTCTTCCCTTTACATTTCAATTTGTAGCAGGCATCATCAACATGGAAGATGGCAAGCTAGGATTGGCAGAGTTGCCGGAAATAAGGACCTTTATCTTGGAACATTCAGTGAGTTCTTTCACAAAACAACTCTGTTTCTGTTTATTCAAAAGTAACATAATTCGGTCAATCATCTTTAGCTAACCATCTCACAAATAAAGTAATTAATAGAGTGTGCCTATTGACTTCCAAAGGCTGATTTTTGTGCCACTCTCAGCCCATTTTCCCTTTTTCCTTGTCGGCCACTTTTAAATCCTAACTAAAGCTTTAATCAAAACTATTGTTTTATATACGTTCACACCAGATGACACTATACAAGTAAAGTGTGATTCTTTCAACTAAACACCAGGCACCCAAGAAGAAGCAGCTGAAGCCTATGATGTAGCAGCTATAAAATTCCGGGGGGCTAATGCTGTAACAAACTTTGACATAACAAGGTATGATGTTGAACGAATCATGGCAAGCAATACCCTACTTGCTGGAGATTTAGCCAGGAGAAACAAGGACGTTGGGTCGAGTAATTTGACTCCAAATCAGGAGCCTCCTGCTCATAACAGCCACGGAGAGGCAAGCCCCTTGCTGAAGAACAATGAAAGTGAGTCGGATTGGAAAATGGTCCTCTACCAGTCCTCCCAGCAACTTGATCACAAAGGTTATTCTTATGCGATTGGTAACTACAAGGCTCAGGATTTCTCATTGGCCCCAGACAACGTAATGGGGATTGATATTGTGAACACTGTCCGTCAACCAGAGTTGGAAGAGTCTGCTAAGCTGGGAGCTCACGTGTCTAATGCTTCTTCACTGGCAACTAGTTTAAATAGCTCCAGAGAAGGCAGCCCAGATAGAACTAGCTTGCCAATGCTCCTTGCAATGCCTCCCTCGGCAACATCCAAGTTATATATTTGTCCAAGTAGTAACTCGAATTCTTGGATTCCATCCACCCAACTGAGGCCTTCAGTCTCCTTGTCTCACATGCCAGTTTTCGCTGCTTGGACAGATGCATAGCATGGGCCAGAGGTTTAGTGAATTGCAAGGTTTTGCATGAGACAGAAAAACCAAGACTAGCGTTAAGTGGATTTCTTCTCCTTTTTTTTTGTTTCTTTTCTTCTTTTTTTTTTACCCTTTCTTTCCATTCTCTTTAGTTACGACTACTAGTGAGTGGAGAAAATGTGTTAGTGTGGAGATGGGGTTATATGAAGGTTTAGGTGGGACCTGTTTATGAACCAGAGCCTCAAATTTTCAAACTCATCCTCCATTATGAAGATTTTGAAAGTAATGGTAGAGAAAGCTTTTAAAAGAATCAATTTGATTGAAGTCTAAGAAATGATTTTGGCAATATTGGGATGACCATATTCATAATTACATTCAACTTTATATATTTATTCTCTCAAGTACAGAACAATCACAGATGGATCTCTTTTGCTTTGAGCTTTTGACCAAATTAAATCTCACCCCCACCAAAACATTATTGTTCTCCATGCACATAGCATTATCATTACTAGCCCCTTTTGTTGCATCAGCTTTCTCCAAAAGTAACATAAATTTGTTACCCAGGAAAAAAAAAGAAACATAAATTTCTTTCAGTGGCTCCGTTTTAAAGGAAAAATAAACAGAGAAATAGAGAGGAGGAAAAGATGGGTGATCTGTTGAATGGAAAATGGATCATAATTTGAAGAATTAACAATATTAAGATGGCCCATTACTACATAGAATTTATTTATTACCCTAGTGAAAGGGAAAGCCTTCTTTCTTGTTTTAAAACCCTAAACATAGATATAGGTCTGTCGTCAGCCCACTCGCTGCAGGCTAATGATGCTAGACATTAAAAAGCTACTCTGTGTCCACATGTGCACTTCAATTGCCAGTCCAGTCCTTGTGTGTTTCCGCATGTGTGGTTTATCATTTATACCCAGCTGCACACGTGTGGTTTCGTGGCAACTACTCGGGTCATCATTTTGTCCTGAGAATGCCAAAAAAATCTGGAATACTTAAAAAGAGCTACATTAAAAACAAGAAGATTGCTGCAGTTACTGGTGCAAACAAGATTCCTTCCACACACCAATAAGCTATATCTTAGTGGGATTAGAATTGTGTTTGAAATTAAAATCTCAAATTTAGCAACAGACTCGTGATTAGGGTCAATTAACCAATATACATATATATATATATTCCAACCATTGTGCTCATCGAATTCTTTTCATTATCAGCTATATATGGTAACATGTTTGTCACGTACTTACTAAATGTCATATTTGCTATTTAAAAGGAAAAAGGAAAAAAACTACAACTCGTTGGCCATTAGTGTGAAGTTGTTGTTAATTCAACGATTTTTTTCTTTTTTTTTTTTTCTTTTTTGGTCTTTTTGAAGGGCATTTAACTTGGGAAGGGGATTGAAGCCAGGTGACCACTCAGGCACCCCTAAGTGGTTAATTCAACGAAATTTAAAATCTCTCCAACTACGTAAAGAAAAATATTAATTGGCAACACTTTTTTTTTTTTTTTACAACAGAAGCAAAAGAACACAACAAAGAAAGTGTGCAAGAAAACAAGAAACAAAAGCTAGTTGCCCCTAGGCAGAGCCCCCACCAACCAAGTCTTGATACAGGAGGTTACCCAACCCCGGTGGAGGGATCTCACGAATAATAAGTGGGGAGCTTCAGAGGAAACACCCAGATTAGCGAGGAAGTCAGGGAAAAAATTCCTCTGCTGCAAACGATGTTCCTAAGGTTGTTTTAAGAAATACAACCAAGAGAGGCCGTAAGAGATCGAGCTCCCCCCCCCCTCACTTTTCGTAAATTTTTTCAATGCAATTTTAGAACCAGACTCGCTAATAATTTTTCGAAAGTCCCTCTTTCCAAGCAATTCGTAAAGCCATATTGATAGCTTGTAGTTCAACCCCAAGTGCGTTAGATATACCTTCTCTCTCACCTTTCCTGCGCCCATCCACGTTAAATCATGACAAAAAAAAAAAAGAAAAAAGGAATTATGATGATGTGAATACTCAACTTGTTAACTAATAAAAAAAAATCTTATTATTACAAAAAAATAAAATCATAAATAACAATTATTTTATTGTTTGATTGTATGCCGATTAAAAATATTCGTATAGTAATAATACCTTTCTGTAAAATTCCAAACATTGGTCAAATTGAGCGCCTCACTGGAAAATATGTCAAAGATACGAGCCGTATGATGCATAGGAAAATCTACAGTCGAGCAGGAAAATTTTGACAATTCGGCGCTAGACTAGCCACCTTGACAATAAAATTACGGACAAAAGCAGCTTGCATTAACTGCATGGCCCGCGCTTACGTCAAAAGTAGAGCAAATCTCCGTAGGAGTATTATTCTTTCCTCCATCGATCGCCAAAAAGGCGGAGTATATAAATATAAGATCTAGTTATTAATTGGAATGTAATGGGGTCAGTCAACTTTTAAATATCGTAGTGTCATATCAAGCATAGATGCAATGATGGTGTCTCCGGCTCGTTTGCTAGATGGAGCTTTCGCCAACAGTTGAAAGCATCACGATCACCCGAAAATGGAGAACTGCTTTCATGCAACGAAGTCGCTCATCTTTGTGGACAAACGAGAGTTTGGCCTTCGTTTATTGTCGAGCTGTAAGGAACTTGCAACGTAGCTTGTCAATCGATTAAAGCCACTAATCATGCACTAATATTGTCGGTGAAACCTATGGTGCGGACGATATTCACACGTTATTAGACTAGTGTTTATCGTTTCTGGTATTGGTGACGTGCTTCTTCTTAATGTCTCGTACAACGAGTGTCGCAACGCGCTCGCAGCTCGACCTGGTCAAACCAGAGTTACTGTGGTGAAGTCAGGAATTTTTTTTACAGGAAAGGAAAAATACTTAATGCAGCAATCATTCAAGACATTTTCGAGATGTTTCCCCGTTTTCGTCGTCGTACGAGAGAGAAAAAATTATTTTTGTTTTGAAAGTTAAGTATCTTCGCATAAAATAAATGGAGCAAATTATTATTTTAAAATTTATAAACTATAGTTACTTTGGACTTGTTCGTTGTGATTGCCGATTTCTGTTTTTTTTTTTTTTATATAATATCTTGTTTGACTGCTGCTTTTATTTTTATTTTTTATTAAAAAGTTGAAAGCATTTTTTTAGGAAAGAAAAAAGAAGTTAGAAAAATATCAAAATGAGGTTTTCTCAATTTGTTGTTTATTTCTTGAGAACTTTTCAAAGTTATTTATATATTTTTTTAATTGTTTAGTTTATTCATTTATATATTTTTTTTTCTTTCTAATTTTTCTCTGTATTCATTCTTTATTTATCTTTTTTCTCTTGATTTTTTTCTTTATTAATTTTCTCTTTATTCTCTTCACCTTTTTTTTTCTCTACTCTTTTTTTTTTATCTATCTTTTATCTCTATTCTTTTTTCTTTATCTCATTCCTTATCTTTTTTTTTTCTCTATCATCTCTACCCTCTCTGTATCCTTTTTTTTTTTTCTCAGTAAAGATCTTGTTAACAAAAAAAGAAAAAAAAAGGAATTGCAGGTGAAAAAAAAAAAATAAGTGAATAGTAAAAATAGACAACAAATAATAAAATTAGAACAAATATTATTGACAAAAAAATTAAACGGATTTTTAAAATGATTATTTTGAAATATACATAAAATAAATTATTTTTCTATGGTC
Organism: Bruguiera parviflora; assembly: GCA_019804595.1. Classification (NCBI taxonomy): domain Eukaryota; kingdom Viridiplantae; phylum Streptophyta; class Magnoliopsida; order Malpighiales; family Rhizophoraceae; genus Bruguiera; species Bruguiera parviflora. The sequence goes on along the minus strand of CM034046.1, from coordinate 11,581,397 downwards.
AAAGAGTAGCTATTTTTAAATTAAAGAAGTAATATTGACATTTTTTTAATTTAAAAATAAGATCACATAATTCATCTATATGACATATATAAATTAACTATTTTAAGCAGCAGATTAGAGTTTTATAAGCTTTTTTATGTGCCTTCAACCTAAACCCAAAAAAGTTGCACTTTAGGAGCCAGAGACCTACCGCTCCGTTCTGCGCCCGGTTCAACTGCGATCCCAATCCTCATGGCAGGCTTAAAGTTGAAAAAATGGGCTTCAGACCCATCAAGAACAAATGGAGCCTGCATGTTCAAGGATCATATGGTTGCGAGGCTTCGACTTCGTTGAAATTTAGATTTTTTTTTTTTTTTTCCTTGATAGAATTGTTGAAACGAATATGATAGATCGTGAGGGGTGCAACTAGGCTTTGGTATGAGCTTTAAGCAGATCAGAGACCCAAATAAGCAAATCATGGGCTTTCTTGGTCGAGTAGAATCGCAGACGCAAGAACTAAGTACAGTGTCAACTTGAGTAACTGCCTTGTTAATTGGGGGGAGTTTAAAAGGGTTTCATGCTTGTAATTCAATTGCTTGAAACACCTTGTTGGAATAATTTCGTATTCAAGTCCTAGCGACTTCACTTTTATTTTCTGACTTTTCAACATTCTTATAACTAAAAAAATAATAATAAGAACTTTAAAATAAAAAATTTAATTGAGTCGATTCAATTCTTTTTTATTTGAAATTTTTGAGGTTTTATTTAGTTGAGTTTTAGTGTTTTACTTAGTTTTTGAAGTTTCTAAGAAAATGAATAAATCAAAATAATTATTTTTTAAAAAAATTTATCATAAAATTGAAATGAAATGAACATATGTAAAACAGATTGTAATGAGTAAAACTTTTCCCAAGTGAAGCTATTAAGTTACGAACAACATATAAATGAGCTTTACATAAATAAACGATTTCCAACCAGTTATTATTAATTGCAAATTATTAATGAATGATTAAATTCATTGTTATAATTGGTGTTTAAAAAAAAAAAAAGTAATAAAGCGGAAGGAAAATTCAAAATAGTACTAGAAAATAGTGATTCTGAAGAGAAATCCTTGCAAGCTCTAGCGTGAACTTTGATTAAGTGAACGTGGTCATCGCAACGTTATCCCACGAGGAGCTACAACGGTTGGATGTGCCAGAACTCAGAGTTTGCCTTAAAAGCATTTCTTATAATCAAAAACATTATCCTCGCAGATGCAAAATGGCTGGCAATAATACGCCAAATCAGCGGCTAATGGAGCCGTTGAAATCTCAATTATTTTTAATTTCACTCACTTAAAATGTGAGTGAAATTAATTTAATTTTAAATATAAAAAAATTATTTAAAATAATTTTATATTATGTACTATTTTACGTATGTTTTATTTATAAAAAAATACATAAATACAAATGACAAATAACCGTACAAGCTCTCTGCCGAAGAATCTAAATCGTAATTTAAGGCATTAGTCGAGTCGATTATTGGAGCACCTTGAACTAATTGGACCCATCTGGACCCTCCAAAAGAGGCTGCACTCTCCTTCGGTTATGGCCTGTAAAGTTCCATTCCATGTCTAGATTTCAGTCACCAAAGGCCGCAGCTAATGCTCGTAGAGGTGTTATATTATATTATATTAGGAAACCCATTTTAGTTATGGCCGATGGCATCATAATCCTTCGGGTAACACAATATTTTATTGGCTCAGTAATCACAGAGTTAAATTACGAGAATAGTTTCTCCAAAAAAAAAAAAAAAAAAAACACCGGTACAAGAAGATTGCATATAATTAACCACTTTTTAGATCACATATGCAAATCTCGTGAACGCCGATAATTTTTATTTATTTATTTATTTTAATGTGAACACAGAGATTTTAGATGCTACGTAATTCTTTTTCGTAATTATCAAAACAAAACAAAGATAAAAATCCCGGATTGTCACGTGCGAGTGTGTGTGTGTGTGTGTGTGTGGCGTTGATTCACAAGTCGCAATCCAAGAGAATTAAATTGAAAATCCGGAAGAATGGGTTGTGTTTTTGTCCATTACAATACTCGCAAGTCACTGCGAACGTGTGTATGTCCCACCTTGCCTGGCTGACTCTGCTCTTTCCACCGAGAGGATATTGTTGTCCGCATGGCCTTCGGGTGATCAAGTTTGGGCCCCTCCCACTGGGAATCCTGGTTGCCCCGAGTTGCTCCCAAGTCTAATAGTTTTATTTTAGGATCTATCCACCGAATTCTAAAATTAAAATTAAATATTTATATAATTTTTTCATTAAATTTTGTAGTTGTTAGTTACAATTTAAGAATTACTTTCATCGGTTTTTCTTTTTTCCAGTTAGTGAACGAATCTGTTTAAACCAATGGGCTTGCAAGAAGTATTATAATTTTAAATATGAATTATATAATTAAAAAAATATGCGTTAAAAATAATATATAAATTTAATATTTTACGACTTTAAGTTAAAAGACAATTTTAAATTTATGAATTTATTATATATTTAAATCTTTTTTTAATATTTTCTTTTGTGATATTAATGTTCAATAAGTATATATATATACATACATATATATATTTTTCTTTTTATAACTTTCTTCCCGAGTTTATTATTAAGTTATAAGTAACACAATAAAATAATTGTTTTTATTTTTTACTATTCCCGAATTCTTATTTGGTTAGAAAGAAGCAAATGTTGTCTTTCAAGAGTATTTAATAGCCTAAAATTTAAACTTTTATTTTTAAAATTTTAAACTTTGATATTAAAAATGTGTAATTTATAAAAATTATATAAAAAAAAAGTTACTTGATTTAATGAGTTAAAAAGAAAAAAAGAAAGTAAATGAAACAAATCGCTATTTGCATTAATTGAAATTATCTCACAAGAGACATCTTTACGTTTTGAATGTACCTCTCTTCATTGTTTCTCTCCCGAATGCCAAGTCTTATTATTTTAAGTCGCGGTCAGCGAGACTTTTGTGCACGGAGGATGGGCATTATCTCGGTGGTGTTATTTTATATACAAGATGATGTAGGAGTTTTGGAACCAGAAATCAATTTAGAAGCTATAAATATTTTTGTTGTCCTTCGCCTACCGAGCAGGAACAAAAATAATGCATCAATTCGAACTTTTGTCCCGAATTTCCAATGGGAAAGGCCAATAAACTAGAATATCTTATAGGCATAAAGGATGAATATTACAAGCTTTTTCTAGCACCCAAGGAAGCTCGGCGGAGAGTGTGACGAGGGTTGGACCGAGGGCGCTACCGGGCGAAGAGAGGACATTTTTTTGTTTTATATTTTTTGGTCAATCCGAAGAGATGACTTTAAAGCTGTCTGGAGGGACCCAAAACGTGGGCCAAGTGCCGTCGGAGCTGGGAAAGTCATGGTGGCAGAGGGCCTCAAAGTTGAGGGGCCCACCCCAATTTGTACCACACACAAATTTAAATGGGCCCCAGATCCCTCCCCGCGGACCTCTCATTTTTCACTTTGTAATCCGGATGGCTTGTTGTTAGTTGCTGTGATTTATGATTACAGTCGTCTTGCCCCAACCCCGCGTTGGCTCGTTGGGACTCATGTTCTATCTCCTGTTACTTCCGCCGAGGTGGATGGCGTGGAGAGACCCTCGGAAAAATTGGAGGACCACTGCTAGCTAGAAAATGAAGCCCAATTCATGGAAATATTTTTGTGCTCTCTCTCTCTCTCTCTCTCTCTCTATTTTTTCCCCACCTTTTTTTGTCACTTAGATATGGAGCATCTGATTTCAGGTGACAGGACCCTCGGTGCATTGTTTGATGCCGCAGACTCATTGTCCACGTCTCCATTTTCGGTGCCTTATCGTGTGGCCCAATTTGCACCGCCGCATCCTTTTCGTTTTTAGGTTTTTTTTTTTTTTTTTCTTCTTCTTCTTTGTCCGTGGGTGCTAGCATTTGAATTGTAATTACTGAAACTAAAAATCTAATTATTTTATAATTAGATCTTCTGGCTATAATCATAATTGTTTCGAACTTCGTCTAAAGAAGGCTCTTTATGTGAGGAGGAGCCATTTGATTTTACAATGAATTACTTGTTCATAATATGACCACAAAAATAATATTTTAGTAAAAAAAAAAATCTCATTTTATCATGTGAACAAGTCCTTTTTTTTTTTTTAAGGTGATCATTATATCATTATCTTTATAAGTTATTGATTAAAGTCACCCTCTTAAATTTTTGACTGACAAAATTTTCTTAGAAGAAACTTAATATTGACTTATATCAAATTTAACGTTTTTGTAAGTACTTATTTTTTCATATTCTATTATCGTAATAAAAAAATTAACATAAAATTTTTAAATATTTTTAAAATTTTGTGTTATAATTCTAAATTTATTCTAACTGTAATTGCAGCCAATCCATTACTTTTAAAACAAATAAATCTACATTTTATTTTCTTTTTTAAGCAATTTAAAGTTATTATTAATCAAAACATTATCAAAAGTTTAAACCGATAAAAAAAAGTAAAATTATTTGAATGAATTAAAATTTATTGGCTAGAGTTCAATATTTACAAAAGCATTCAAATTCTACTCCCCAAAAGAATGATACTTAGTAAAATTTATATTCTAAAAATTTAGGTTCATGGATTGTCGTGATACTAAAACTACGATTTTTTTGTCCTTAATTATTATAAATTCTTGATTTTTTTTTCAGAGCTCTCTTGCCTATAATTTATCTCACAAATCTCCTTTTTGACTCGAATAGTTTTTTTTTTTTTATTCATTTCAAAATATTATTTAAAAATTTTAAATTTAATTTTACTGAAAAAGTTATTGTAACCCGCGTGTTGTATCCAACGCGCATGCACATAATCTAGTACAAAAAATATAACTGTAGGGATCCACGTGCTCATCATGCACAATCATCGATAACTATGCACCATCATCGTTCACTTTGGTAAATCCCTTCGAAAAACTAAATTAACAATAGCCTCCAAGAAAAGACTTCTCTTTTAAGGAAAATAAAAATAAATAAATAAATAAATAAATAAATAAATATATATATATATATATATATATATATATATATGAACTCTTTCCACCGGAATATTAATTGTGGAGAATCACAAAAAGGGACAACCATATTGATATCGCCGCAAAATTCCCTGTGCCGGAGAGAGCCCAGACAAGTCAAGCGGAAACAAACAGAAGGCCCAACATAAATGAGAAAAACATCGTGGAAATGAAAGGGGTTGTGCAAATCGGTGTAAACCACCAAAAGAAAAGAAAAAAAAAAAAAGTGAGAGAAAGAACTTGTGAATACTGATTATTTACAGTAATTTATTTATAGAACTTATATTGGGAGAAGATGTACAATTTGAATCTTGTTATATACATACACACGAGTTATATGGCCTTTTTTTGTTTTTTCGTATAAAACAAAATTGTCTTAATCGTGGTAAATGGGAGATCGGACGGTAAGAAAGAGTTAAAACTTCAAAATGGGAGAGAGCGGAGGGCCGTTAATAATGTGGGGGAGCGAAGGGACTTGGATTGAACGGTGTTCCTCGTCACGGATAAACTGGAGAACTCCCTAACTCCCGCCCTCTCCGAACAACGCATCAATCAATTAGATGCCCGCCTTTGCCCTTTTGCCCGGTTCCCCCCAAACGAATTGGCGAGACAATTTATAGATAGAATAATTAAAAAAAAAAAAAAAAAAAAGGGCTAAAATTGAAAATTCATGATCAGGTGGAAATGACCAAACTATCCAACAATTGTCGCTGTCTTGCACTCTCTCACGATGTGCTCCAGGTCACTGCTCCAACTCATTCTCTCGGCTAGTCGTTGTTTCATTTTCACCGAACCACAAATGCTCTCAGAGTGCCCCATTTCTCAATTCTCTCTCTTTTCAAGTGGTGCGGCTGCCTTAAGTCCAAGGCCGCAACCAACAATTTGAACTTTGGTGCCTATTGTGCGTGTCTAATTTGCTTGCGTGTGTCTATGTAAAGAAGATGCACCTATGGTCGACCAAAAAAATCAAAAAGAAGACTGAGAATACATCACCATAACAATCACTTGTTTGTCTCTTTCTCTCATTCCAGTTGCTTGACCTCCCTGAACACAATATAAATACAGTGGCACGAAAGAGAAGAAAAGAGTCCAGGATTTTTCTTTCTGGAAACTAGGCCCAAAACATAAGGGAAAGCTTCTCTCTCTCTCTCTCTCTCTCTCTCTCTCTCTCTCTGTTTCTAAATGGGTGTTTGGTCCCTAATTGTTTTGTTTACTCTGCTAACCTGCACAAGGCTCTCAACATCAGATCCAAGCGACGAGCTCTGCTTGAGACACCTAAGCCAGTCCTTGCAAGACCCAACAAGCTCACTCCAAAACTGGACAAAACCCAATTTTGCAAGCCCATGTTCCGGATTCACCTCCTACCTCCCCGGCGCTACGTGCAACAATGGCCGCATCTACAAGCTGTCCCTCACCAACCTCTCTCTCCAAGGCTCCATCTCCCCTTATTTGTCCAACTGCACCAACCTCCAGTCCCTTGACCTCTCCTCCAACGCTCTCTCCGGTCCCATTCCTGTAGATTTGCAGAACCTCGTCAATCTGGCAGTCCTCAACCTCTCGTCTAATAGACTTGTCGGGGAGATCCCACCGCAGCTTGCATCGTGTGCTTACTTGAATGTCATTGATTTGCACGACAATTTCCTCTCTGGTCAAATCCCACCCCAGCTTGGACTTCTAATTAGGCTATCAGCTTTTGATGTCAGCAATAACAAGCTTTCTGGGCCAGTACCGGCTTCGCTGGGGAACAGAAGTGGGAATTTGCCGAGATTCAATGCCAGATCTTTCGAAGGAAATAAGGATCTTTATGGATACCCTTTGCCGCCTATGAAGAATAAGGGTTTGTCTGTTCTGGCTATTGTTGGGATTGGACTGGGAAGTGGGTTTGCCAGTTTGGTCCTCAGTTTTACAGGAGTGTGCATTTGGTTAAAGATTACCGAGCGAAAGATGGCACTTGAAGAAGCCAAGGTTAGCCAGCTTATGCCCGATTATTGAAGCCTGGATTTGAAACTTTCAAGGTATGCTCAGTTTTAATTGTAGATTATTGTTGGGTTAAAATTTTATAAAAAAAAGAAAAAAAAAAGACTGGCTTTTCCAGGCAGCATAGCAGTTGTATTTTTCTCATTTTTTCGGGGCTTTTCTCTGTTTCTCTGTTTCTTTATTTTTTGGTCTTTATCCCTTGTTAGATTTCGTCTATAGTGTTTATGAAATTGTCAAAGATGAACTCTGTGTAAATCAACTCAAACGAGAAATAGTGCAGTTTCTTTCACATGTTAGTCTAATCAAAATTTTCAGAGAGCTGCAAAATTTGAATAGAAAATGAATGTATGTTAGTTGAATGTAAAAGAAACATTTTAACTACAATTAATAATAGTTGTAATAAATTAATATCTATTTAGTGTAAGTTTTGCATCCCCTTAATCAAGTTTTAGTCTAATGGTGTTGGGTTTTCTATCAATGGAATGCAATTCTTATTCTCTCTGTCAGTATGGGTATGTGCCGTGGGATTTTGTCTGTAACTGCGATAAAATACATTAAGAGAGTAGTGGGTTAGAGTGTACTCATCCTAAGATGCTTCCTTTTTTTTTTTTCTTTTTTTTTTTTTTTTAGCAATAAAAAAAATTGCATCGTTGCATAAGGTGCATTTATTGAAAAAGCTGTTTTACCTACTTCGAGTACCACCAGTGCTTTGTTATTGTGAGCTGGTAGGAGACCAGCAGCACCGCCCGGATCGCAGACTGTCTGGTTTTATCGGAAGGGCCTTTAATGAGCCTTTTGATATGATTTTTGTTTGCGGTCTGGTTAGCCCACCAATCTGGTCAGTTTTGCCCGGTCCTGCGTGACCCGGATTTGTGTTTGACCTTGCCTACTACATGCGAGGGGAGGGAGTGACTGGACGCAACGGAAGCACCTTCGTATTATATAATTATGATTATTAATTATTTATTTATAAATTTATTATGTATTCAAAAACTAAAAATATATGTGGCAAGTTGAATTTTCAACAGGGCAAGTCGCAGTTACAATGCTTCTATATCTTTGATGGTGATATGCTCCACATTTGTAAGAATGATTAATTAGCCTGGGCATGGATTGGAAAAAATTACAAAAGAAAAATTAAAAAAAGGTATCTTCACAACTCATATAAAAACAATTAAAGTTTTAAATATTTATTTTTAAAGTGTTAGATTTCAATTTTAAAAAATATAAAATTTATAAAAATAAAAAAGTATTTTATCCCTATCATATGGTACGATTAAGGACTCTTCAACAAATCTTTAAATAAATAAATAAATATATATAAGAAAACGGTTTATATTAGGAGGGCACGTGAGCTCGTCAGCAGGTTGCATGTTTTAGGCAGTTTTAGTGCCTTTTTCCTTTAATAATTTTCTGGGTATATAATTGTTCTCTTCAACTTTAGGCAAGTGGCTGCTATGCTTTTACACTAACTTTGTGAAGTTTCAGGTAGTGTTTTATTTTAAAAAGTGGATATTTTATTTTTTATTAATAAATTACAATTAGATCGTGTAGACATCTTACGTTTTCAATTAAATGTATTGAATGGATTAACGAAATTTACTATTGCAAAAAAAAAAAAAAGGTTTATGGGCATGCAAAATATTTTTAGTATTTACTTATGTTCATTCTCTTTTATTATTATTATTTTTAATCAACTGTGAAAAAAAAAGCAGAGTTGTTTTTTTATTTTGCTCTTTCGAAGAAAAAAGTTAGAAAATAATAAAAAGTAGTAATACTTTGAAGGTTAAATCTTTGTATAAGAATAAATTTACTCCGTTACGATAAAAATGTTACATATTTGCAGTATAAAAATAGATTATTTATAAAATTATATGCATTTGATTCTCTATAAACCACACCATGAGTGAGAGAATCAGGTGCTATTTTTTAAAAAACATTTTTAAGTGGAAAATCGGAAAATTTTTTATTGCAGAAAAATATATTTATTTTTTTAGTATAACACTGCAAAAAACTTTCAATTTCTAATTTTGTAGTGTTTTTAAATATATCTAATTTTTGTTAATTTTTAATTATAAAACTATATAGTTCCATCACGCCGTTTTCTTCTTATACCAGTCAAAAATTAGACAAAGATTCTCGCTCACCAGTTGCTTCTTTAGACGGACATTGCCGTGAGGAAATTCTTTTGTTTCCAAACCCCACCCCCAAGAACTGTTATCTTATAATGGGGCATTGCGAAGCTTAATCACAGTAGTCATTCAGATCAGGCGGCCGTGATTGCAAGTATTCATTGCGCACACCCAAAAGAAGAAATCGGTCAAACGTGGTTTCATTCCTCACGTTTATTGGGTCATCCATCGATGGTGTGCATGCGTCATTATGGAAGCATGGCCCCACATCCTTGTTTAATAATAATAAGAATATTATTATTATTATTATTTGTCTATAAAAGAGATAATTAAGTCATCATAAAAAATAAGAAAAAAAACAAAAGGGGATGGTGAGGGAGGGGGGCGTGGGGTTGGAGGCACAAGCCTACAAGTATTGCAGGAAGCCGCGTCCTGCAAGAAATCCTGCAATAAACAAAGGTTTATTGTTAAAGTGGTTGGCCCGACAGGAAAGGACCTTTCGGTAATTTGACTTTGCACTCTCGCCATTTCTTTGATTAAGATAATTGTACGAACTTTCCTTTAGCGGCACCTGCCGTCACGTTCCAAGGTATTGAAATTTAAGGTTAATTTTGTTATATTTCATTTTATTTATTTATAAAATAAAATAAAATAGATTTATATTTTATTATTATTACTGTCATATTATTTCTGAAGTATTATTGTCTAACTCCTTTTTTTTTTTTTTTCTTCTTTTTCATTCGGTATTGTCAAATTTAAGATGGAAGTTCTAAAAACTAGACTCGGCGGATATGAAAGCTGGAAGAAAGAAAATGAAAAAGAAAAATTTTTTAAATAAATGTTCGGATGCCTTAGAAACATGCAGAGGGAACAAAGAATGAAGAGAATAAAATATTTATTTGGTTACGGTGAAAAAGTGGAAAAAGAAATAATGTAATAAAATAATATTTTTATCACGATTACTATTATTTAATAATATTTAAAATGTAATATAAAAATTAATAAGAAATATTATAATAATTTTTTATATTTAATTTTATTTATTTATAAAATTAAATTATTAGCTTAATTCCAGTGATGGGCCAATGCTAATTGGGCTTGCGGTTAATGCCGCAAGTACGATCATTCTTGAAGCAAATCTGACCCGAATCCGCTCCATCTCTGCCCAACTCTAAAACCCTAATTGCCGCCTTTCTTCAAACCCAAAAACCCTACAATTCCCTCTCTCTCTCTCTCTCTCTCTCTCTCTCTCGATCTATCAGTCTTTGATGGCTAAAATTGAGGAGAAACAGGCCAAACACAGAGAAGGAGAATCAGAAGAAGATGAAGAAGAGGAATCAGAGCAGAGCTTCGAAGAGCTTGGGTTGGACCCTCGATTAATTAGAGCGTTAACCAAGAAAGAAAGTTCCATTGCAAGGCCAACCCCAATTCAGCGGGTCGCTATTCCTTTAATACTTGTCAGTTTCTCTTCTTCTCTCTCCCGCTTTTCAAAACCCCATGATCCAAAAATTCAAGAATTTTAATGGGGTTTTCTTAAAAAACTTGTTGTTTTTTTCTTGGGCTTTTATTGGTTGACTATACTGGTTTTGATGTTTATAGGAAGGAAAAGATGTGGTTGCCCAAGCGAAGACCGGTTCAGGAAAGACTTTGGCTTACCTACTTCCCTTGCTTCAGAAGCTTTTCGCCAATTTGGGTTCTAAGAAGAAGCTTGCTCCGTCGGCATTCGTTCTCGTGCCGAGTGGGGAGTTGTGTCAGCAGGAAAAAAATCTACTCTTACTAATATGTTTCTGTTGTTTTACTTCTTATTTTGATCCTCTGCTGAATGGTGAATTGTATAATTTACTTGCAGGTTTTTAAGGAGGTCTCATCGCTCATTGATTTGTGTAAAGTTCAATTGAAAGTAGTGCAATTGACTGGCAATATGCCTGCTTCTGGTTTGGTTGGTTCAGTCTCCATTTTTTGAGAATCACTTTTGTGTTGCTTGCAAGCAATTCGTGTTTGAAATGATAATATGGATTTTGGCTGATTTCTAATTTTTGGCAGCGTGCAGCATTGGCTGGACCTCCTGATATTCTGTTATCAACTCCTGCTTCCGTAGCCAAGTGCTTGTCTGCTGGTATACTTCAATCAACATCCATTAGTGATTCACTCGAAATTCTTGTTCTTGATGAGGTGAGAATCTATGCCTGCTGATTGTAATTCAATCTTGGTAACTGAAATTGAGATCTTTATATTTGACTCAGTTGCTGGCTTCCGTTGAATTAATCCTAAATCATGATGTGAATGAGAACATTATGTTATCATTTTGGATAGAGAAGTAGTAACTCTTGGACATTTGTTTTTTCTGTGATAAAGTAGAAAATGTATATATTTTTTTTAATAACTAGCAAAATTAAATTATTATTTTTTTTTTCCCACTATCTTGGTTGTTTTATCACTTTAACTTAATCTTCAGGCAGATCTCTTACTGTCATTTGGATATGAAGATGATCTAAAAGCTCTTACAGCTCTTCTCTCTAGAAGTTGTCAATGCCTTCTTATGTCTGCTACATCAAGGTATGTTCTTGTGTACTCTTCTGCCTTTCTGTGCATGCATGCACACAAGCACATACACAAAGCACACAAACTTCTTTTAAGGTGCTTTATGTACATAGAAATCACCAATCCAATAACAAACATGAATCTGGTTTTTATGTGCCACTGCTGCTCCTTAGGGAAAAAATAGATCTTAAAATTGTCTTGCCTGCAATCTTCAAGAGCTTCTTCTGGGAGTGACCTTACAATTTTACCAAGAATTTCTTTTGGCAAGTATTGTTGCATATTTATTTCTGCCTATTACCATTGAAAGTTAAAAATTTTCCCCCGGGGGGATAAGTTGTTCAATCTCATATGCTTAATAAGTGAATATATTTATGCCCTTGGTATCTTCAAGGTTGAGAAATTCTTGCATACTGATTGATAAAATATGTCATTTTTGGCAGTGCCGATGTCGATAAATTGAAGAAACTTATTCTACACAATCCATACATTTTGACTTTGCCAGAAGTAGGAGTAAAGGATGAAATTATACCCAAAAATGTTCAACAATTCTGGGTAATGCTGTAACAGTATAGGAGATCATATCTCATTTCAATTGTGCAACTCTAATTTCAGCCATTGTATCTCAATTTCTAATGAGTTTATTGTTGCAGATTGCATGCAGTGATCAGGATAAGCTGCTGCACGTTCTGGCACTTTTGAAGTTGGAGCTGGTTCAGAAAAAAATTCTAATATTTACTAATTCCATTGACATGAGTTTCAGATTGAAACTCTTTTTGGAAAAGGTACTGACTGTTCTTGAGGTTATTTGACTGAAACTGCAGTAAGACAATAACCTTCTATCACTTGTTGGTTGTTTTTTTCTCAAAATGAAGGGCATTATAAGAACTGAACCTTTGTAGGGGATGTTGTATGACTTAAGGGCTGAATCTTTGATTCAATGCTGTTATTCTAGTACCACCATATTATGCATAAGCTGCATCTTTATCCCATGAAGATCTGCATCTAGAGATGTTGGAACTTGATCTGTGACTGGACGTTAAGAATTCCTATGAAGTTGGGCCATGTTGTCTCTCTGTCTGTATTGGGGTGTGTGAGAGTGAGCAAAAGAGGGGAGAGGGGGAATTTGCCCTTGAGATTCAACATTTCTGCTTCATTGCTATTGCCATTTGCTATTTGCTATTCTTTATTCCTTATAAGATATTTGAACTATGATGTTACTATCTCTATTAATGTCTAATGTTTTGCTTCTTTCTTCTTATAATTGATATTTTAAACTACCTGTGGACAGTTTGGAATCAAGTCTGCTGTCTTGAATGCTGAGTTGCCACAGAATTCCCGCCTCCATATCCTTGAGGTATGTTATTTTTCCAGATTTCAGAAGGGCAAATATTTTTTCAGGCTCAAGGCAGTGCTTTTCCTTGGAAATGTTTCTTTGGTTTCATTGTCTAATGTTGCTTAATAGATAAATTCCAGTTCACCCTTAGGTTGAATAATTGTTTAAAAATTTCCATGTTAATGGCTTTATGAGTGTATGTTAGTAACAGATTTCAAAAGTAGATTGCCGTTACTTATCTGGTGCTTGTTGTCTTCAGGAATTCAATGCTGGACTTTTTGACCATTTGATTGCAACTGATGATAATGAATCAAAAGAGAGGCAACAAGCCAATGGTGGGTCTCAAGCTGACTCAAGAAAGTCCAAGAAACACCCCAAGCAAAATTTAGATTCTGAATTTGGAGTGGTGCGGGGAATTGACTTCAAAAATGTACATACGGTAAGCTAACTTTTTCTTAGTTTTTTGATTTCTGGTCAACAATAGGGTTTATAGCTGCAGTTCTGCAGTCTGTAATTTTAGGGATGAAATTGGATTTGGGAATTTTTTGGAATCTGATGTGTCCTTGGAGATAATCTGTGAAACTTGGAGTTTAGTTCATAGATATTCGCTGTCTTGTTCACTCTGAAAGTCTGGGTATGGGTTGATGTTTTCTGTGTCCACCTGCTTTTATGCATGGTAGCAACCTCCAAGTCATTTGGTCTTAAGCTCTATCTATTTCTCTCTCTCTCTCTCTCTCTCATTGTGCAAGTGATTAATTATGAGATGCCATTTCTTATCATATTGTGCAGGAGATTAATCATGGCATGCCTTTTTTATCTTATTGTGCAGGTGATTAATTATGAGATGCCCCAAAGTAATGCAGGATATGTACATAGAATTGGACGAACTGGAAGAGCATACAGCACAGGAGTTTCTGTTTCACTTGTGAGTTTCCTAGACTAAATTAAGGCCTGTTGCATGGGGGGTGACATTAATAGTTTTTATGCTGTTGTCTTATATTTTGTTACTTGATGTCTGCATTACCTCAGCTTGATTAGATCATCGGTTTTTATTCCTTCCTCTACTATTACTCCTGGCTTTTCTCTTCCTCTCTTCTGGTGGGAGTGATAACTTCCAGTTTTTATTGATCCTTCATGCCCTCCAAGCTTCTTTGGAAACTTGAGGTCTAAGGAAAACTACCACAAACTTGTGTTCAAGAGCATTTTTCATGATATATGTCATGCTTTTGTTACCTTTGGCAGGTTTTACGTCTAAGTTTTTTTGGTCTCTGATACTATGGGATTTTGACATCTTAGGGATGCATATTGGTCTTTTTTTCCTTCCCTCTGTTTTTTTTGTCCTTTTTGGTGCATGTGTACATGTAGGTTATGGCATACTGCCATTCTGATATGTGTACTGTTGTAGGTTTCAACAGATGAGATGGAAATTCTTGAAGATATTAAATCCTTTTTGGGGGATGATGAAAAGGACTCAGGCTATATTGTTCCCTTTCCTTTGCTCACTAAGAATGCAGTGGAGTCCTTGCGTTATAGAGCTGAGGTGATATACTTCTGCATGCCTATTTAGTCATATCTCTCTCTCTCTCTCTCTCTCTATAGATATATATATGTATCTGTTATTTCTTGCTTACTCAATTGCACACTTTCCTTTTATTTTCTTACAAACAATAGTAAGAACTTTGACTTCCTGTTCATGTTAATAAAGATATACAATTCAATAATGATACATGAAAATTCTGTACAATGATTAAATCCCCACTTTCCACCCATTTCTTGGTGTTCTCTCTGACAGTGCATGTTTATTCAATTTATCAAAAGTTCATAACTCGAAATTGGAACTCTTGTGGAAGAGTGAGCTCACTTCCTTGTTACTGCTAGAAGAATCAGGAAAAGGAGAATTAACAGCCTATGGTTTTCCAGGACGCTGCTAAGAGTGTGACAAAAGTTGCTGTAAGGGAAGCACGAGCTCAGGATTTAAGGCACGAGATACTCAATTCTGAAAAGTGAGTGGATGGTTACCCTATGCTTTTATCAACTTGCTTGGGTTCATTTTGGTCCACTTTAGGGATGAAAATATCATTCATCTTTGTTCTGATGGCAATCTGCTTTCGGTTTGTTTTGTTCAAGGTTGAAGGCTCATTTCGAGGCTAATCCAAGGGACCTAGGTAGGCATTGCCTTTTAATATGCTTAGCTATGTCTAGGGTATAAGCTCTTGGGCACTGAATTGTTATTCTTTTGGAGCCAGATCTATTAAAGCACGACAAGATCCTGAGCAAAAAGGAGCCAGCTCCTCATCTACGCAATGTGCCCGACTACTTAGTAGACCCGACAACCAAGGAAGCAAGCAAGATGGTCAAGCTTGCCAGGGCTGCAATGGGCAATAACAATAACTCTGCTCAACGGCACCGTCGGGGACACAAGTTTAAGGGAAACTTTAGAAGTAGAGATCCTCTCAAGACTTTCTCTGCCGAGGTATTACTATCAGTAACTCATCTTTTACCGAGTTCAAACCTTCTTCTTCTGTTACCCTTTTGAAATTTTTAGTTGCAAAGAAGCTGGTGGATGGCGAATAACGTTTGGTATTAACAAGAAACGGCTAACTCTTGCGGGAATAATTTTACTGCCAGGGACCAAGGAGATCCCAAAAAGCTGGGACGAAGAGAGGAGGAAAAGGTGGTGACGAGACAGGCAGACACAAAAAGAAAAAATCTGTTTAAAAGTGTTTCTTAAACCCTTGCAGTTTTGTAGCAAATGCTTCTTGTTTTAAGAAATGCCTTAATTTATTTTTGAAGTGCTCTTAATCCATGTCCGGGGCTTTACCAAAACAAGTTGGTGTGAAAGAATCAGTAACCTTCTTCTAACGAGGGATTGTAGTCAATTTCATAAAAGCCCAATATGGGGATAAATGTAACCAAATAAACTGACACTCTTTCCTTCCTTATTTTCTTTAATTGCAATTTGGTATCCAGAAAAAAATTAAAAAATAAATTCTGGAGCTACATGACGATAGTTGGCCGAATAAAAAAGGAAATAAATATTTATTTTTTTAATTTAAAAAAAAAAAAAGACTAAAATGTTTAAACAGAGCAGAAGCAGTCTCCTGAATGGATGATTCGATACTCACGTCCCTACTGACCTTGAACCAAGTCCTACACTTTCACGTACTGGTTAAATTATACTACATTAGACGATTGTGCACTAAAAGTTAAATATTTTGTAATCTCTTAACTTGTAATTTTACATGGCTAGACTTCTCTGTCACCTTAATTCTGCTAATAATAACAATTTTATTTATATTTTCCCCTGATTTTAAGTATTCGAGTTATGTCTTTTCGGGTTATTGAAACTAAAGGCCGAGTTTTTACGCTGGAGACTAGGAATTTGGCTTGACTGAGGCGGTGGGGGTGGGGGTGGGGAGGAAAATCCAGAATCCAAAACGAAACGGCACCGTTTATAATACCTTCCCTCCCTCTTCCGTTATCGGTAAAACGTCCGAGCTGTCAGCGCAGCGCAGCGCAGTGCAGCGCAGTGCAGAGAGAGAGAAAGAAAGAAAGAAACCGTCGGGAGGAGGAGGAGGAGGCCAGAGGACGAGGAGAGTACAAGCCATGCACAGAACATCCGTAAGAAGAGTATCTCTTCCGAGCAGATATTATTACAACTATTTTTCCTGTCCCTCCAAACACAAAAACATCCTCTTCGACCTAAGTCATGCAAAGCCGTACCATTATCATCGAACCTTGGAACCCACCAGCAGCAAGATCTCTTTTTCAAATAACCCAACAAATGGGTTCGGCGTTGTCCGTCTCAAGACCCAAGAAGACCTCGTCGGGGAAGGCGGAAGCGGCGACAAGGTTGACGAGTTTGCGAGCGATGTCGAGAAGGTTTACAGAATCCTGAGAAAATTCCATTCCAGAGTTCCGAAATTAGAGCTTGCCTTGCAAGAGTCTGGGGTTGTAATGCGTTCTGGTTTAATTGAACGCGTGTTGAACCGATGTGGTGATGCGGGGAATCTTGGGTATAAGTTCTTTGTGTGGGCATCGAAGCAGCCTGGCTATAGGCATAGTTACGAGGCTTATAAGGGCATGGTCAAGATTTTGAGTAAAATGAGACAGTTTGGTGCTGTCTGGGCCTTGATAGAGGAGATGAGGAAAGACAATAGTGTGTTGATAACCAGCGAAATTTTTGTTGTTTTATTGAGGAGGTTTGCCGCTTCTAGGATGGTTGATAAGGCGATCGGGGTGTTGGACGAGATGCCAAATTATGGATGTGAGCCTGATGAGTATGTTTTTGGTTGTTTGTTGGATGCATTGTGCAAGAATGGCTGTGTTAAGGAAGCCGCTTCGCTTTTTGAGGATATGAGGGTGAGGTTTCTGCCTAGCTTGAAGCATTTTACTTGTTTGTTGTATGGTTGGTGTAGGGAAGGGAAGTTAGTGGAGGCCAAGCATGTTTTGGTGCAAATGAGGGAACTGGGGTTTGAGCCGGATATTGTGGTGTATAACAACTTGTTGAGCGGGTATGCGGTGGCAGGGAAAATGGGGGATGCCTATGATTTGTTGAAAGAGATGAGGAAGAAAGGGTGTGAGCCGAATGCAAATTCTTACACTATTTTAATTCAGGCACTTTCTCGGCAGGAGAGGATGGAGGATGCAATGAGGGTCTTTGTTGAGATGGAAAGGAATTGTTGTGAATCTGATGTTGTGGCTTACACTACATTAATAAGTGGCTTTTGTAAGTGGGGTAAGATTGAAAGGGGATATCAGATTTTGGATAATATGATACAGAAAGGTCGTATGCCTAATCAGTTGACATATTTACATATAATGTTGGCCCATGAGAAGAAGGAGCAGCTGGAAGAGTGTTTGGAGTTGATGGAAAAGATGCAAAAGATTGGTTGCCCTCCTGATCTTAGTATTTACAATGTAGTGATTAGGTTGACTTTCAAGTTAGGGGAGGTGAATGAGGGTGTTCGTATTTGGAATGAATTGGAAGCAAGTGGCTTTAGTCCTGGCCTGGACACTTTTGTCATTGTGATAAATGGGTTTCTTGGGCAAGGATGTTTGGTTGAGGCTTGTGCATTTTTCAAGGAAATGGTTGGGAGAGGCCTTTTGTCGACTCGTCAATATGGTCTGCTGAAAGAGTTATTAAATGCTCTCTTGAGAGGTGCGAAGCTTGAAATGGCTAAAGATGTTTGGAGTTTCATGGTGAATAAAGGATGTGAGCTTAATGTTTATTCATGGACAATATGGATACATGCATTGTTTGCAGGTGGGCATGTGAAGGATGCTTGCTCATATTGTTTGGATATGATGGATGCAGATATAATGCCGCAACCAGATACTTTTGCTAAACTCATGCGTGGTTTAAGAAAATTGTATAATAGAGAATTTGCAGCAGAGATCACTGAGAAAGTGAGAAAGATGGCTGCAGATAAACAGATCACGTTCAAGATGTATAAACGAAGAGGGGAAAGGGATTTGAAAGAAAAGGCCAAGGCAAAAAAGGATGGGAGGAAGAGGAGGGCTCATCAACGCCAGTGGGGTGGGGGCCTGTGGTAGAGCTGGCATTCTTTAGTCTTCCTCCTTTTTTGTTGTACTTTCCCTTTTCTGTTAGGTGGGAGCTCAAGAGAATCATTTCCAAATTGTTGGTCAACTAATCCTCTCATTTTTTGGTTACATCGTGGATACTTTGGATATAGAGTAGTTCAACTTGATGAACATTGGAGAGCACTCCATGCCAAGTTTGAGTCTCCATCCAAATGAACCACACATTTGCTTATGAAAGCAGAAGGTGATAATTCCACCCTTGCTTACGGGATTTCATAATCGGACTTGTGTCATTATAGTGGATATTGTATATAATAGTGCTTTAGGTGCCTTGTTTGGTGAAAAAGTGCCATCAGTTTAATAACTCTGTTTCTGCTGTGATGTGCTGATTATGGTTTCTGGCTTCTTTGAATGCTTGAATTAGCTAGAGTTAGTGCTATTTGCACACACTAATTTTGATGTGTTAGAATCCTCTGCTGTGGTGTAGACATGCAGTGGATCTGTGTTTTTACAGGGATTTGAGGCTTGTGATATAGTGATCTGCTATGGTCTCTTGGCCATATGCCCAAAGTCTTTGACAACTCTGTGTTTTCCTTTCCCCCTCCTAGTAAAAGAGGAGCTTCATTTTTGCTGCGCAATTTATCATTTTCTGCAATCATGCAAATGATGTGTTTTAAGTCAAAAACTGAATTACCTTCTCTGATGGTTCTTGGCAATTTTTCTTCATCCGTTTCATTTGATTAAATGATCCCTTTTGTGCAGCTACAGAACTGAGAAAGCCTATCCCCATCTTCTTTCTGAAGACTTAATAATTTTGTATTGATAGCCGCCTTTCCCTGCTTGAACAATGGAGATGGTATGTCTTTATTTGTAATTTTTTTTTTTTTACATCATAGGAACACCGCAAAGATTTGTGCATGTTTAAAAATCTACTTTTAAATGTCCAATTATTATAATGTACTACAAATATGTGTGGTATATATTTGAATTAAATGCAAAATTATTAGGTGAATAATTGTTACCATGTTGTCATTATTAATGATATTTGTCTCACACAGACGGTATCCAACCAACATTGTAATTGGATTACATTTGCTTGGTGTATTGAGAACTCCTGCTTGTGCACCACAAAATTTGTGAACCTGGCTACAAGTTGGTGCATGGTCTGGTCAATTTTTTGCTTTTCACACTCTTTAAGTTTATTTGTCAACAATAAAATATGCAAGCAGGCTGTAATTTAGAAATCATGTCAACTTTTTGCATTTTTCCTTAGCTTCCAAATTGAACCTACTTTTTTCTCTTGAGGTACTATGATGCTAGTTTACTGCTTCTTGTGGCGGTGATCTGTCTTGTTGTAGATTTTTTCCTACATTGACAAATTCAGCATATGCATTGGATCCTTAGGTGTAATGGTAAGAGTATCCTGAAGAAGAGAAAAGAATTGCATGCTTGTTGTAGCTCTTCAATTTACGTCTTCTGGCATACTAATGCCTATGGCCTTCCCTTCTTCAATGATTTCTGGAAGTTGTATGAACTCCCCATCAAAAAATGTGTGGTTGTCTGCATATGCTAGCAATGATCTAATTTTACTGAAGTACAAGACACAGGGATTTTGCAGATGGGGACATTCTTTATAGGAACCTCATCTTGTGGATGCATTGAAAGTAACTTCTTGACCTGCAATTTAGGTATCATCTGAATATCAATGTATTTATGCGGGTATACAATATTGTTAAGCGTGAGATTGGTTGACTGTTATTCTTTATTTTCTTGGCAAGTTTCAACTGGAAAAAATCCCTGTTACCTATGTGCTAAAGCAGCTCAAAAAGACCATATAAATGGAGTAAGACACTGATGTCAGAACATTGAGACTGAAAGATTTGGAGTTGGTGTAAAATAAATGCATTTTAACCGCATAGAATTACCCTTCTCAAGGCATTATGTGGATCAAATTGACAAGCATTTACCAAAAATAAGTACACAACTATGATTAACCGGCACTCTGCTGTGCCCTTTTCCAAAATTAACTTCACCCAAGCCCTTCATAGAGTGCCAGTTTGGTCACAATCTATGTGTTCTTTTACAAACTTCTCATTATCCCAATGATTTTAAAATACCTGTCAACTTTAGGATTTATGCCAATAGAAAAGGTTTCAGCTACAGGGCCTTTGCATTATTTGCTGTTTTCTCCGTGAGGTCCAGTGCTCCTGCAATAATTGTCTCATCATAGTGTGAAACTCGGTGGGTAGATTCTTGATTTTTGCCAAGAATATGATGCATGAATGATGTTTGAATGAATTGGGAATGCTGATGAGAGTGTGACAAGTAACAGCTAACAGGCAAAGTGCTAGGTCTACGGTTCAGGGTAGCTTCATTTATGCCCAGTTTAATTGACTGTGATATTTGTTACGTACAACAACGCACTTCAATGTCGATATGCAGGCAAAAATAAGCAGCTCATCTTGGTGGATTTGGTGTTTCATTCAGACAATCTTAGAAGAAAATGAAGGTACTTTTGAAAAGTTTGAGCAGGCTACGTCCAAGAGATCATACAAGCCAGCTTGCCGGGGCATTACCATTAAGAAATACCATTATATGATAACTTTCATATCTTTTTTAATCATGAAATTAAGTCAAAACATGTATCTCTAATATGATATATCACTTTAGCTGGATATTAACAATACTCGTTAGAAGAGGTTACACATCCTCTGTTGTATCCTTAACAGTGTATGGACAACAATTATCAATTTGATGGGGGAGGTCATAATTGCTGTCTTGTTATCAGGCTTTCGTTACACCTTATTGTGCAATTTAAAAAAAAAGAAAAAGGCATCTACATATGTCTGTTTGGAAAGTCTGTCAGAGGTGGCTTAGTGGGTGTGTGCTAGAGGGGGTGGGGGGAGGGAGAATCTTTTGTAGACCCAAAATGCTCCACTAGGAAGGGCTTGAGCCTCTAACCTGGCCAAGAGACATTGCTGAGTTTGCTATATATGTTTGTTTCTTGTATGCAAGCAACAGCTCAATTACTCCTCCACGATGGAACATCAATGAAAGAAACAAAAAGGATATAATTTTATGTTGATTTAACATTCAACAGATGAAAGAAATCATGGTACATCGCCCTTGAGGACTTTGACAACATTAGTTAAAAAGCAATGCTAGTATGCATTTAACAGGCCATTTTAGTATCGTGCTACCTAACTTAGAGGTCAATATTGCCTGCTCTAGATATCTTGTTTCTGAAAGAAATGAAACATTGGCAGTAAAATATTTCTACCAATAATTTCTGCAAGAGCACCGCCCTCCATTGAAGTAATGAAACCTGTAAGCATCCCTGACAACAATTTCTCTACCAGTAATAGCTGAAATAAACTTTATGGCATCATGGCAATCGCCACATATCCTGAGGTTCTTCATCACAAGTATAGGCTCCCCAACTTTCGTTGAGAGCAATCCAAATGCAACAGCAAGTTTCTCGCTGTGATGCCTCAATCTAACCTCTTTTTCTCCTTCTGCTATCTCGTCATCTTTAACCAAAGCCCACCTGATATCGGGCACATAGCCAGTTCGCTTCATCTTCATTGCCATTTCCTCCAAGTACCCATGAATTTCCTTTATCATTGGGTGTGAATGATCTTCAGCTACAAAGACGTGCACTTTCTTATTTAACTCAAGCCAACTACAGCCAGGTTTCTTCTTCAAGCCTTTATCTCTCATAAGCCTTCTCACTCCAGCTGCCTCCTCCCATTTGCCAACACTAGAATACATATTTGCTAGCACAACATAGGGAACAGCATTTGTAGGTTCCAGCTGCAAAAGCTTGTTTGCAGCCTTCTGTGCTAGCTCCATGTTTCCATGTCTCCTACAAGCACCAAGTAATTCAGCCCAACCCCTTGAGCCAGGGCTACATGGCATTGTGTCAATTAGTTTCTCTGCTTCACTCAGCTTCCCAGCTCGGCCAAAAAGATCAATCATGCATAGATAATGTTCTGCTTCTGGTACAATGTCAAACTTTTCTTCCATCATATAAAAATACCTCGTTCCCGCATCCACCATCCCAGTGTGTGAACACGCAGAAAGCACGGCAATAAAAGTTATTTTTGTTGGGCTGATACCACTCGCAAGCATCTGCTCAAAGAGTTGCAATGACTCCATTCCAATCCCATGTTGCGCATAGCCACCAATAAGAGAGTTTAAGGACACTGCATTGTGCTCTGCCATCATATCAAATATGCGTCTTGCATCTTTAAGGTTTCCACACTTGGAATACATTGCAATAAGTGCATTATTCACTGAAATATGATTTGAAGGTATCTCAGACTTCATTGTCAATGCATGAATCTGTTTTCCCTGCAAGGGAGATGAAATATTAGAGCATGCACTGATGACACAAACAAAGCTACAATCATCAGGCCTATAACCAGCACGAAGCATCTGTCTGAAACAACAAAGAGCCTCCTCAGATAGCTCCTCATTTAGTGAATAGCCAGAAATCATTGTGTTCCAAAGAACTAAATCTGGTCCAGGAATCTCCTCAAATATTCTCTCACAATCTAGCATACATCCCCCACACTTTGAATACAAATCAATCAAACCACTCCCTATGTGGCAATTTTGATGAAAACCACTTTTGATCAACATAGCATGGAATTGAAGCCCCCCAAACAAATCGCCCACGCACGTAAATGCAGTCAAAACGCTCGCTAGAGTAAGCATATCAACTTCAAAACCCCAGTGAACCAAATCTTGAAACAATTCCAATGCTTTAAGTCCCTCTCTCTGCTGACCATACACCACAATCATAGAGTTCCAGGAAACAGCATCCCTAGTGTGCTCTCCCATCCCAAAAAACACTCTTTCAGCTTCATCTAAAAACCCATTTTTACCGTAATAAGTAACAAGAGAATTATTCACCGAAGCATACGAATCAAACCCGGAATAAACAGCCAAGCAATGCAATTGTTTCATCAAATTTACATCATTTCGACAAGCGCCGATCACTCCAGAAAAAGTGAACCCATCCATGTCAAGACCCTTTTCTCTCATCTCCCCAAACAGCTCCAAAGCAGGCCAAACATCCCCACAATCCGCGTAAGCAGAGAGGAGGGTGTTATAGGAGACGCGGTCTGGTCGAGGAATTTGATCGAACAGCTGACGTGCAATGCCAGTGAGAGACTCTTTTGTATAGGCAGCGAGGAGGGCGTTGAAAGTGAAGACATTGGGCTGATGGGTGCGATTGAAAACGTGCTGAGCAGCGGCCAGGCGGTTGCATTTGGAGTAAAAGAGGATGAAGTGGTTGCTTAGAAAGGTTGTGGGAGGCACAATAGATTTGAGGTAGAGGGCATGGAGCGATTTGCCTGCTAGGAGGTCTTTGTTGGCTACGCATGCTTTCAAAAGTTGGCGAAATGTATGGATTCGGGTCATCCAAATTCTCAAAAGCTCAGGCCTTTAGGACATTTGCATGCTTACTCTTCACTCATGCCGTTCGAGAAAAACCCCAAATCGTGGGTTTGCATTTGCATCTTCCGCGCGATGTGATCACGACAGGAAAGTTGGACTTAAGGTCCATCCAAATTTCGGACACGACATCATCGTCCGCATCTCACTGATCCTTGGCCCACTAACTTCCAAGCCCAACTATGAGGTGCGTCAGGCCCATTTTTCAGCCGAGTCGAACTCAATCTCAAAATGTTCAGAATTAAAATTTGTTTTAGGACTTATGTTTGGGCATGTTCAGCATGTCGTTGCACATTATAGATTTTTAAAATTGTTTTATCAAAAAAAAAAAAAAGAATAAATAAACAACCGTAAAATTGGTCTCCCAAAATAAAAAAATTTGTTTTCTCAAAACATCTATTTTCTATAAATATGAATTTTAGAATAAAATAATTAGGAATTTTCGTTTTGATAAATTTTTTTTTATAAAAAAAAAATTAGTTTCTGAGTGGCAATTTTACTGCAAAAAAATTTATTTGTCAAAATTAATTTTCTAAAATCCTTAATTTTGGTGCCAAATAATTGCAATATTTTTAAGAACAAAACTTTATTTTTTCTAATATATATTTTTTTGGTTTGTTTATTTTCTTTTTTCTGAAAATTTAATATATATCGACTCATCTCTGCCACGTCCAAATTAGATCCTATAAACAAATTCTTTTCTTCTAACTAATATCACACGGGCATTTGAATAATGTTGATGGGTGTTAAATAATGGATTCCGTCTGACTTTTATATTGAATTTACTAAAATCATGAACGTGAAGGACCAAATTAATTGAAAATATAAGTGGGATGACAATGATTATTTTGAAAAAATTAATTTATTTTTTCTGATTTATATGGATTGAAATTTAAATCTTAAATTTAGAATAAAAAAAATTCAAACAACTTTGTCTCTGAATTTTACGGCTATCCACCATTTATGGGTTTGCGTTAGCCTGTTGAGGAAGCATCTGCGTGGCTGTCAACTGGGTGTGTCCATGTACCGTGTATGTCAATTTGTCATCTGATGCATCTACAATGCGTCCAAGTCCAACGCTTACCGGGTCGAGGGCCAGTTTGGAGGCAATAAATGCATTGTCTAGCCCATTTGTCTTGGATGGTGTTTTGGTAGTGAATCCCAGGTCAATTCAGGGTGCGAACAGACAAAAATTGCTGATTCTTTGTGGGGGTGTAGAGTCACCAACCAAAACCAGCTGTCAGGACAAGCAACCATGCCTCACACTTTCGTAACCTGAACTGACCTTGGGTCCATCGGTTGTCTTAATGGGCCTTGAAGCAGCAGCCACTCTGGTGTTTTTGGTCTTTACGCGAAGTCCTGAACCCCACTTCTTGTTTGTATTCACTGACTACAGGAATCAGGTCTTCATGTCTTGCAACCGTTCTGTGCGGATTAGGAATTTGGGTTCCCCGTGTCCGGAAAGACATTCTAGTGGTTAACTGAGACTTTTATCACTGAGCTTTCAGTTTTTAATTTTAAAAAGAAAATATAAAATTTATAAAAAAATAAAAAGATTATTTTTATTTTATAATTATGTATAATCAAATTTTTTAATAATAATAATAATAAAAGGAATTTCGGATGCCCTTAGCTTAAGGTTAGCTAGACCAGTCATGCTGGTTGTTGCCGCCCAAAGATGGAGCATCTGACTTCGAGATGTGTGACCATTATTGCGTTCAATTAAAATAGAAGAAGAAGAAGAAAAAGAAGAAAAAAAAAAAAGATCAGTCTAACGACAGAGTTGTCTATCTCGTGAATCTCATAATTCTAGTAAGAGATGTTATATACATCAAGAGTACGCTTAATGCAATCGTACGCTGAGATCAAAGTTTATGGTGGTGTGAACACAAGAAGCAAATGAGATACCAACTTAAACTGAGATTCAAACTTTTTTTAACTATTTGAGTGCACTCATCAAACTTTTACTCCCGAAAACTAATCGATTAATCTAGGATTAGATCTAATATTATTTTCGAAGTGAAAATATGCTAGACCTAGTTTGGTATAGAAAAGCCACGATTAACACAAATTAAGGTTGCTGATGTGGCCCAGCCCTTGCCAGGGAGTTAAAATAAAGAAAAAAGGAACAAAGGGTACTGACAGCCACTAACAAGAGCAAACATCGATGACACGAGAAGCTAGATGCCTAGAACAATCACTGCGGCGACCAAGGGACAGAAATCCCTTTTAAGCTTGGCTAGACTGAGTCTCCAATTAAGAGGGAATATGTCAAAGAAGCTACATGCATGGCATGAATGGGCTCCCTTTGATATCGAAAAGTGCTCAGAATAATTGGAAAGAAGAAATTATATCTGAGACCCCTTGATGGGTGTGTGATTGTTGACTGTTTACCACTCAATGATCCACTCGGATACAACAACTCAGAAAAAAAAAAAAACGTATATTGTTTTCTGGAAGAAAATGGGCAAGACCAAGACTGGTTTTATATGCATAGGTCGTCAATTTTGTACACCCGTTTTCGTGATTTCGAGCAATTTGGTGTTCCTATAAGGGTCATGGGGTTGAGTTTTTTTTTTTTTTTTTTTGGATAAATCAAAGTCAGATTTTATTAACGGAAGCTATTAAAAGTTACAAGAAGTAGTAAGCAAGGATGAAGAGTAACCAAAAAGGAACTAAAACCAAGCAATGAGATTAAATTCTCTATTATTTCCTCACTCCGCAAGACCATCCGCTATAAAGTTATAGTTCCTACTAATTCGTCATGCTATAGGGTGTTTAGGTCGGATACTACTGGGTTTGGGTGTTTTTGATCAAGAAATCGGTAATGGCAAGGCTGCAAAAAGAGAGTGAGAGTGGTTGTGTCAGCACGCAATAATTTTGATATTATTACGAAACTTTTTAATTTTATTAATATGGTAAAATTTTAAATAACATTAAAAATATATTTCTTATAATAACAAATATTTAATTTTACTTAAATAATATTCAACTAAATTAATTTATATTGAAATTTCAGTTAATTTTTAATCTGAATTAACTCTAATAAGTCGTACTAAATTGAGTATGGCGAGTCATGGAGCCGAGTTACGCAAAGCAATTGTTCAATTGTCAACCAGCTGGAACAACCTTCATAAATTCTCGACGTGTTTGGTATGCCTGCACTTTTATTGGTTCAAACGACATTAACTCAACCGAAATCCACCGAGTTTCTAATTGTTTCCTAGTCAATTGAGAATCACAAACTGTAGTTTCTGAGTTTTCATAGACGGGATGGCAATATTGAGTGTGATATACATTTATAGATACTAACACTTGCATAGGTAATTATTGCACGTAAATTTTATAAATTAGCGTATAATCCATTTTGAATAAACATATTAATTGGCATATGTTAAGCTGGTTTATGTCCACACTGGTCTATACACAATTTTGACACATGTTCAGGTTGTGTCTTTTAGGAGTTGGCCGACAGGTTTTGAGCGAGGATTGTCCTCTGCTGTAAGCTGAATTGGTTGGCTGATCTGGTGCGGACGCAAGCTGCAGCTTTGGCCGCCGCGGGTTTTTATTGCATGGCTTCTTTGCGGGCCTATGACTTCGGCTGGGTTGGCTTACCGCTGTGGATTTGTTCTTTTTGCAGTTGACTTGCAGGTTTCCTGTCTAGTGTACCATGCGCAAGGCTAAAAATATCTTTTCATGGTTGCATTGATTCTTGCTGACAGATGGCTATTTTCCTCAGCTGTGTCACTAATTTCTTGGATTGGCCAGTAGTTCGCAGGTGGCACACTTGGCTTTTTGCTGGGGCTGTTGGAGTCTTTTTGGGTTTTGACAGGCAGCTTGTACATTCAATTGAGTATCTTTTTTTTTTTTTTTTTTTCTTTCTATTTTTCCCAAAAGGATGCTATGAATAATACTTTCTTTACTGACTGTTTAAAAAAAGAAAAAAGAGATATACGATAGAAACATTAATCTAAAAGATAACTCTATTGAAGAATTACTACCTTCCAACAAAAGTAGTAATTTGTAAATTATTTTAAAATTTATTTAGAATTACTTTTTTATTGATGTTATTTTTGAAAAAGATATAATATTTTAATAGTTTAATATATTTATTAATTAATGAGAAAAATTTTATAAATAATTTTTAAAATATACTAAATAAGAGAAATTAATATATTAATAAAAAAAATCTGAATTACCTTACAATAAATATAAAACGTATAGATATATATAAAAAAAATAATCATATACTTCAAATAATTGAAAAATAATACGTTAATTTGATTCCTTAGTAAACAAAATTTTGGAGCACACAAATTTTGAAAATTTAAAAAGAATTTCGATCGGAGAAAAGTTGAGGTCTCACCTTTCAATTTGCAAGAAAAATTAGAATTGAAGTCCTCTAAATAATTAGTTTTGGAAGTCTCACGTTTTGAATATATTGAGAAGCAATAACTATTATATTTTATATATCTCGCGATATGGCGACTCGGTTAATAAAAATAAAAATAATGCAATTGGGTCGTCATTTTCACTTACAAGAAAAAAAAAAAACAAATTAGAGTGCGTGTAATCCAGCTCATCGACATTGTCTCAAATGGGTATATTTGTTGGACCAGCAGAGTGGTGTTTATATTGGACCACCTGATGCATCGACATCAAATTGAAGCTTGTTTTTTTCTTTGTCTTTTTTTTTATTTTATTTTTTTAATTTGTCAATCGGAAACTCAGGTTTGCGGCCTCATCTGTTTCTCATGTTTCTTGAGCTAGGTCGATTGTGCAAACGCACATGTGTACGTTCACCGTCCACATATCCTTTGTAATAAACTAATAAATTTTCAACCATCCTTCATTCCTTGAAGTTATGACCAGTTAGCAAGTAGATAAGGACCGGTCGGCCATAATAAGTTACTTCGACATAGCGAGACCATTTAATATGTCCGAGTATCCATCCCAACAACAGCGTAAGAGTCGATTCTAAGAATTTAAAAAAAAAAAAAAAAAAACTTAAAATTGTGACTAAATGAATCAGATAAACATAAAAAGAAAAAATGCCGAAACCAGTGACAGAGACTTGATGGAAGCTGCTCTCTGGGCTAAAGTCAATATGCCCAAGTCGGCCTTTTTGGAAAGCTCGCCCGGACTCGTGGTGATATGTCACTTGGTCCATATAAATCTATCCGTGTAGAGTCTATTCTACGTCGAAGTGGCTTTCGACCACTTGTATTTTCAACCCTTCCATCGTTTCATCGTTTACTTTCTCCACAGGAATATTAACTATCTATAGACTATTACCAAATTCTTTGACTCTTCGCATAGATTAAATAGAATTTAAGGCGTTGAATTTTTGAACAGTCGAGGATTTCTTCACGACTTAATTTCTTTCTTTCTTTTTTTATGAAGTCAATGCTTGCATGAGGAATGCTGGGAAAAATTTAGGGAGACTCGGGCTTTGCTTCAGCCATATACCATTTACGTGTTCTACCTATACAGCCTTACTCAATTAAGTTGGTAATTGTCGTTTTCGTTGACCTCCTAGCTAGCTGGTGTTCAATTCGAAATATTCAAATCTAGCATCCATTTCAGAGCAAACGAGAGAGAGAGAGAGAGAGAGAGAGAGAGAGAGAGAGCATTCCTAGAGGGCTTGGAAGGGGGAAGGGCCTACGTTATCGAGGTGAAGGAAGCAAATGGTACATGTCAGTGTGTCCTAGGAAGTCTGTGTGGAATGGACTAACGTGAGCATCATGTTAGTTGTCACCAATAGACCACATGGTCACGTAAATGGTCCCCGAGCCTACGTTCTTACTAGTTAAATTTATTTGTCTAAATGGCTTCGGGTGGGGGGCATCTGGAGAGGGGCTTCACATGCGATAACAACCCTTTTTCTACTGCAGTCCACGTGGCCTCCTTCGCCAATTATTCAATTTCTCTCATTCTCTATTGTTCTGAACTGTAAGCATCATAGATTTATGTGCTAACATGCGCAAACTAAAATGCAAGTTCAATTAGCTGCCTTCATATTGGTAATATTATTAGAGCCCCAAAGTAAGCCAAAATTTCAATGTGCGTTTTTTGGGTTTGAGAAATGTTACTACTTTCGTGTAAGCTTTTTCGAGTCTTGTTTCTTTGGTTTGGTCGACAAACCTATAATTTTCTGCCCCAGAAGCAGGCCTTTGATCAATTAAAACGCCCACGAATTATGTAATGTTGCAATCTAGGGTGTGTATGGCCCATCAAATAATTTGGGATTTTCCACCATGTCTTTCCCTGTCGTCCCCATAGGCGAAGCCCGTGTCTTTCAAGGCTAAATGTTCTCTTAAATTGCATCAATAATATCATTATAGCTCTATAGGAGACCTGCATCGCTGCATGGGAAGAATTGGGGGGGGGGGGACCCCTATATTGGCATTGACTGTGGAGGCACTCTTGTCCTCTTTGGTCTCTTTCAAGTTTCGTATCATTCATACTCCTTAAGCACTTGAAAGTAATCAACCTAGTCCAGCCCTCCTCACCCCCATCCTATTATTTTTCTTTTTTATATTTTTTATTGAGTTCTTTTTTTTCACTATACATGCAGTATATTCAATTTCTGAGTTCCAGTTACGACTCTCACCATGATTTGAGTGTAGAAGTTTATCGCTCAATCCGATTAAATTAAGGTGATTAGTCATTTGGTACAAGGTAAGAATTTAAAATCTATGGAATTGTAGAAATTTATAGATAAATTTTAAATGTTAAGAACTAGAAATTCTCTCGTTCAAATAATGAGAATTTGGATTTCATGTTTGATTAAAATTCTTTCGATTTCTTTTGGCATTTTAGAATAGATTTTAAACATCTCATTCTGAAATCTCCATGCCAAATGACTCAGAGGACAAAAACAAATAGGCTCGCTAAAAGTTTGGCAATTTAGTTCTATAAAAATTGATTTAAAATTTAATATCTAAATTTAAATAGGTCAAATTTTTTGAAATTCACAAATAATTTATATAAAAATTATTTAAAATTCATCTTAAATTTTTAAAACAATTTTGTTTAATACGCCATTACAATATATTTGAGAGGGTTTTTTGAGATATAAAATAATATTTTTCAAAAATAATAATAAAATTATTCACATTATATCTTTTATAAATTTCTTAAATATGCACATTATGTGTTATATTTAAAATTAAATATTAAAAATAAATGATTATTTTTTAATTAATTAATTTTATTAAAGTATATATTTTTATTAATTTAACTTAATTTAAGTAAATTATCTTTATGAAGTCAATTATTTTTCTTTATACTATAAAATTAAAAAATCTGTTCAGAAGAAGGAAGGAAAGAAAAAAAAAAAAACTCAAGATTTGACCAAAAAATAGACAAGCTTAATGACTCTGCTCGTTAATTAAATAAATCAAAGTTGAGGGCTTTCTACCCAATCAACAAATTGGTCAACATATATTCAGTCGTAGCCAGTGTTACTTCCAAGCAGTTTCATCCACTTGAGTTCAAACCCCAGGTAGGATCTAGAAAGTTAAGCGCTCGTGAGCTGTACCTCACTTCACTTGAATTAAGTGTGTAATAAAGCAAAGAATTATATGCCAAAATGAGAAGAAACAGATTAAAGGCTCTCTAATGAGGGTTGCCCCGTATATAGAAGGATGACTTTTCATCACTACCTCAACCAAACTTGCAAATTCGTGCCGTCAAAATAAAACCCATTAATGACTAAGCTTAATATATGCAAGTTGCAACCATCTCTTTAATCACTACCCAAAAGGGTCCTCTTATAATTCCAAGTGACACGTTTATGGGTTTTCTTCTTCTATGAAAAATGATTTACTTATTGACAATTTTCTTTAAAAAATGCTTCATAAAGAATACGTACAAGTAAAATTTAAAAATATATGTGACGCCTAATGAATTTTGATATATAGCAGTGAGTAGTGCAAATGTACTTAACATACGTTCTGATTTAATTAATTATATGTTGTGTTCGTATGATATCTGTTTCCAATTACTATTGGGAATGGTGTACGCCCACAAACAAGGTGACCAAAACTAGCGGCGGCCAAGGGATTAGAAGTTAGCGAGCAATAATGGGTTTGAATTGATAAATTTTCAATGTTCACATTACTCAATTCATAAATTACTAGCTTTATTTGTTTTTGTGAAGAAAGATTCATGGCGAACTAACTGACCAACCTCCACCGTCCATGAGAGGTGGGTTATGATCAAGAACAACGTTGGACGGTTTTACTTGCAATTGATTAGCTGTTTAAAATTTACGAGGCCATGAATTTCAGGAACCGTTCATTGAGAATGTTGCCATATTAATTGAGCAAAACACCTATCGAAGCAATCAGACAGATTATAATAAAATGGAAAAGAATAATCACATACACACAGTACAGTAAAGGTTCCATGACAAGAGAGCCCAAGATCCTTGTCATCAATTTGCCGTTATCAAGTAATCGGGGTTCAGATCTCCTTTTACCAAAGAGTAACCTGAAGAAGAAAGACACCAAGAATATTCCCTTCATTCTTTTCTCATTAGAGATTTCAGAGGTTCTCCTTCAAATTTGACGAGATATAAAATTAACTATGTGAGAAAATAAATGAAAAAAAAAAAAAACAAAACAAAAAGAGTAGAAAAGGAATATCACGAAGAGATCGTGATTCAGCTGTAATGAATTGTATTTACGGACACAAAAATTGACAAGGTTATATCTTTTTCCATTAACTTGTGTCTCATATAGTATATGGAATCTAATATATATATATATATAGTGGAGCTTGTTTTATTTATGATAATTATATTTTAATGCAAATTGACAAAGAAAAGTTAAAAACAAGATCTGAAAATGTTGCTGGGTATTGTTGGGGAATTGAACAGAAATTAAAGGCAAGAACAGTACTGAATGAAGATTGAAGAGGAGGAATGTGGCCGACATGGTTTAGACTGGGGTAGTCAAGCTAGGGAGCAAAATAATGGACCTGTTGGGAAAGGGCCAAGAGCGAGTTACCCTGAACTTTTGTGGGTCATATATGGCTATTTTCTATAAGATTTGCTGTCGCCATGGATGGCATTAAATGAAACACTGCTACAATCTCTTTCGTCCGTTGTCTTAACTCAGTTTTCTAAGTTGCCAAAACATAATTCTAAAACATCCATAAATAATATTGACATAAAACATTCTACAGCCCCACGCGACTTGGCAGCTAGTGGACTACACTTACAATTACTGTGCACATGTGGTGGAGTGAATAACCTGGAAATGGGTTAATCAAACTTCTGGGCATAGATAAATAATTTTTACCACGAATTCTATTTGCACGTCCATTTTAATCGCATACATGTGTCTCAACTATCTAAAATAACAGTTTGCATGTCTAAGGTCACAGTTTTAGCACGTAAATAACAATTGCCTTGTACTTCAAATCCCCTCTCGTGTGAAGCAAGGCTTACATATTTGTGAGATTAACATCAACTGAAAGAAGTTTAATTACCATGAACAAATTCATCGAAGAATCGGTGTTTAGGTACAATGGAGAAAGCTCCTAGAATTATGATTTGTTCATATACATAAAACATTATTAAGCAACGGAAAAATCTACCTTGACCCACTTTCTTGAGTGAGTCAAAATAATTTATTTAAAAAATTAAAAAAAATATTTTTTTAATGAATTATCTTGATTCACTCAAAAATAAAATAAAATAACAAGCATATAAAGCAAAAGTCATCCTGTAGCTGTGGTCAAATTCGTCTTTGCCACCCTTTGATTTTCTTCACTTATATATAGGCTATGCGGGCTTGAGACCTTCACCATCTCACCAACACTAATCCTTCTCCAGATCTTCCTCGTCTCCCTCTGTCTCCAAAACTCTGATTCCACCCACTTTCTC
This sequence comes from Bruguiera parviflora, assembly GCA_019804595.1. NCBI lineage: Eukaryota > Viridiplantae > Streptophyta > Magnoliopsida > Malpighiales > Rhizophoraceae > Bruguiera > Bruguiera parviflora. The sequence continues at coordinate 11,547,449 of CM034046.1, read as the reverse complement.
TCTTTTGATTTTGCACCTAAAATTCTGTGAGCTTATAGCTTTTTTCTTGAAGACAAGTTGTTTTGGGAAGGAATATACGCCCCTAAAAATATGAGGCTATTGTCTAAGAAAGCAACGCGTAATGCTCATGGGCAAGATTCCTCATACTTCCTAGGATGGCAGGAGTACGAGAAGAACCCATACGATGAGATCAAGAATCCAGCAGGCATCATTCAGATGGGTCTTGCAGAGAATCAGGTAAAAACAAAAAAAAAAAAAAAAAAAAGAAGACTTAGAAACCTTGTTATTTACAAAGAAAGCAACAAACTGTGTGTGCGCGTGTGTGTGCGTGTGCGCGCTCGTGTGTGTATGGTTGCTTACTTGGCCATTTCACCATGTTTATTTTGCAGCTCTCCTTTGACCTTCTTGAGTCCTGGCTGGCCAACAACCCAGACCCAGCTGGCTTCAAGAAAGATGGACAGTTCATATTCAGAGAGCTGGCTCTGTTTCAAGACTACCATGGCCTCCCGGCGTTCAAGAAAGTGAGTTCATGCTCTATAAATTAACCATCGAATTATAGTTATTTTTCTTGCTTCTTTGGACTATGAATATGATAATTTGTAAGTTATTAACTAACGGTGGTATGGTCATTTGTTCAGGCAATGGTGGAATTCATGTCAGAAATAAGAGGAAACAGAGTGAAGTTTGATCAAAACAAGTTGGTTTTCACAGCCGGTGCAACTTCTGCAAACGAGACCCTCATTTTCTGCCTTGCCGAACATGGCGACGCCTTTCTTCTTCCCACTCCATACTACCCTGGGTTAGTCGATCTCAATTTCCTGCTCCACACATCTCCTGTTGAAATCCATTTCGCTTATCGTTTATTAACGAACATTTCTAATCTTAATTGCTGATTTTCCTGCAGATTTGACAGAGATCTCAGGTGGAGAACTGGGGTTGAGATCGTGCCTATTCATTGCACAAGCTCAAATGGCTTCCAGATAACTGGACCTGCTCTGGAGCAAGCTTATCAGGAGGCACAACGACGCAATTTAAGAGCCAAGGGTGTTTTGATCACTAACCCCTCCAATCCTTTGGGCACCACAATGACCCGCAACGAGTTGAATCTTCTTCTCAACTTCATTACAGCAAAAGGCATCCATCTTATAAGCGATGAGATTTATTCTGGCACCGTTTTTAGCTCGCCGGGTTTGGTAAGCATCACGGAGGTTTTAAAGCATCAGAACTGCCAGAACACTCCTGTTTGGAATCGAGTTCACGTTGTCTACAGCCTCTCTAAGGATCTTGGTCTGCCTGGCTTTCGAGTTGGTGCAATTTACTCCAATGATGAAATGGTAGTTTCCACAGCAACCAAAATGTCCAGCTTCGGCTTGGTCTCATCTCAAACTCAATATCTTCTTTCTGCTCTCCTTTCTGACAAGAAATTCACAAGAAGCTACATTTTGGAGAATCAAAAGAGGCTTAAACGCCGGCAGAGAATGCTCGTCAAGGGCTTAGAAAAGGCTGGTATCAGTTGCCTCAAGAGCAATGCTGGCTTGTTCTGTTGGGTCAACTTGAAGCACCTTTTGAAGTCCAACACATTTGGAGCAGAAATGGAGCTTTGGAGAAATATTGTTTATGATGTTAAGCTAAACATTTCTCCTGGTTCTTCTTGCCATTGCACTGAGCCGGGCTGGTTTCGCGTATGCTTCGCTAACATGTCCGAGGACACATTAAACCTCGCTATGCAGCGATTGAAGTCTTTTGTGGACTCAATCGGCCACAAAAATCAAAGCAGCATTCATCATACTATTATGAAAAATTTAAGAAGAAAGTTCCCCACAAGCTGGGTTTTCCGGCTATCGTTCCACGACCCAGAGCCCGAAGAACGATAGTCTGGTGTGTGTGTGAGTTAAGTGTGAAGTTCTGTGAACATAGTTCTCAGATGTCCATTCCATTTTTTTTTTTTTAATAATTTTTTCCACCCAAAAACACTTTTGGTGGATATATCTTTTTTGTGTTTTTTTTTTTTTTTTTCCGCTTCAGTCCAATTGTAGAAGGTGAACTCGATCCGTTGTGTTGGATTAGAAGTGACTCTAGCTTTTGGTTTGTACAAGTGTTGTCTGTCTTCTGATTGCAAGAGAGATTCTCTTGAATTATTCTTCCATGTACATGATCATCATGGCTTCATGATTTGATTATTAGTGAACATGATAGAATATACTATATATTTATTGTAATTATCCTATAATTGAGATGTTCTATGTTCTCATAATTACTTGCAATCGTACACAAAACTATACCGAGCATGGCCCTTGACGGGGGATTGATGGATGGGGCGATGACCCAGATTGTCCATCGCCTGCCACGGTAGCCCTCCATTAATACCATCACGACGACACACCTTTGTTGATGACTATTAACATGGTTTCAGTGGCGAGAACCGATATTCTTAGCCGATAGGTTAGTTAAGTGGTAAGGATGTGGCGTGACACTTCGAGATAGGCTTGGGTCGAAAACTCCATAATCTCACAACTTGAATTAACTTCGCGGTTGCGTCTGTCACCCAAAGGGGCTCGAGCATAAGTGGACGAGGCAGGCTTTGGGGTCAAAAGGGGAACTCGTGGTTATAAAAAATAAAAAAAAAAATAATAATAAAAAACAGATCGTTAACCGTCGTTCAAGTCGTGTGAGAATTTCGTGAAATGAGAAATTTTGTTTTATTAAGATTGTCCAGGCCGCGTGAACAGGGGACTAACATTAATTCTTTCCTCTTTGTATGTATCTGCAAGTACAATTTTGTGTGGGGTTGGTGTTATTGCTCGAGTCAGACGGGCCATGAAGTCAAAAATGGGGTGTCTTCCAGTGCAAGGATTTCCCAAACAACGTATATTCCATCCAGAAATTGCAACGAAAGAGGCCAAGCACAAGAGAGACTCTCAAACTTCTCTACTTATGTGCTCAAGTTGTTATTAAAGAAATTGATTAGGAACATAACGATATTCCAAGTGATGTAAATGTCAGTCGGTTGTTTGCGCTGTTCAGAGGTCGTCACCGCCGACGCAAGCGATTGATCATAAGAAAGACTCTCTTATAAGCAATGTTATTGAAGTTGAGTGCCATTGAACTTCCTTGGATTAATTTTTGCTCACAAAGTTTTCTTGCAGTTCTACGCAATTTTTTTTTCTTTTTTTCTTTTTTTTTTGCCTTCATTATTGGCCAAAACAAATGGTGACCCATTTTCAATTGATTTATAATTTTATATTGAACTTTATGAAATCACAAAGTAAAAAAAATATAGAGCATTAGAGTCAATAAATTTAAGATTTTTTCGATGTTTGTACCATGATTACTGAATTTTAAGATAGTATAATCACATGATTGCTAGACTAATTATTGGAGCATGCATCTGGTTTGATTAATTTCTGAAAAATAATCAATATCGTGTTTAGTTAAACCAATTATAATTAAGAATCAGGTGGTGTCTTGTGGGAACTAGTTCGCCATGCATCTTATTTGGATTTACGTTGGCAGAATTAGTTCTAGTACACAACCAAATAAAATAGATACTGCTAAGAAAAATAGAATAAAAATTATTAAAACTTAATTTATAAAAATTAAACATCAATTTAATTTAGTTTAATACTTTTTTTCCGTTGTCAATCAGTATGTTCCCCCCCCCTTTTTTTTCTTGGTGTCCGTTAAATTTTTTCTTAGTATAAAGTTGGATCACAGATTACATATTCTCGAAGTCATCTATTGCATGGTATGCCACTTTTTAATTGGTCAGCTTTGGTCAATTTCGTACTCTTTTTTTAATGTTCTTAGACAATCATTATATAGTTTTTACTTATTACACATCACTTTTAACCTTTTAAGTCTTCTTTTTTTTTTTTTTTTTTTTTTCTAAACAGCAGTAGCCATCTTATTCATAGCAGCATCCTTTAAACGACAAGGACACTCCGGAATATGTACCTGACATTTTTATGTTTAAGTTATTCACTTAAAAAAACAAATATGATCCTTTTCTAGAATAATCGACCATGAGATGGTTCAACAATGAAATTCTCCATTTTTCCTTATCTAGTTATACGCGCTTATTCCCTTTTGTTTTTCTTTTGCTTTTGCTTTTGCTGTGAAACGATATGCAAGCTAGCTAGCTACTCAATCATGCTAAAAAAGTTGAGAAGAAAATTGTAAGATACTTTAATTAAACATATGTTGACATGAATGCCGCGCGTTCATACCAGAATTGATACACCCACCTGGCACTTTTCCAGCAGAAACAACATAACAAATGCTGCTGTTGACATTGTGATCCTGGTATCACGTCACCTTTTCACATATTTTCTACTAAGACAAGGAGGAGGGTAAGTTTAATTTATAAAAAAAAAAAAAAAAGAAGAAGAAAAACTACCTAGATACGAAATCAGATAATAAATTTATATTATTAAATTTTAATTATTAATTATATTTAATTTATTTTTATAAATAATAAATTAATTGAAACATTTTTTAAAAAATAATATATAAATTCAATATAAATTCATGCCTAATTCTTATATTTAAGTAATAAAATTTTTTAATATACATATGTATATATATAGATAGATAGATAGATAGATAGATAAGTCGGCTTCTCCTATGCCATGCAAGGAAAGTAGTACTGTGTAAGTATACTATATGAATTTAATTAGAGGATAACTTATAAGGAATTCATCGACCATCAAATTAATTTGCTATAAGAACTTTCCCTGTTGGCGGATTAGAAATGTCTTCTGATTTTAAACCTTACTAATCAATTTAACGTGTCGAGTTGACCCATCTTTCGGGGCCTTTTTAAATTTCATGTAACAAAAGGCTTTAACCACTAAGCATGACCAAAACATAAAATTTGAGTGAGATGAGAACCTCAAATTTTATTTATAATTAATCTCGCTTGCTCAATTTAACTAGAGAAAAAAAAAATGAGACAGTTGTCATTTGTCAACTGTTCAACGAATACAAATAAATTAACCAAATAATAACAACAAAAGCAATAATAACAATAACATTTGAATTTTATTTTATGCTCAACGATCCGTAACAATATATGATTTTTAATTTAATTATGTGTACTTTTTGGTCTTCCTTTTTTTTTTTTTGTTTTTGTTTTTTGAACAAGCTTTTTATCTTCCTCTATAGGCGGCGATCGAAATGGGAATTCGGTCGATTCTACTTTTGTTGTTGACTAAGAACAGGTGCCTCGGGCTGCGTATTACCCTTCATTGCTGCTTTTATTATACTCTTAATAAGATATTAGAGTTAGATAGGATATTGGGGTTGTATATATATATATATAGTAATAGCTTACTCATTTTTCATATTCAATCAGATGCCAACATAAATTAGAATAATTCTTTAAAGGATGTGGCATATTGGGCAGATGGACGGAGAGCCCTAATTATAAATTTCATATAGTTGCTTAAGAGCTAGATACTAGATAATAGATTTCATTTTCCAACCATAAGTGAATTATATTGGAGGAAAAAAGGGCCTCCTGAAACGAGACTGAAATGCCAGTATGAGTTTGGTCTATGTGCACCGGGTGCTAGCTAATGCCTTCCCTTTTATCCTGATAAATACAGGCTTGACAGTTCAGTGAAGCAGAGGTAAAGTCAGCATGAAACTAAATTAATTGGCTTTTCATGGAAACACCCAGAAAAGTTGGACACGAAAAGAGTTGATTAAGAAAGCCTGTGCCCACGATTACATGGACGCTAACATACAATTGGACATTAAGCACAATCAAGTGTCTACATTTGCTTATTACACGAGGACAGTGACAAGAAAGGCTTGCCTTAATGTTTTATCCAAAATGGTCAGGTTAAATACTTTCTGAAAATGATGGTAATTAACCTCGCCTGATTAAGTCACTACTTCAGCAAAATTTACGGAATACTTTTTTTTTTTTTATCATGATAGAAATCTTACTTTTAGTCAATAATTTTTATATTTATGAGAATTTCATAGATTAATTGAATTAATTGCGAGTTAAAATTGATTTAGAGAATTTCAATCTAACACTTTATACTAATTTATTAATGAGTTGTAAGTAAATGATACTCGAGTTTTTTTTTTTTAATTTATAATTCCGAATTTGAGTTATGAACGTAGTCGATTAATTAAAAAAAAACAACGTTTTGCTGATCCTACGTTGGCAAAAAGAAGTCGTTGGAGAACAGAAAATTAGCATTCAATGTTGTTAAGTTTCTTATTTACCAAAAAAAAAATCAAAAAATCGTATCAGAAACATTACTTACCAACTACAATTTTGCTTTAGATGAATATGGGACTCATCTGGGTTTCGCGGGTTGAGCTAAGCACATGCGAGGGAACATAGAATGCCTGCCCAAAATTTCTTGAGCGAGAAAGGCTAGTAAAAGAGGAAGGGCATCTGGGTGTTTTTTACCTTTGGCACATTCAAGGAGCAGCCTGGCATGCCTTCCCTCTGGCGATGCTTCTACTGATGGGGACAAAGAGGGCCACGTGAACATGGCTCGTTGCCTGCTTTGAGCCCTGCTGCCTTTTGCCGACTTCCCATGTCAAGAAACTCTAGTTTCCGAAATTGGGTCCCATTTTGGAGGATCAAGATGGCGACTGGTGCTGTGCTTTAATTTCTCCTTGTATTATTTGGAAAATTAGATGTTCTCTTCTTTATTTTATTTTTATTTTTATTTTTTTTGTCTTTCATTCAAGGGGATGGAGAAAGTGTTGTGTTCTCTCTATCATTTATTATTAGCTCAAAATTCTCAAGGCAAGCAGACATACTTCTTTAAATATAAAATTGTCAACTTTTGAATAAATAATAAGGTAATGAAAATAGCAATTTATCAACCCAGAGTTGTCTTTGTTTCTCTTCTGCTTGAGAATTGAGCAAATAGACTGGTTTCTGATGTTATTTGCTACCTAATTAAGATATAAATGTGTAGACGCCGAGGAAAAATAGGAAACAAAAAAAAAAAAAACCTTTTTACGCTGAATCATGTAGACTTGTAAGCTTATACATGGTCCAACTGTAAATTTTGTATACCTTAAAAGGATCAAATTGAAAGATCGGACATTTGTATCATGCATCGCTAGGTTCCTTTTAATCAATGTTCTATATTCATCAAATCGGATAGAAAAAAAAAATCAAATTATCTGAATAAATATAATTACGAGAATAATTGAAATAGTATATTTTTTATTATAAATAATAAAATATAATTAAAATTAATAAAAAGTAACAAAATAATTTTTTTATTAAGATACATACAGTAATTATAATCACATTGCAATAAATTATATTAATTTATCTTAGAAAATGAACATTATATGTATTTTCTTCGGACAATAATGGTCAAACAGTATCATAAAGTCAAATTTGAACCTAATATTTTCTTGGTATCTTCTCCATTGCTGCCAACGCAAAGACCTAAATTACACCATCTAGGTCTCTTGGCATATACATGCTTGAATTTGACTTCCTGCAAGGAAAAATCTTAAACAATAAGCGAAGTATCCTATTGAAACATGTCATCCCAAAAGACAATTCAAAGTCATTGATGATAAGATTTAGCGATAAAATTACAAAAATTCTTAAATTTACGTCAACACTTCAAATCTTAGTCCTTACAAACAAAAGAAATGACAATTCAAAATTGGTGGCTCATACTGGTAGTATCAAATGTCATTTTTTAGAGAAGAAAATAAAACACATGTAATTCTTCTACACTTTAAGATTTGAAAAAAAAAAAAAACAGCCGATAACCTTATCCATATTTGGAGAGATATTAATTATGTAACTTGATTTCTAAATTATAATGAACATCAATATTTTTGGTATATGAGATATAATGGGATAATATATATATATATATATATAGTTTGATCTTATTTCATGTACAATGAGACAAAATTAACTTGTTTTATACTATCTAATCATATTTCATGTACCAAAGATACGAGACCCTTCTTCTTGTAATGCGACATATTGAAGCAAAATATAAAAATAATATGTATACTTAAAAAAAAATAATTAAACAAAAGTAAACTATTTAATAGTTAAAAATTCTACTTTTTGTCGTCTCTAGGTATTTTTTGAGTTATATATACATGTGTGTGTGTTTGTATTAAAATCTCTGTATTTAAAAGTCACTTTATTTATTTATTTATTTTTTGTTTCCCTAATTAACTTGCTCTTATTGAGACTCTATCATAGAGATGACTTCAGGAATCAGTAACATTGCAAGGTTGCTTTCTTAGTGTCGTCTAGGATAACTCCAGCCAGTTACTGAAAATCTCATCCAAAATCAGGAATGGAAAATTGTTTCTAACACGGAATTGATTTCAATGGGTTTTAAACTTCACAGGTGGCCGGCGCTTTAAAAGGATAAACTTTGAAATTTGTGTTCCAATGTCGGGTTCTTAAACGTGCTTTAAAGGCTTGCTTTCTTGCCCAGATGTTCACCAGTTGTAATCTTGACCACGACTCGTCCAAATACTGGTACTAGTCAGCTAAGTTCTTCTCTTCTGGCGTCTGCAATATAGAAATTTGGCAGATGGTCTAGCCGTCTGTAGTGTTTTTTTTTTTTTCTTCTTTAATAATAATAATAATAATAATAATAATAATAATAATAATAATAATAAAACAGAGCTTGATACCTCAAAATTTCGTCAGAAATAATTACGCTAACTGTATTATATGATAGACTAAATTTTTTAAACTAAAACTATATAAAAGCAAATTTTATACTACTCAGTTAGGTTACTAATTACGCTCGAAATTATATAAAATCAAAAATATGTTTAGCCCTATACATCTTGAGGGGTATTGAAATCCACCAGTTTCATCCGAACAAAGCCTCTAAACATTACACTACAACAACGATGTACTGTTTGTAGTTGTAAGTTCACCGAGAATGTAACCACAAGTACAGAGTAAAGTGTCTACAAGCATACATAATATAATTGTTTTGGGGCACATTTGGTCCGGGATTTTGACCCATTTATATCTCTCCCTCTCTGTATTTTTTTTTAACAAGGAACCTAACCGACCAAGCTTAATTTCTCCTCAACTACTTCAATAAACGTCAGATGTGGACCAAAAGCTCCTTGATTAATTGACTAACTTAGCCACGTATCTACGCCATTCAGTCAGTCCGTAGTAGGTACCGCGCATAGTTAGCTTTTTTTTGTCGATCAAAATTTCGTTCGCAGCACGTCAACAATCAGAAATCCAAAGCAGTGCAGAAAGCTGATGCAATTTTTTTTGTCAGCATATCAACATCATTGCTTTAATATTCAAGTCAATATTTTGCCTTTGGGATATTTCCAAGAAATTGCAGAGGGCTTGTTTGGTAGAAATGTTGCATTTCTGACTGCTATTTTTGAGACCTGCCCCCAAGTCGAAGCTTTCTTTGTGGCTTCCCAGACTACAGAGCATATCCCTAATATCCTGATCAACTCAAATGCCAGGACAGGGCCCCAAGTGGGTTTACGATAACAAAATCTAGCTGCAAAATGCTTTTATGTAATTTGTGCTTCTTTCTACAGAAAAATGCGACTAACTCTTGTCAAATTTGCATACTGGGCAGCCATAGCTTTTCTTCCTCTCTCGTCCGACATATATTATGGACCTTTTTCTCGCATGCTCCGCCATGTTCATTTCTCTAGTCTGATCAAAGACAAATCGTCTACGATCATAAGAATTGATCCCTATTAGCCCGATGCCAGAAGTTGGTTCGGGATCAACAATGGGATGGATGGTATATATACTTTGTCTACTAGACCTACGTTTGGGTTACTGGCTTTTACAATTATGAGTAACCAAAAAACCCCATTTCTCAATAGATCAAAACGTGCATAAGATAAGTTACATTTGTTGGTATTCATGGCAAATTCGCTCGGACTGTAATTGTAATTTAGTTCTGGAGACTATTTCAATACCATCGAGTCGTTAACTAATTGGACCAAAATTTCTCAAATACTATTATCCAAGCATTCTGTGGCGAGATAACAGACACTTTTTTGACTGCTACAAGCATTCCGTGCAGCCCACTAAGTACTTGATGGGCTGTCCTTTTGGTTACTAACACAAACAATCCAACAAAACGAGCGTGATTTGTAGGCTTGCTTTTTCTTATTTTGTGTTTCGTGCTGCTCGGCTTAATGGGGTTGATATGGGGGCAGCCATAGGCTACGATGGTCTTGAATTTGCCTAACAAAAGGGCAACTAGGCAAACTTGAATATCAAATGGAACTTCTTCTGTACTTGCTCATAAGAAGTCTTGCTCGAAAGCCCTGATGATCACTCAAGATTCTAAGCTAAACAATTCTCTTATAAAGAGCATTGTGGAGATTTGTCTACCTGGCAACCGGCAGGATCTTGATGCCTAAAATCCAATAACAAGGAGGTAAAGTTGCGGATATATGCTACTACATGAAGGGAATATCTGAGCTGTTCCACTTTTTAGCATTGCCATTTGCAAGGTTGATACAAGTCTCTAGCTCTGTAGTCTTTTGTATTTCCCTGTTTTTGATCATTATAGTCAACTCATTTGCTATCTTTGTTTTCATATTGGCCAATTTGGAACACCCAAAAAAGGAAAAAAAAAAAAAAACACTCTTAACCTCGATGCTTTCTGCAATACTGATAGCCAAATTTAGTGGCCAGGTGTCTTTGCAAAAATCTGATAAAGGACAAATAAATTTTATCAACATTTTCATTAGGCCAATAAATTCGCCCTCTTCTTTCTTAATAAGTTCAGTTTTCAAGAATAAATAGTTGAAATTATTACTATTTTAATTTTTATCCGCTTTATTTATTATTATTTTTTTGAAGAGATAAAAAAATTATTATAAATTTGACAAGAAACTAGTTCGACAACTTCATTTTCCTTAATTAATTTCTGGTTCCATGTTAACCTTTTCTGAAGATATTGATGTATAGCCCACCCAATTGGTAATTAGCTCAGCAAAATAGCAGGCAGGCTATTCTGGGCCTAATATTTACAAGGCTTGCCGCAGAATTCAGCCCAAACTCATTTGAGACTTAGCCCATTATTTAATGGAGCAAGGCCCCGTAAATCTGTTAAGAATAATTTGGAAAGCGACTTTTTATTATGTGGGTGGACACTCCTAGCTTGTAGCGACAAGAATATTTTGGCTTTTCTTTTGCATTTATTTCCTCAAATAGGCTTCTTTTTTTTTTTTTTTTAAATCTAGTTCATGTAGCAGACTCTAATTAAATTTCGATAGAAATTGTCGTTGTTTTGTATTCTTATTTATTCAATTTTTCCCTTAGAATTATCAATACCCTTTTGCCCCTTTTCTTTTAGGCTCGTTCAATGAGACAATCGTTGGCCACTATTTAGTAATAGCCATGTGCTAGTGTCTAGTGGACAGGCGTCGACTGCGGGACTCTGGCCATTTTAGATAAAGTAAACTTCCATGTCTGGGTCTCACACGTTAGGCCTGGGGGATCAGATCAACGTAGTGATCCCGCTTGGATAAACGATAACGCAATAGGCAAAAAGATATGAGAAGTAATTAAATAATAATTTAATGGTCATGTAGTAAGCAGTCAGATTAAATTAACATAAAATCATATAAATTTTTACATAGCAAAATTATAAACATTTTGGCATAAGAATCACATTTCTTTTCTTCTTCTTCTTTTATAAAAAAAAAAAATTCAAAGAAAGAGTGTTTTTTTTTTTTTACAATTTTCCAATACTTTAATAAGAGTTAATTTAATGTAGTAAATTATGATTTAAATTTAGAATTAATATATTACAAAATCTCATGTTGATTTCGGTACAAGGATAACTTTTCTTTGATATTTTTACAATTTAATATGAATTTTTAATATTAATTTAAGTTTCAAAATTTTTTGTTCTTTTTTAACTCTTTTTTTTTTTTTTTCATCATTTCCACAACTCCTAACAGAAATATTAATTTCGTTAGCTTAGGACCCATTTAAAACATCGTGCATAAAATTTCATACTGGACTAAAAATTTTGAAACTCGAGAACTATATCAAAACTAATCCGGACTTAAGCATTTTCCTCCCGGAATTGAAATAGGCCGTCCGCACAGATTTTCGCAAAATGAACGATATCGAATTGTTTGATGTAATGAAAACAATTTTGCAAACTTTAATGGTGGGAGAACAAATGGGAATAAACAAAGATGGTCGTGTTAGTGAGTGTCGTTGTCATTGTAATTAAAATAAAAAATAAAAAACCCCCAAAGAAACACAAAATAATTTAAAGACAACTTTACTATATAAAACTGGAAAGATTGTAATAAGGTCGTCGGGGGGGCTTTTGTCGTGGCTTGGGGGAACTTAAAGGCATCAATCAAGGAGTCTCCTTGGTAGTACTGTTTATCATGGCGTCGACAAGATATGCATGCCACTAAAAGAAACAGATTACTATTATTTTTATTTTGTTATTAAAAAAATTGTAAAAAACAATGAATTGAATATAATTTAAATCTAAATTTATATATTATATTATTATAATTATCGATTATTATTGCACGACGAAGAAACTTGACGAACGAGAGAGAGAGAGAGAGAGAGAGAGAGAGAGAGAGAGAGAGTACCGAAACCGAAGAAGAAGAAAATGCGGAAGCTAAAAACCAGCAATCAGATTTCTTTGGTAGTAATTTCTTCAACATTTTTCATTGCAACTGAAATTCTCTTATAAAGGGTTCGTGTACAAGTTTAAAGTACAGTAATGACAAGGAGAGAGCATCCATACCATCCTTACAAAACTACTAGACAAATTAAGCTTATTCTAAATACCAAAAAGTTGCCCACCTAACCCCATTCCGACTTTGACAGCCACTAACCTCCACTTAATCCATTACAAAGTGGTTCTTACATGAACTAGACTGACACAAAGCTAGTTAAAGACTAACCAAAAAATGGCATTGCACCAAAATAATGCTTCCCTTGCTTGCTGCTGATGTTGTTGTCATCAACTTACTGCAATTCACCTTGCATCTCAGCTTCAAGCTGGGAACTCGAACAATGAAGAGAATAGATCCATCAGCATTTACATGTTTTTAGTTTTTTAGTACATGATGGTAGTAAATAATGGGATTAAAAATATGTATTTAATAATTAATAATTATAATAATATAATGTAAATTTATTTTTGAAATACTTCAAATTTATTGTGTTCACCAAATAATAGTTTGATTCTTTTCTTTCGCTTTGCAACTATTGTTGATCACTTATAATTGTAAAATTTGGCACTTATTGACAACTTTTTAGGCTATTACCCGACTCGACGTTCTAGGGATTTACGTACTGGCCATTGATATGCTACATCCCTATTCAAATGGACGTTATCTAAGTAGCCTATAATTCCTAAATTCTCTAGCCTTAGAGGCCATTCTCTGCTGCTTTTACACGTTGAATTTTAACTGGTTGGACGACATTCTAAGTCTTCCAAATGTGCCTCGGGATACCCTATAAGGAAATGGAATTAGGATGATCGATCGGCTCTTGCTTCCTCGCGAGCTTTTGGCCCTTTATTGTCGATTTCTTTCCTTTGTGCATAGATTCTTTCTTGTATTAGTCACCATGGTGCATTGTAAGCCAGATTGAATATTGTCCTTTTGTGGCTTTGTTGTCATATCCAGGATTGTTTTCAAGGATGGAAGAGTTTGTTTTGCTGCCGCCAGGGGGGAGGGGAATAATGGCACAGGAGTCATAATTCTTTTTTATTTTTTATTTTTAGAGTCTAATTGAATTGGAGATGGGTGAATTATTTACAAATGAAGTTCGAATCTTAGGTTTTAATCTTACATTTTATATTTGATGGTTACTAAAAAAACAATACACGTCTATATCTGAGTTGTTGTGATGCAGGTAACATGGGGTTCATTAGTATTGACCGCATCTATTCTTCTTGCCATTAATGTCAAATGCTCACTCCATTATCCAACATTAATCGAGCTGGAACTTTTGGATTGAAGAATCAAGCTAGTCGATTTCTCAATCTTCCCTTCCCTTCCTAAGCTGACTTGCTTTGGGTTTGCGTCTCTTGTGAGATTAAAATATATGGTAATCGCTTGTTTTTAGAGGTTAACTATAAATAATATACTTCTAGCAGTTAAAAAAAAAAAAACTAATAATAATAAATAACACCGGCATGGGTTGGGAGCTATATTATTTTGTGAGATTTGGGTTTTCCCAACTTATCTTTTACTCTGCGGTGGTCCAAGGACTCACATGTCGAATAGACAAAAATATAAAAAATAGAAAGGACACACATTGTCCCCTCTCGCACTAATAATTATCAACCAACTACTGAATTATCATGTTAAAAAAGAGACTAAAGTCTTTCTTTTTTTTTTTTTGTTTTAATTTAAAGCGTTCAAATGTCGACTGTATTGGATGGTTGGGGCCTTGAACTTCTTGCTTCCTCTTGCCATTTTTGTTTTGATGTCTATTATATTTTTCACCTTAAGATTAAAATATAATTATATTTTACCGCTCTGTATTTTTAAGAATAATACAAAATACATTACAATTAACGGACATTAGTTATTTTAGAGTATTTATAATAATAATTTTATAATTAAATCCAATTTATATTAATATCAACTTAAAAAAAGATATTATTATTATTATTATGCTTTAAATATAACATATATATATATATATATATATTTATTTAAAAAATATGAGAAGTGAAGTGTAATTATCCCTTAATTTTAGGGTGCGAAACAATTCAATTAAAACATCATAGTTCCCGTGGAAAATTCTCTAGTTCTACGCTTTTATCTGTGGTTACCACTTATAGAATAATGGTGCAAAGTTGTTGTGGGTTTATGTTTTCTTTGATTTATTTTCTATTTTTTATTGCTCCACTAAATTAATTTGTTGTCTAGCTATTTGTTGAGAGTGTTTGGAACATTTACACGGATTTGGTTTGATTCGTTCGTCTTTGTCAACAAGTGCAAAGCCTAGAGAATTGAGCGATTCTTCCAACTGGTTCAGATTCAAGGAAATGCGGGGGTTTTTTTTTTTTTTTTTTAACGGTTAAAGGTGTATTATTCATATCCACCTTCTCAAAAAAGAAGTTAACCTAGAAACTGTACAACATATCAAAACTCTCCTAGTAGCTTGGATCATATGTTAGAACAAAAATTTGAGCTATACATAAAATAAAAAAATTATTTTACTTTCGTAACAATGTAATTAAATTATAATTTTTTTATAAAATAAAATAAAATATAATTAATTATAATTTGTATTAGTAAAATTAAATTAAAAAAATTATAAATTATTCAAAATTATTTTTATAAGAAATCGACATTTTTCAATATGTTCTCTTCTTTTGATTAAAAAAAAAATCATTCGGTTAACAATTACTTGATTAAAAAAATATCTCTTAATATTAATATTAATAAATATAATTTTTTAAATTTATCTTTTGATAAAAAATATTTAAAAAAATATTTTAAATTTTATATCTAATATTATTTTTTAAGACAAGATCTATTTTTATAATGGTATAATCAGATTATAATCATTAAGAAATAAACTTAATTATAATTTATATTATTGAAATTAAATTATCAAAAAATTTATAAATTATTAAAAATTATTCTACAAAAAAATCAGTATATTTTTTTATATGTTCTCTCCATTTGATTAAAGGAGAATTATCCAATTAAAAGTCATTTAGTTAAAAAAAATCTTTTAATACTAATAAACATTATTTGTATCTTTTAATAAAAAACATATTTTTATAATTACTAAATAAATTAATATATATATATATTTCTAACTATTATTTTAAAAATATTACAACATCATATACAATTCCAACCAAAATATACATCCGACAGCCAGCACTTTTGTTACCATTGTAAACCAAAGATCCACCCAGAGCAAATCATAACCACGCCATAAGCGGTGCCTTCCTTCCTATGCTCATTTTTTGCTGGGGAGTCTGCAAAACCATTTGCCTCTTCTGTACCAAAAGACAAATCGTACCTCACTGATCAATAACTTATCAATCTCATTGAAGAGGTCTACATGCTCCCAAGGACGTCAGAAAAGTGCAGGCTGAAGAAAAACGTATTTCGTCCAATTTATGTGCCATGCCACTATGTAGTTGACTAATAAAATATGCACAACTCTGCATGTCTTTTAGTTATGTATTTTTCACATCCATTCATTAAAAGAGAAAGTAATTATAAACTTTCTTACATTTTGATGCTTGATCCTTTAAATAATGCGATGGTGCAAATAATTGACTTTGCTATAACGACTCATCAACGCTAAGACGAACACAGCTCAACATGATGGTGATTGCAATATTGCATAAATTAAAATAATATGTTGCAGTCCCATATTCCATGTATGATTTGATGGTTGGCTTTCCTTTTGGATTCGAAACCCTTTTTACATATATTAACAAACCGAACCAGTTAAGCTTGCATTTGGAGCGATGTCAACCAATCTAATTTAATCAAAGCAAAAAATTACTAGCTAATCTTGAAGTGCCAAACGAAATTGGGACGGAAGTCAAAATGAACTCTACTAGTCCAACCAATTTTTTAACAACTACACGGTAGCTGTGCATATCAACGCCCGATTTGCTCTTCTCGTTTACATACACCAACCCCAATTATTTGAGTTGGCCCAGTTTGACCTTGAGGTTGTAAGCACCGAGTCATGAAGAAGCGTTTATATTGCTGATTGATCATATTTGTTATTTAATCACTGAATTGCACAGTAGCAACCTATAGATTAAATACGATTGAACCTACCTACGTATGTATGACTTCACGCGTTCCATTCGAAGCTAGGCTTCCTAGGTATGCGTGGGTTGCTATAACTGCCTAAAAAAAAAAAAACAAACGAAGGCTTGGCGTGCCTTGAAAGGTATTTTCATGACATCATGAACTATACGCAACTTTAGTCATGGCGTATCAATGGTGATAAAACTCAGATCACAAATTGTGACATAACTTGCCATTGTGACGTGATCATCAGTCCATGAACTACGTTGAGATAAAAAGGAAACAAAAACATTAATCCCACGCATTCCAATCAACTGTTTAGTATATGGGTCTCCCGTCGAAGCAGCGCCAAAGTACGGTCGTCAATTTTATGGCCATACGGCGTAGGCATTATATCCCAATTGATATTAGGAGATCGCTGCAAGAGACTGAAACGCCTCTTGTTTTATTCTTCTTTGCTTCGCAGCATATACTGCCTGGCCCCTCAATGTTTAATTAGGAGTTATTGACTGGCAAAAGCAAAATAGTTGACCGAGCTAATCAATGCTTGATCCTGAAGTCTGCTTAGGCCACTAAGGACCTGGTCAATTTTGTTGATCTTGGTGATTGCGTCCCTTGTGCCCTTTTGACTTCGTAGCACATGTGTTGTTAAAATGTCTTCACCTCTTCATTGAGTTTCAACATTTCGCTTTATCCCTCTTGTTTTCACAAGACAAACTGCGCCCTTCTATTTTCACAAATTCAGTGAGCCACCCATGGAAGATTATGTACATGAAATGTAACCCTAAAGATCCAAAAAGAACTTTTCTAAGTTGCTGCTTCAATGAAAGATTTTCAGCTATGTTGACCTTGGAAACGAACAAGTTGCATGATTTGTGAATAACCAATTGAATTAAGCATAAGACTAGGACATTTTCTTCAATGCCGTTCTTATCCAAGCGACTACATGAACCAATCAGCTTATGAATGCGGGAATATTCTTTGCCTTTCTTTTTAAGTTTTCATCAGCTGTGTAAGTTTTATACGCATGGAGAAGAAACGCCTACACAGACTTGACAATGAATCTTCGTGTTAATGAAAAACTTCGTTTTATGTTTTAAAGTCATTATATTAATGTTAGGGGAATTGAGGACCATAAGCCTTTTTGGGGCACCTTAAGAGACACGTTGAGTCCAGACTACATGCACAACCGAAATGATTATCCCTTCTTATAATCTCACACATCTTTTCTAGAATTTAAATATGAAATCTATAAAATAAATGTTTAGCCTTTTAACCATCCTTGTGTCCTCCAGAGGACCATTCTCAGCATTTTTTAAGATATTTGTGTTCCTAGAGCTTAAGGAGGAATTTGAGGGTTCGGCTTTCTTTCTGGAAAATGAAAGTTGTTGTTTCACATGTTTGCCACAGTTACCGAATATTGTCAATTTTACTAGCTATCAATTTTACGTGCTAATCACCAGGCTTGTGGTTGTTCAAGGTTTTTTCGAGTAGATTCTTCAACCCGAAGAAACATTACCATTACCAGTGCGACTTGATTTATTACACATTGAATACAAAATCCACTTATCAAAAGAACCCAAAAAAGATTAAAAAAAAAAAAAAGGGAAATGACTCTGCAACTTGGGCTGTATCGGTGCGAGTCTTCCAGTTGCAACAACATGTGATGGAGTGGCAACATGTGTCTTTAACAGCGGCACAACCACAACGGCAACAATAAAAGAAAGTGGCCATTTTGGGATGCTCTTGCTTGCTAGAGCCAAGCAAGTCATGGCCAAAATGTCAAAGCAAGACCCGGGTCTGTGAACCGTAATATCCTGCTTGCACCGGATAAATCTCTAATCTCTGGCTGACGAGCTATGATCCCAAGATTAATTCTATGTGGTGAAGTTGGAGATTTTTGAACCCAGGACTTAATGAAAATCTTACCTCACATCCTTACCACACGGCTAAACCTTCGATTTTTTCTCCAACTTTTATTAATGCCTTTGAAAGGAAGAATTGAGGAAACTTTATGATGGGTAGAATTCTACCAAAGTGTGTTAGGTTCAATAGCTGCAATTTACTTTTACGAAGAAAATTGATTAATAAGTAGGATGGTATAAGGTACAATTTTTCATACATAATGAGTCCTGGACAGCAGTCAACCAGCCCTGCCTGCGCCAGAGTGCCACTGCCAGCTGTAATGGTATCCATATACAGTTAAATACTGTCATTAAGTTGAAGGGTCAATTAATGTCCAAAGATTTCATATTAATTTTGCAACAAACGAAAAATATTCCAGACTACACATAATACTCTAGGATTTGTATGCCCCAGAAGAAATAAGAAGGCAATGAAGGTGATTAAAATAGAGTAGTGAAAGTCAGAAAACAGACAAATGTCTCCAGTGAATCAGCTCATTAGAGCAACATGAATTTCCAACACAAAACTCCCTCCTAACACAAGTTCACACTGCGCTCCTGGGAACAGGTGGCAATGTTAGGTGCCCCAAAGTCAGTTGAGTGAGCAAAAGATGAATCTTGTAGAGAATTCTCATATTGGGGAACAAGCTGAGGATAAACCAGAGGCCCTGTACTTCCCCAACTAGAGCTTTTCCCGGAACAAGCCCCAGTGGAACTGCTATTGGCCATATCAATAGTACCGTAGAAGCTCTCCAGACCTTCTAATCTTTGAGGATTGCTGTAGGCAAAATCTTCTAGCTCAACCTCAAAACCATCAAGCCCTCGAAACATATTTGGACCTGGACCTCCTCCACTAATACCGTAACTGCTGCCGGGCAGTCGAGAGCAACAACTCTCCATGGAATTCATGGAAGTTGAAGAATAAAGCGTATCAGTGAAGCTTTCATAAAAATGATCCTGACTGCATGAACCATCGAGAGGGTAACTACTGGTGGGGGTGCTTGATTGCTGGAGATCATCAGAAAATCTTCCTCCTTGCTTCACCAGCAAGTTCCCAGTGGACACTTGATCCCTGAAAGGAGAATCTTGGTATGAATTCTTCCCTTGAAAGTGTGCAGTTAGCTCTGTCCAATAAGGGGTTCGCAGATTGATTGCTTCAGGAATCTTGAGACTTTCGCTTTCTCTTTTCATCTCTTGTTTGGGGCTAGCTTGCCGTGCCTGTTGCTCTTTGTGCTGTTTTCCCAGAAGCTTGTTCTTAAGCCTTGTGTTCCAATAGTTCTTGATATCATTATCAGTTCTTCCAGGTAATTGAGCAGCAATAACAGACCACCTAATAAACGTGCAAGCATCGCAGACTGTAAATAAGTATTGGATATGACATTAAGTATGATCCACGAGGCGAATAATTGGTAATGAATAATGGTAATTAGTCCATTAATTACCTGCTTCCAATACTTATATAGAGGCTGCAGATGATGTTCTCTTCTTCCTCTGAGAAGCATCCATGCTTAATGTTTGGCCGGAGATAATTCAACCATCTAAGTCGACAACTCTTTCCACATCTCTTGAGGCCTATTCTAACAACGGAACAACATACTAATTTTGTTCAAGCAAGAAGGCAAATTAAGGGACTCAACGGACAGAAAGAGAAGCAGGTTAATTGAGTGACTCCTTTACCTATCTTCTGGGGCAAGGCTATCCAGTTTCCCCCGGTCCCATGCTCCTCAATATAGGCCTTCAATTTGGAATCTTCATCAGGGGACCATGGCCCTTTCTTCACGTTGGCTTTGTCACAGCAAGGAGCCCTCCCCATGTGGTTTTTATCCGTGCTATAATTGGTGGGTGTGTTAAAGTTTAGCTATGCCAGTACCCTGCTCTTTCTTATCTCTTGACAATAATGATGCTGATAATGTAATATATAAGAGGGCAAAAAGGCAGAGAGACTGAGAGAGAGCATAATAGCTGGAGAAGGGAGAGATGGAGACTGCAAAAAGAAGAACGAAAATAACAAAAAAAAAAAAAAAAGAGAGAAACTTTATGAGTACAATATTGGTGAAAACAGAAATGGTAGAAAAGTGTCACTCGTGGGATAAGTTGACATCTCTGGTTGTAATTTTAAAATATGGACATAAAATTTATAAGAATATAAAAATTAGTTCTATTGTACTGCATGGTTGAATGATTTCTTTTAATAAAAAAGATTATTACAAATAAATAATTTTTGTTTTTTTAAAAAGAAAAATCCAAACAGTAGACGAAAGTTTTTTTTTTTTTTTTATTTGTCCTTCCGGACTAGACCAAATATTTTCTTATTTGTCCTCCGGAATCCAGAATATATAAGAATCCCACCAATCCCATCTTGACTCTCTTGTGTGTGTGTTGGTGCCTCATTATCATTGATTGATGATGATGCGATCACGATCGTCCATATGTGTTACTTTCTAATTAGCATGGTCCTCCCATGCAATTGATACCTAAAAAAGGTAGCCGCTTTTTTTTTTTATTTTTTATTTTCTTTTTATACTTTATTAGAAGGTCCGTTAAAAAGTAGGTCACAGAAAATAAGCAATTTTCTTCTATTTCTTCATAAATTCTCCAACGCCTCATTTGTTTGAATTCAAACTCACAAAAGGTAGATAGTAACTACCCAATTAATGCAAGTTAACTAAGGAAATATAGGCTTAAAAGAGAACAAAAATAAAAATAAAAAAAAAAATCGATCATCAACACTAAGATTCAAAGTGTTTCGTACGAAGCTTCACTCGAATGCTTCTATCGGCTTATATATTATACGAGATGATCTGGGTGTGCCTATCATTATTTTATTATACACGTCTAAGAAGGATCTACGCACAGTCACGTCCGTACAATTGAGTTTTGAAAAGAGACGATACATTAAGATGATCCACACTAATAGATCACATAAAAGGAAAATTTTATATGTACAAAAAGTACGATCTCAGAATCAATGCAATCAAAACGAATCGCAAGCCAGTTGCAAGATAGAAGCATTGAACTTAACATTAACATATTGATAAAGTACCACAGTTGGTCAGCCATCCTAAGCGATACGAAGCATAACTTAAGACTGCTCAAAACGATTTGAGGAAAAAATCTAGAAGGTTAAATGCCGTAAAAAAAATCATGGTTGTGGAATATTTCAGTTGTGGTTGGTGACCAATTAGCCAAACCAGAAGAAAAATCGCCCCTGCGATCCACCATGTCCCCCCCCCAACCCACAAAGAGAGAGAAAGGACAAAAGAGTTAAAAGTAATCGCTCAACAAATAAATAAAATAAATAACCGATGAGATTTTTTACATAATATGAGAAACATACGATCTGGGGTTCAAGATAATTCTAATAGGAGATCATGATATGAGTGAAAAGGCACTGTCATATTATGTTCCAGACGACCAATGAAGCACGCTGTCCCATCCATAGCCACACAAGTAAGACCTTATGGCTTGTCTGTTACGCTTCTCGCGTAAATCTAATGACCAAACGAGATGATTAATAATTAATCCTTTGATTAATTTGGAGACCTGGTGTAATACAGATGGGAAAGATATATCAACAGCTTTAAAAACAGCCGACTTGACTTTGAGCTAGAAGGGTAAGTGTCAATGTGAACAGTATTATTATAAAGAAAGCGTGGTAGTTGATTTCTTCTTCTTATTATTAATTTTTTCGTTGATTTTCCACATTGCATTTCTCGAGCTGTTTGACATTTCTCCCACCCAGTTTTTTTTTTTCTTAATAGATATTCATTATACAGACCCGTCATATTTGACGCATTCAATTTGACTTCTTGTAGACTAAAAAATGAAAGTCGTAGATTCATTTTGTTGTTCCGATAATGAATATATATATATATATATATATATATTAAAATAATAATAATATAATATACAAATTCATTAAAAAATACACTAAATTTTAGTTTGTGAGATTTTTAAATTTTCTGAAGTTTGAATGGATCTTTTTTGTTCAATTCAATCTTTCCAAGACAATTTTCTCTTCTGACGTGGTTTGCTTTGAAAATATTAAACATAATAATATCAATACACTCATTAATTCGGAAATCCTCACATAAACTAGTAATAAATATTAAGCATTTGTTGGTATTCCTACGAACGCTCGTATAGACAAGTATATCTCTGCACATGAAAATGTATGCACATATTGCTCAAATTAAAATAAAATAAAATAAAAAAACACCCTATGCTCTCTCGATTAGACGATTGATGCAGGTGTTCGCATGTGTGAATCTAAATTCTAGATCAAAATCCTGGTTTGAATGATACGTTATGGAAGCATCACATTATGAACAACACTAACCCCAATTGGTCATACCGTACCAACATTATCTTCCTTTTGTTCTTTTGTCCTTTTGTTTCCTTACGACAACTACGATTAGATCGAATCTTTGGATAAATTTGCGAGCCGGGTCGTTGATAGGTCACTTAACTCTAAATTATATATGTAAATGGAACTCAAAACACTCAAATCTGTTTGAGAGGCGTCTACTACTAACTCTTTCATTGTTAAATCATGTTTTCATACCAGTAATATATATTTCAAGTCTGATGGTAACCAGAGACAAAATTATCAAATGCATATAATATTCTCATCTTCTAATATGTTCAGTTCTAGGACCTCGCTCTTTCCATTTAGTTTCCGAAAGAAAGTGAAGCCTCCCAAACATGGTAACACCAGATCTTCTGAGGTCAAAGTCATAGAAAAACTGCAAATGAAAGAAACTGAGGAAAATCCAGAAGACGTGTGATATGGACAAAAAGATACTCTTGTCAGTCTCTGTCTGAACATCTAGAAACACGTACAATGTTTCTTGGCTCATTAATGGAAAGGACTAAAAACAAAGTCTTCCAAGACCAGGAGACTCCAGTCTCTCTTGCCTGTCGACCAGACCACAACGTGCCAAGAAAATATATACAAAATGTGTCCAATAATTCCAACTTTATTAATTTCATAATCTTCTTATGGATGAGTGTAAATTAAATGAACCGTATGACCCATGTCCGTTTTTGAATCAGCAAAGCAAATGCATGCAACTCGAATCCCGTGGATTAGCTCATTTTGCCGAAGGACGAGACCGAGTTATATAATTGAAGCAATCATAAAGACTTCGAAGGTATCTTTAAGCCGTGCACACTTAGTTTGGAGTTGGTCGCAAGATCAAGGTTTTCGAAGAAAGTTTGGAATTTCAAATCTTATGTCACCCATACTTTTACGAAATTTCGGTTTTAATATTAATAGATTAAGGAAAAAAAAATATTAAGGCTAATAACAAGATCATGAATGCAACATATGAAATCGTGACATATCTGCTAATCTAAAATTTTGCACAACAAAAACTTTATAATTTTGAAACAAATCTATTGGTGATGTGACTAAAGATTTTTTAATGTGTGAGAAACACATTCTTCCCTTCGATTGAGTAGACTTATACGGGGCGTTTTGTAAAGGGGTTCTCGCATCTTCCAAAGCTTCCGGCGGCCTAAACACATTATATTTTCCTCCTCTATATATATATATATAGAGAGAGAGAGAGAGAGAGAGAGAGAGAGAGAGAGGCTTTGAATACTTATTAACAAATTTGCTCCCATCAGAAATTATTTTTTACCCTACCATCATAACTCAGTGATTTTAACTTACTGCAAATGCAAGTCATCATCTGATGGTGTTGATATATATATATATATATATATATATATATATATATACAAAGTCTTCAAAATATAAATATATTTTTTAGTTTTCATATTTTTTCAAATTTCTTATTTTTTACTGTAGATGGACAAAAAAATTTTCTCCCACCAACAAAATATTCTAACCACGCCACTGGTTGCTTCTGGGTTTTTTTGGTCCAGGCCTTATCTTCTTTGTGTTTATAGGTTCTTCAATAAAATTGACACAGTTAAAATATATATATACATATATAAAATAAAAAAAAAAACTACCCAGACTACTAAATACTGAGTGACGAAAATCATAAAAGAAAGCCAACAGCGCAATTCGTCAGCCAGAACTCATTCAATCTGCAGTTTTCTGATTTCCATAAGCCATACACCGGGAGTTGGTGTGGCCAACTGTAATTGGCCCGATGTTTTCTACTTTTTGATCAAATATTAAAGATGCATTGCCCATGCAGGTGGTCCACTGCTACAACCGTGTTTCCTTTTTTTCTTTTTTTTTTCTTTAATTTTTAACAGAAGAAAGAAAATTGAGAGCTTTTCAATGGCTAAGCCTTCGACAATCCCTCCATTAGAAAGCGGGTCAGCAACGCGTTTTCCACTTTTCGTACTCTCTGTATTATTGGGATAAGGGATACAAACTTGTTGAGGTCTCAAACTTTTGGGAGAGGAAAAAAGAGAAGTGCACTTGTCAAGAAGTAGAGAGAAGAGACAAAAATCCAGATGAACCCAGTTCAGTCCGTCCATTGACCCTTCTCAAATGAATATTACATTTCTATAATCCAAGCAACGAAGAATCTCCATATGACAGCTTCTGCGCGTACACAATCTTGAAGATATTTTAGATTGTTAAAGGTCAGTCAGCATGGCTTTATAACAGATCCTCAAGGAATGGCAGCCAATGACAGTTTAGGGAAATTTCACTACAAAATAGGGACATTAACTTAAAGAAAAACGTTGCATTAGAGTAAAAGAAAAGGAAAAAAAAAAAGGGTTTTAGCAGCGGAGAAGCCACTTGACAGTTTGTTTTGGAGAAACTATTCTATGAAGAATCTTTCCACTTCAATATATATATATATCTAAGAGATTATTTTCACTTTGCATGAAATAAGGAAAACCCACTTGGAAGCAAAAACGAATACCACTTTTGGATGAAGAGGAAGAAAACCGTATGAGATACATATAGTTCGATTAAGACAAAAATATGTGTTAACTTAAACCAAATTAAGGATTACTTCTGACGTCTAAATTGGTTGCCCAAATGTTGATGAAGAAAAATGTGACTGTTAAAAAGAAAATGTGCATGAAATAAAATTGAGAATCACTTTAAAATTCAAATTGATATCAAGCCCAAATTATGACTTTACATAAGCTATCTCTCTTGACGATGCATGGGGATCACAACTTTCACTTGTCATGCATGAAAATCTATTTCTACTTCCTACCTCTTGTCGATAAAATCGAGCCACTGAAATCTCAAGACTAACAAGCTCACAGATACTCATGAAGTACTCAAATGAATGCTGTCCTCGGTTTCCAAGTAAACAAAACTAGGAATGCTAAAAAAGGTCAAACATCAATTTCAACAGAAGAAAAACCTACAGAAAAGAAAAGCAAACAAAGTGAACACATTTCAACTGCCTGAAGATAAAGATTGGTTTATTGCTATCTCTACACAGAAGAAAAAACTAATACCTCAACTATATTTGCTAACTCAGTTTGAGAGTCCAGTTCATCTCATCTTCTATAAGACCCACATCTGTAGTCTGGTACGAACGGTGTATTATTGTTTTGAGACAGCGCCAACACCATCTTCCCCATAAGACAGCCTGCAAAGGAGGAAAAGGGTTGGCATTGTGCCGTTGCCAAATTCACTACAAAACCACCCTGCATATGAGGCCCATGTCACGATGGCAATGTAAATTCACTAGGCCTGCTTTGGAAGTTTTCATGAAGATCAAATGATAAAGGTTGAATCACGTTTGCTGTAGATCAGAAAAATTTTGAATATCTATGTGTCAATTCATGTCCATAGGCAAACCAATGCACATGAAACCGCACCTTCAAATGGCCAAATAGGCAATTTTTTGAAATGCAGAATGAGCCAAAAAAGCACTTCAAATTCAACAAGCCTTTCCTCTTAGCTAAGAAAGTTAAAAAAGGAGACCTTCCTCCAATCTCAATTGGGCTTTGCAGCTCAATTTTCCAAACATTATGATTAAGAGTTGTGTTGCCATGCATTTACCACTAAGAAGAGAGGATTTACCCTTTATCCATGTAAGTGATGGAACCCACAAGCAAAACAACCACAGCTGTTCCGGTACAGTCAGCTTCAGGCAATTCATCCACTGCCACAGATCGTTCTCTGACCTGCATGTTGCCATTATCATTTCTACAACTTATTATCAAGCATTCGATATTATAAAAACACATTGCACAATTGAAACTGCAACCACTGCAACAAACCACTGTCATGCTAGGCACAGAACAATCAAAGGTGCTACACAGAATACACGACACCTGAGTCCAACATCAGTAAAGCAATGGCAATACCCTTGGTTTATGAGCAAATGATTCAGAAGGCACATCCCTGGCATATAAGTAACACTTAATGATCCAAAATTTGTTGTTTACATATGAGCCCAATGTCGAACCATTCCCATCACCATGTGGACTAGTGCAGTTTCAAATTTAAACAACCTTAGCCCATCAGCAGGCCCAATAATCCAGCCTTACACATAAACCATGGATCTCCCCAATGCATTACCAATGTGGGATTTAGGGTCAGAACACATTAAAAGACACATTTACAGGCTAAAATCAAGTACCTGGAATCCCTAGCTTTGAGCAACATCAATTATACTCTTCCTCGTAATGCCAGGTAATATTGTCCCTTTTATTGTGGGAGTGGAGATAATGCTATCCTAAAGGCAGCACAAATGAGAATATATATGTTACAATTTCCCACTCTTCAATAACATTATTTATGCAATGGAGAATATACAATCAAGATGGAACTAAAGAAGAAAAGGCGATCAAAAAGTTAAGCGAGGTAAGAGAAATACTTCTTGTAAATCGCTATAAATAAGATGAATAGCCAAAACTAAAACCAAACACATTAAAACATGGGTGCCTAAGGATCCACCAAAGCAGTAATACATTACACTTGCATAGAAAGCCAGGCATTCTTCCTATCATAAATACAGATAAAAACGACACATGGAAAACACCAAAAACTTCATTGCTTTTCAACCTGTCTAAAGTTGACTAATCATTGATCTTATGAATTATTAACATTTTGAAAGATTAAAGTTCAAGTGAATGAAAATGCATAACTAGAAGATGAGAAGAGCCCAATGCATGTAAATTTCACTCTTTTGGATTATCATGTCAGAATCAAATGTGATTGTTTAACATGGAAATAACAGTGTAGATAAATAAAATTTGAGACCCATCATAACAGTCTCTTGCATTTGCACATGGTTAACATAGCCTGCCAAGTAACAACACCTTGATTAATTGTAATATGAAAGCCCTTATCCCGAGAAACTTGAATGCTCAACAGCATCTTATTTTTACAATTGGCTCTCCAAGAGCTCTGATTGTAACAGTGTGATCCTTTTTTCAGCTAAAGTTGGAAAACCATGCGATCATGATTATTTTGTAAAGACATTTGCGAAGAAAGTGTCAAAAGCCTTTCAAACACTTGGAAATAGTAGTCAAGGAAATACAAGACAGTTTTGATGAGAGTGTGTGGTCAAAAATGTAGGTTCCCCAGTAGACAATGCAACTTACAAAACTGGCAGTAGTATCATTTGCATTAGCAGGGTAATAATCAGTACTGGTAGTCTCCATTGACTAGATAATAAACAGAAATGACAGGATACTCTTAAAATAATAACTCAGAGAATATGGTAGTCCACTTCATCTGATACTCAACTCACAGTGCTGGTGCTTTCTGATTATTGAAGCTAGCATATGGTAGTCAAGGCATTCACACACAGCTTGAAATGCAGGATAAAGCATGGTCTCCTACAAATCTTGTTTGAGGAAATAGAATTCACAACATTCCCACCAAACAAGATCAGACAAATGCAGGTAATTGGTGGCTTCATAGTTTTGAAAATGAACAACCAAAATAACTATTCCAACAAATTAGCAATGACTTAGGTCTCCAGCACAAGCAATGCATGCTACATAAAAATAAGTTTCTTATGCTACCTTCACAATGAAAATATTGCCAGAGGAGACCTCCACAAGATATTTTTAGTGGGCACGGTCAAGATATAGAACATCAGAAAATCCTTTGGCTTTTGCAGCAGACAGTGCCTTGAGAACCTATGGTTAACAAGTGAACAAACAGAGTCATAAAAAATAGCAAATTTCTCCAATATTCTTCACAGGAATAAACAACTGACCTAACCAACATGATACAAAGTAATGCTCAAAATATAGGACTAATGAAGAATTTCAACTGTTAATCCAGAAGAAACTGCTCCAAATGCAATACAGAATCCTTTGTCTTTTTTTTTTTTTTGGCAGTGGGGGCAGCGGTGTTGGAAGGGTAACTTGTAATGAGATACTAAGAACAATATAAACATAGATAATTCCAACTAAAGATATGAGAATCACGTACAGGTGCATAATTCCCTATAGTCTTTACACCTCCAGTGCCACCAGGAGTTGCCCGACATAGTTCATGCTCAACAATCAAATTAATCGGTGCCAAACCTTCCTATCATGTACGAAAAATAGCTACATTGAGTATATATTGGAGTAGAATGTGTCATTTCTATCAAAAGAAATTCATGCAAGAAAACAACCCTAATGTGATTAACATATTCTGATGAGAGGACCAATTATATAGCATCCTATCACTAAGCACCTACAAAGAAAGATGTAAATTAACAGAACATGGTAGAACATGCATGATAATGCACCCTCTTTTACGTAAAAATAGGAATTGATTGATCACACCAACAGAATTTACCTGGTATGATGAAACATTCTTGACTTCATAAACCTTGATTTGAAGACTACCAAGTAGCCATCCCAGACTACAGTTAAGCACAATCACAAAATCAACAGAGCAGTTTTGCATAAAAGGAAAAAACAACAACAACAACAATACCTTAATCCCAAATTCAATTGGGGTTGGCTACTTGAATCTTTTGTCACCATTATGTTCTGTCAGGGACTAGGTTATGTGTGAGGCCTAATTGATCTAAATTCTTCCTAACTAAATATTCCCACGTCAACCTAGGTCTTCCTCTCCCTCTCCTCTCACCAAGGCAATATTGAGTATATATTGGAGCAGAATGTGTCATTTCTATCAAAAGAAATGGAAATGGAAAGCACACAAAGATTAATGCTTAATAGCATAAGTTAAACTAAAGGCAGACATGTTGGCAGCACATATAAAATTCCACAGAAAATTTAAGCATGACTAACAATTACCAATCTAATTTATAGTCATACTGTCAACCTAAAACAGCAATCAGACACAAAAGATAAGCTACTTACCCAACATTTGTTTGCTAACACAGTTGCCTTCACAGCCTCCACAAATAGCTCGACAGTTGGGAATGGCATGCACATCCTCTCTGCACCCATTCTCATCCTCAGTGCATTTTCCTCGGGATGAAACAGAAGAATTGTACCATCTTCTTTCCTGCAGGCTTTCAGAACTTCAAATAATCCCTCTAGATGAATAAGAAAAGAAAGCAGGGTCCTGCACTGCTATATATATGAAGAAACCATAAATCTGTACTAGGGAAGCCAATCAGATCCCAACAAAAATATGACATCATAGAGTTCACAAAACAAACATGTGGCTGCAAATGCACAGCACAATGGCCATAAAAATAATGTTATCATAGCTAGTTTGAGCAATGAGGTCAACGCAAACATTGGTATGGATCCAGTCCTTGGTCAAAGGGGGCCTGGCAACTACAATCCCTTTCACCTACCTTTTCTTCCAAATCCAGTCTCAATTGTTAAAATCTTGGACTCAACCAACTACAGCAGAAGGAAATGTTGTATCTGGTGTTGCAGCAGAAATAAAATGAAAAATATAAGTCCAATCAATGAGGAATCTAGCACACCTATTGCTGTTCAAAAATAAGGACATTGAGTACAAGTGCATATATAATGATTATTATGTTGCAAAAAAAAAAAGGCCCAGAACAAAGGTCATAAGAAATGAAAGCAGGTCTAGTGGGAGGATGGGGAAATCAAAAGATCTGGCATGAGCCTGTAATGAAAATAATATCCTAGGAGAAAAGTTACAAACTTCAAAAATATTCCATCAAACTATTTGCACTCCTATTCTGTAGCCAAAAATCAATACTAAATACAACAAATATAATAGAAGTGCAAAGATAAATAATAAAAATAATAATAATCTAGCCTGGCCATAGTTTAACACTTCCACTGAGGGACTTAACAAAATGTTCCCAGAACATTGCAATAAGAATATTATCATGAACCTAGTTAGCTTAGATATAATGTATGTAAACTAGGATACAGCAGGCAAACCATTGAATAAAATCAGCCACAAGAATGGGAGTTCCATTCTGGTCATTTTTTGCTATGAAATCCACAATGACCACACCAAAATGAAGACAAAAGCACACCCAGAATCATATGTGCCCATGCAGAGGATAATATCAACATGATTGAACCTAATAGGTTAAAAAAAGGTTCTTTTGAGTCGCTTAAGTGTGTCATACAGCAGAGAAATAAAGTAGAGTATCCACTGATAATTTAAGAAATACAATGTAATGAATGATCTTGAAATTGCATTAGCACTCTCCAAAACTGATACTTCTTACAAAATGCATGCCAATAAATAGATTAGCTGTTAGGTGCAATATCCAAAGCATTGGTAAAAGATTTATATGACATCTGTCAACAAAACAATAGGAAGACAATATCCATGACCTGCTGGCATGATATTTTTCCAATTATTTACACTTCCTATTAAATATAATCCTTGGCTAAATAGGAATACTAAGCACCGGTAGCAAAAATAGAATTAAAAAAAAAAAAATCCAATGTCTTCTACAACTGATATCGAAGAGAAGCATAACCAGATAGAAAGTGTCTACTCATTACCCTTTTAAAACCACAAAAATCTCCATTAAAGCTCACATAAAATTATTAATTTTCCAAAATAAAGCAATTTGAGCTGCCGAAGCAGCATTAAACTGAAACCCAATACCACACCCCACTTGATGACAACTTCTATCAAACAATTATCAATTCATACAATTAAGCATGCATTTAACCAATCACCATTTTTCCACAATACTAATTAGGACCCATAATTGAAAAGAAATTTATATTCAACAACTGAAAATAGGTAATATCAGTTTATTCAATAACGCTCAATCTCGAGAACCAAAAAATCAAAATCTTCACATTTCAAACATTCCAACCTCTCTGAAACCCCCCCCAACAAAAAAAAAAAGCCAAAATAGCAGGCAAGCTATCGAATTCCTAGAAACCAAACCTCAGCTTCAAGTTTGGAAATATATGATATGAGAGCAGCCTTATCCATTATCTTGATCGACTCTTCATCAAATCCCCCCTCCCTAAGCCGCTTCCAAATCGACTCGTTACTGAGAGTGCTCTGCAGAACCCTAGCACCAGGAGTCAAAGACAACGCCCTACTGTCCGGCGCCGCCGGGCTCGCCATCTCCCTGAGTTCCCATTCACCGGATCAGAAAAAAAAATAAAAAAAAAAAACCCAGATTACCGATCAGAGCTTTGCTTCTGTTCGTCGCTTTTTCTCGCACTTTTTCTTTCTTTTTCTTTACGGATCTTTCTCTCGCGCACTTTTTGAGTGGGGTGAGTCAGTGGCCGAGTCGGCGTTGCTTGGAGCTGAGTTGGCGTGCTGTGGAACTAACGTTGAAAACGGGCTTGACCAAAGCCTGGGTCAACAAATTTAAAGCCAAAAAAGAAAAAAATAATAAATAAATAAATAAAAACAAAGAAAAAGAAAAAGACAAGGCCGTGCGCTTTATGGCTGAGGTAAAGCGACGTCGTGCAGCGTCTCCCTTTTTATTTCTACCTATGCAAGTCGTCGAAATATCGAAATATTAAAAAGTTAAAATTTTAGGTAACGATGCACGTTTTCATTAAACTTTATTTTTTAATCGCTGCACGCTCTTTCTGTATCACCCATCACTATAGCGTACGACGATTGGATGCAAAATTTTAGGTTTATGGCTTTCGTGTTTCTTAATTTATAGATACTAAAAAAATTAAGAATTTACGAAAATTGTTTAGATTTGAGAATTTCAAGTTTTTCGTGCGCCGCTTCCTGTAGATAAATAGACGATACTCCTTGACTCTTGAGACCGTATTCATAGTTGGAGGCTTCTCAATTTTGACTTTTGTTTGGTAGGGAGAGCAGCAAGGAAGCTTGGGATATCTTCTAATATTGAATTGATCAATTGATATTTGGGGACTGTTACAACTAACTGGACACCGGGTTTTGTAACATAGGAATAACAGTTGTTTTAGAAATATTTTTGTTTGTTAATAAATTATAAAAAAAATAGTACTAAAAATACGTAATTAATAGTGATGGTTATCGACACAAATACAAATAGGCGTGTTGAAGAAAAAAAAAAAAAGATGCTGATATGAAATATTTTTTTGGTAAGAAAAATGTGAAACTTACTGAATATCATATAAGTAAAAATTGTAAATAAATGTAACGTGTTAAATTGTGAGCTCGTAGTGTTAATATGTTGTAATTCAGAAATGAAAATTTCAAAAAGAAACGTACCACTTACTGACCACACGCTTAAAAATTGAGTTATTTGACTTGTTTAGAAGAAGAAAAGAAGACAAGATGTACGGATCGGGTGATTTTGAATCTGAGTGGCTCTAAATGATGAGTTGAATGAATTCCATCAAAATGACAGACAATCTATTCAGAGCTTTCGAATGATTATTTTTTGGCGTGGATTGTTAATCGTTCCAATTTTACGGGGAATTGTCGTTGTATCCTAATGGAGACCTGGAAAGCGGTGGGAAGGTTCACAGATCACTTTACCTGGCAATTGCAGATGAAGCTCCTGCTTTCGAGGTCAATTTGATCTTCAGATTATCGTGTTGTTGATCAGTAGCTGACCCTCCAGGGTGATGCGTGCTCAATGTACCTTGTTAGTCCTTACCCCCTACTCGGGAAGTCTAATTTTTCTCACGATCTCTTTACGTTTAATGCAGATGGCCCCCTTCAAAAATGCATTCCGGAATGTCAGTCCCATTCAGACAGTCATCAAATTTTCAGTAATCAAAGTGTAAAATCCTCGAAAAATTACAGCCCAAAACTGTCGAGGACCCAGGCCGTATTCAACCAATAAATTCCCTGTATTTGAAGTGCTTAAATTTCTTCATTAGTTTATGGTGTGTAGAAACATTCTCAATGTGGAGAGCCAATTACTGATGACAGAGATGAGATTAGAAAAAGGTATCAATCGATAGTTGTTTATTAATAATTGACGGTAAAAAAAAAAAAAACAGAAATTATTTAGTAATTATTGATGGAAAAATTTATAATTCATGAATCATATGGTTTCGCCCTTCAATATGTTGGACTTGGTCGCATGAACATTGGATCACATAGACTTACATTGGGTCAGCCAGGCAGGAAGCCCAAAGAATGCGTTTCACATATCGAGAGAATGCGAGCCCAAATCCATTCGCGGGACTGAATTTGTTCAAGTACTATACTTTTTTTTTTATTTCATCTTTTTCTTTTTTTAATTTAAACAAAAAGTATTCTGTAAATATATTAATTATTAATTATTTGATCTCAATATAAATTTTCATTTATTAAAAGTAAATAATAATAATAATAATTTCTAATTTAAAGCAATAAAGAATATATTAAATTATTACCTACAATAAGTATTATACATATCGGCATAATAAAGCATTCGACGTACCAAAGAATGCAATAGTGTGGCCTCCCGCGTGTATGAACTCGTGAATACAGGGTTGCAGGATTAATGTCTACTTGCGAACGGGGCTCTATTGATTAATAATTTTATGTGGGTGAAATTATTGAATCAAAAGCAAGCAAAGTCGGGTCCATTCCCTTTCATTCCAATTCAACGAACCAATACCATGCTCGAATATAGTCCCCCCCTCTATTTGTTTACGGTATAAATATAAGAAAAAAAAATTGACTAAATTTAGAAATAATAAAATTAAATGGAAAAAATTAATCTATTTAAATTAATTACTTTTCAATTCACCTAATCAAACCGTAAATATAATTATTAAAGCATCTGTGAGGTTCCCAATTATCAACCATCATATCCGGTGTATGATTGCACTAGTTGACCCGTTATGCTGAAGCATCCTGTAACTTTTGACATAGAACAAAATGACCCTACTCTCCATGCCTTGTCGATTCATCTGCTCTTTCCTACTTTTTAGCAGGTCAATAATGCACACGTTATCTTAGTTGTTTTTTCTCATGAATATCCTTTTTCCCTTTTGCATTTTTTTTTTGGGGGCCCCTCTGGGATGGGAATTGATCCAATTCAAGATAAGGTTTTAGTGTTCTAAGTCCGCGTCCAAACTCCCGTGGACAGAGTTTGTCTTCTGTGGCTGTTGCTTGCGGATCATCTTGGCTCGTCATGAAAATTAATGCTCAAGTCTAAAAAGTCTTCGCCCGTGCCACCAAAGGGTGCCCCAAGAAAATAGTAGTTTAAAACAATTGGAGTCCGTATTATTTTTTAAAAAAACTCAGCATTATATTTCATTATAATTCCAACCTTCAGTCCATCTTCCGCCAGAAGATGGATGAAAATTGAAATGGACGGAACACACCATTTTGACCTCTAGATTTAAAATAACTTGTTACCATAATTTTTTTTTTTCTTAAAAGAAAATTCTACATTGGAAAGGGGATTAAGAGAATGTTGATCAACAAATTGTCAGCATGCAACATACTTCCCAAATTACAATCAACCATGAATATATCAAAAATGTTAATGTGTAAAGAGAAGCAAAGTGATGAATTGGATGTTAAGGTTTATGGATGCTGTTCTGTCCCAAAAATTAAATCTCTATCCCGTTTTAAAATGTCTTTAGAAACTATAAATTAGAATGTATTATAAAATAAAATAAAATAAAAACCTTTCAATTGGAATAACCCCATATTTCCGTTTGGACTTTTCCAACATTTCTTGTCTATTCACAATGCATAATTTGCACAAAAAAAAAAAAAAAACATGTTTATAATGGCCGATAGTGCACAGAAGCCAAACCAATTATAAAAGCACAGTGGCGTGCTTATTCAGAATGAGATGTTAAAGTTTACCCGAAACATAAAATAGACATTTCATATCTTATATCAATTTGATGATTGATGTGCAATCGTTTCCATTATTTGTGCTGTGTATGCACGTGTTTTTTCTCCCCTTTTCGTGCCGTTTTTCTTGGGTACACATTTTTCCAACCTCAGAAAACGAAAGAACTTATTGAACAGTTAGTAGCAAGATAAATATACAAGTTGGTCCGGTTTAACAAAGAATGAAAGAGTACAGTGCTTGTGTGAGTGTAACATTATATGATGGCTACCTGTATATATATTCATTTCCAGGTCTAATTTAACTCACTTTTTCAATAAATTAAATTAAATTAATATTAAATGTGAGTAAAAGTAAATAATTTGAGTGGAACTCAGTTAAAATAGAAAAATTAATAATGTAAATTTTGTGATTTAAAATCATGCATGTAATATACTCGCAATAAAACAGAGTGAGCAAATATAATAATAATAATAATAATAAGCAACTTTGGGTCATTTTCGTGTAATTATGCAATATACTTCAATTATTTGATTTCCTAATTTCAACTTTCTGACTCCTTCCCGGTTGGTTGCACCAACCAACGCATTTGCAAGCCCAAAGTTAGGTCTAAGAGAGATCGGGAAGTTCACATTCATTATCAGTTTCCGGAGAAGTCTGTTAACGGTGATGAATGGGAATATGAACCAGAACGATTGTCAAGCAGACATAATAAATAAAATTCAATATGCGGAAACCAATTTCCCGGAATTAGAGGGGAAGATAAATGGTGGCCTACCATGGATTACATAGACTCTCTACACCAGTGGTCCGTTCGTTTCAAAGTCAAAATGTGGTTCAATTTGTGAGAACCATTTTTCTTATGTGGAATTTGACTAACCCCCGTGTCTCATGATATCGTAGATTGCGGTCAAAATAGATGGAAGTCGACGCAGCCCAATTGTCAATGCCATTCCCCGACCCGACCCGAATATAATATATAGATACTCAATTAACTGAGTAACGCAATTATGACACCAGGAAAATTGTGTGGACATAAGTTATGCAATTATGATACCAAAGATTTAAAGTTCAAATCCTCTTAGTTAATGTAGCATAGGGTTAGGAGTATCCATTTCAAACTATAACTTGCAATTGATATCTTTAGTCGCATTGGTAATTAATAAACGAAAAAAATTAGTTGATAATATTTATTAAAACATATGATAAATATAAATATATATATATATATATATTTTTTATTTATTTATATTTATATTTGGTCATAAATAAATAAAATTATAAATAAAAAAATATTTTATTATATTTTTTACTTACATATATTCTAATAAACATTAATAGATAATAATATTTTTAATAAATATATTTTCTTTTCACGTTACAATTGCAGAGATGGATGGCCAGGAGCCATGACTGTGTGACTCAAAAGTCTGTTCCTCCACCTCTACCTCCACCACCACTATCTGTACATGCCAGTGAAAAGCCATGTCCTTTAGACAAAGACCCGTATACAAGAAAGTATACGCGGGTCCCTATTGCCTCAACTTTGTGCCACAAGGGGCAATTCCACAACTGAATTTGGCCCCTTGCCCCCAGTTCCCAACTCAAATTTTAGGCTAGGTTAACGCCCCCCTCAAGTGCTTTTGTGTGTGCGTGGGTCCATGCATCTCGTGTATCTGAGTAGGTCGCTATTTAAGTGGGACTGGCATGGGTCTCCCCTTTCACTACTTTTAAACGCAAGCCATGATGCCTGCATACGAAAGCTGCATCCCACGAGTCTTAGGAAAAGAGAGCTCAAGTGGGACAAGGCAAAGCTAAACTCTTCTACTTTATAGTTAGTCGGTGGATTTGTTTTTTGGTGCTTCTCTCTCCATCTCCCTCCTTCTCTCTTCAACAAGGGGACAAGGATGTTCATAACATTAAACTCTCCGCCTCCAATGCCGAATCATTCTCCACTCCTACAAATTCAACTCCTTCTATATATATATATATATATATATATATATATATCGAGAGAGAGAGAGAGAGAGAGAGAGAGAGAGAGATGGGGATGAAGTGAACTTTATTCACCTCTTTTTATCATTGAAGTCCCACTTTATTTCACCTTTTATACTTATTTCTTGAGGTAATATTCTGCATTCCGCGTTTTAAGAGAACCAAGGCATATTCCCGTAGCACTGAAAGGATTTTCCTTTTTTCGCATAAAGAGAATTAGTCGATTAGTCACATTTAAGGGGGAAAAAAAAAAACCTAGGTATATGTGGACCTTTTGTCATTCCTGACCTAAGTTGACTAGGTTTTTGATCAATATTTGTGTGGGTCACCACCGACTCCTCCAGGCTGAAAAAATTAGAGCCTCCTAGTCGTAGATGGCTTTGCCTTTTGTCCTACGTTTTTCTTAACAAAGTCGGTACATTCGTTTGTGATATTTGTCACGACTTAAATCTTTCAATTTTTATTAACTATGTTATATAAAAATAAAATAAAATCTTAAGTAAAGTCTCTCTCTCTCTCTCTCTCTCTCTCTCTCTCAATTTGTAAAGTTTTTCCTATTAAAATTACTTTTTTACGATGAATAGTCATAAAAAGTCAGTACATTTAATCGTGAGATATACCACTGTTCTTTAAATATTTTTCATATTTATCCTAGAATCTGAAGTTTCACGCAGGAATGTAACACAATAATCACGAAACTAACTAATTAAATACAATTGAACTTATTGGCTTCCACTACTTGAAATTGCACTTTCGTTAATTATACGAGGAAAGTGACTACATCATTGAGATTAGTTGAACTAATTAATAACTTTTTGCTTCAATGTTCAATTAAAAGACCGAGTCTCACTCGATTTTGTGGCCTGGGGCGGACAAATACTACACCTACATACTGAGAAAACACAAAAATAAAATAAAAGAAGATTTAAATTATTGATTTTTTTTTTTAAAATAAAAAACTCAATTTAAGAGTTTTTGTAGAAAAAAAAGAGAGAGAAATTTAGATTTATTTTAAAAATTTTTTTCTTAATTATAAATATTTATATTATATAAATTTTAAATATGTAAATTTTTTTAAAAATAAATTAAATAAATGTTAATACATATTAAATCATAATTAAATAAATTAAGTAAATAAGGTATATTTTAAAATTATAATTTTATTAAAATATTAAAAAGTGTAAATCAAATATTAAATTACGTTAAATAGAGCATACTTGACTTGGTAAAACATAAGGCCTGAACTTGTACACGGCGTGATGCTTGATTATATACTGCTATATACTAATCATATGTAATGTTTATTAATCTTTTTTAACATATTTTATTTGTCTAAATAATTTATAAACCTTATGTTATATCTGTCATTTTGATTATCGAATTTTATATGTCTCGTTTGAACAATTTAATTTAAAAACAGAAAAATTCAAATACGCCCATGGATACTTCTATGTGGGTTAGTATGCATACGATACACGGCAAAACCTTATTCTAAATTGTCTCCTACGTCATTGCCAACCTCTACGCTCCATAATTATGAGGCCCACACCGGAACCAAATGCCACCAGTACAAATCATTGGTGGGCCCTCTTTGTCCCTCCACATTATGGCGACACGTGTCGTCATCTTCTGTTTCTATCTACAGTTGTCATACCCAAGTTTTAAATTTTATTTTTTTAATTATTTTTTTAATTTTTTGAACAGCGTAGCAAAATTTTATTTGAGACCTGGCGATGGCATGAGAACCACAGCTATTTTAATAGGGACTTGCTTGGTATGTATGGGACTTAGAGAGTTTGATTAAATAAAATGAAAAGATTAGTTTAATGATAAATGTAATTATTCCCAATAAAATCCAATCTAAAAGTGCGAGTTGGGAACAATATGGTTTTTACGTTCCCACCTTATTGGTAATTCATTATTCATCTGCGTCAAAGTCAATACCTATCAACTAGGGTCCAAAAAATAATGGGTATCTACTCACTTTTTTGGTATACCGCCACTCTCTGACAAAAAGCCCTTTAGATAGTTCTTATAATTTGAAAATGATTTACACAAATTCCACGCTTATTATGTATTTAATATTCTTTATGATTTATTTGCACAACGGAAAGGCAGAGCAACTAGAAAGATCAAAGCCACCACCAGTCATTTTCTTTTTAAAGATACTGTTATTTGCCATTAGGTGCCGCAAATGATGTGCATGACAGCCATCAATTAGCACATCAATTCGCCGGAAATATAATTCAAATTTTCCGAGATAAAATATATATTATTGTTTCGCTTAACCATTTCAAATTCAACAACATAACATTTCTAGTTATGAGAGGACGGATGTGGATCTATGGTGGCTTGGTCGCATCCTTCCAATCAAAGACTTACCGTAGAAAAATTTTCGATGATTGTTCCTAGGATGTAGGCATCTAGAACGATATGAATCTAGAATATCAAATGCAAATTCAACTTTTAATATCATTAATAAAATATCTTCTGTCTAATTCTATATTTTTGAATGGTTTCATGAATATAAAATAAATTTTTATCTTTAAAAAGAAGAAGAAGAAGAGAAATCCTCATTTAACGTTCCCTTATAAGCCATCTAGTTTGATTTTCTAGAATTTAATAAATGCATGCGCATTGCCACCAGTTTCTATACCAACGTAACAAACTTGTGTGGCGTCACTTTTTCACCCAAATAAAATAAATTTTCGTGCGACGAAAAGGCCGTAGAATGTGCTTAATTCCTATTGTTGTATAATGTTTTGGCATACTATTATTATTTGCTCTCGACCAGTAATAGAATTGTTGTTGTTGTTGATGGTGAATTGATGATGTTTGTACATTTGGTTCCCACTTATTTTAGGTTTATCATGTTTTACGGGTGACCTAACTTCTCATCGGCATAGCCAGAAAAAGCATTATTGAGAGTGGTCGTACATATGTACACACAGACGAAAGTAGGTCCCATAACACTTCACAGCAACTTTCGAGTTAAGCAAAGGTCTGATTTCTTGTTCATGGATCGTATTCCGTCGCACCTTCTTCTCATCACGGTCTGGTTCCAAATCAGAATTGAACTAGCACCAAATGGGTTAAACTCGGTATATGAATTCACCAACAGTTGGATGGACCTAAACCAATTAATTTGGACCCAAAGAGGACCAGTTCAATATATATATCTATATATATATATCTATAATTTTTTGTCTAATTTTCTATGAAAGTGTTCTAAAATATTTTTGTAAACATTTATTAATTATTTCTTAAAAAAAAAAAAAAGGAACCGACAAGTTTAGAACTAGAATCGGACTGATTATGAAGTGTAATTAAAACGGCTCTAAGCAATTATGTGATAAGTCCTTTTCTACCACATATTCAGAATCAAAACTTACTTGAAATCAGAACTAAATCATACCACTGTTAAATACACTTTTTAATTATTCTGGTTTTTTAAATAAAAATTGATTTTTATTTTGTACTTCAGCAAACGACAAAACGATACTCCAATAAAGCATCAGGCATGCCCACTAATGATGATCGTTGGATAGAAAGCCTCTAGAAATAGTGCAAATCCTTTTCTATCGTCCAAGTTCACAAAAGCACCCACCACCCACATTTATTAAAGGAAAGCTATGTTAGTAAGCAATGTGACATAATACCCATATCTAGCTATAGTTAAATCAGGAATGGAGTGGAAAACAGTTCATGTAGTCTGTTTTAAAGAGGACATGTATCAATCTCCCGGTAAACGACTTGCCAATCAAACGCCATTGTTATCAAGTATATATCCAACTAATCACACCGATCATTTCCTCTTCTTTAATTCTTATAGGTTTCGATCTTTGAAGCAACCTTTGCATGAGTGCAAACAGCAAAGACGTGGGGTCTTGCTAGAAAACCATAAGAACATAAACAATAAAAAGAACAAAAAAAAAAAAGAAAGAAAAGAGATACCAAGGCTGCAGGGACACAATAATAGGCGGAAAAAAAAACAGAGAGAGAGAGAGAGCGGGGAAGTTGCTGTAAAGCAAAACAGTGAACACTAGAAGGCGTAGGAAAAGTCATCGGTGGCATAGTTAATTTTGGTACGCTAATGGGTGGCGAATAGTGGTGCGAATCGTTCTCTTGATTAGTCTTCCACTGCCATTTGAACCGTACAATATTCTAGAGAGAGAGAGAGAGAGAGAGTTTTCCTTGTTTGTTTGTTACGACAAGTAGGAGGGTAGACATTAGAGCAGTCGTTCATAGGGGTTTTCCAAATGGTCAACCTGGGCATAGAGAGAGGTAAGGTCTTTCATAATTCGCATGCCCCAAGATTCGTTTCTCTGATTCAATCCATTCCTTTGATTTATAATTATAGCCACCCACCCACCCACCCAACTACATACACACAAAACAAAATAGTCTTGAACTCATTCTCCCTTTCCCCTTCTTAAAATGACAACTCCTTTTGCTTCTCCTATATGATATCCCCCCCTCTCTCTCCCCAGGCCTGTCTACTCTCTCTATCAGATTCCCTTTCTCCCTTCGTTTCTCCTTCATTTCAGGACTTTTTGAATATGGGCTGCCTCGATGATGGCTGCAATACTGGCCTTGTTCTTGGTCTAGGTTTACCAGAGACCACGTCCAAGCAACCTGATAACAATAACAGCAACAACAACAATAATAATCAAAGGCCCAAGATCAAGCCATGTCTCAAGTTTGACCAGCCTTCGCTCAGTTTGGGTCTTCCTGGAGAGACCTATGATCATCACCATCATGGCTCTGCAGCAGGCAGAAAGATGGATGCCAAGAAAGTTTGCGAGGAGTCTGCAAATGGGGCTGATTTGTATCGCCAAGCCTCTCCGCACAGTGCTGTTTCCTCTTTCTCCAGTGGCAGAGTTAAGAGAGAAAGAGACCTTAGCAGTGAGGAGGTGGATGCCGAAGAGACCAGAGTTTCTTCAAGAATCAGTGATGAGGATGAAGATGGCACTAATGTGAGAAAGAAACTTAGGCTCACCAAAGACCAGTCTGCTCTTTTAGAAGAAAGCTTCAAGCAACACAGCACTCTCAATCCTGTAATTAATCTGCCTCTCTTTCTTTCTTTTTGGCAACAATCGATTGATTCATTCTTGTTTACATTTACTGGGTATTGAATTTTCATCGCACTTTAATTGACAGAAGCAAAAGCAATCTTTGGCAAGGCAATTAAATCTGCGGCCTAGGCAGGTTGAAGTGTGGTTCCAAAACAGGAGAGCCAGGTGAATAATTGTGTTATACCATAAAGCATGACCAATAACACATCCCACATAAAAGATCCTCATCTTTGACGAGTATTCTGATCAAAGGTTGTGTCTTTTTGGTTGATTTGGTTGATATGGGTGTGGGATTTAATGAACTTCAATAATTGATTTTGCAGGACAAAACTGAAGCAAACTGAAGTGGATTGTGAGTTATTGAAGAAGTGCTGTGAAACACTAACGGATGAAAATAAGAGGCTGCAGAAGGAGCTACAAGAACTGAAGGCCTTGAAATTAGCACAACCCTTTTACATGAACATGCCGGCTGCCACTCTAACCATGTGCCCATCTTGTGAAAGAATTGGTGGAAGTGGTGTTGGTGACAATTCTGCTCCTAATAAGAGGCCATTTTCAATGGCTCCGAAGCCACTCTTCTACAATCCATTCACCAACCCTTCTGCAGCATGTTAGACTGCCCACCAGTGCCAGAACATACAGTACAAAAGATAAAGGAAAGAAGAAAACATAGGGTATAGATCTCCCGAAAGTCCCATTATTTTCACTGAAGGACTTGTGAAAAAAAAATACTGTAGTTAATTATTTTGTAAAAAATAGTACTTACTAATCGATCCTCCCTTTTATTTTTTTTTAAGTCGAATTTTCTTTTGGATCTGTATACTGTTAAGCAGATGTATCCATTAAGGAATGACTGTCATTTATTTTTGCCAGAAAGAAAAAATCTACTCGTATGATAATTTTTGTGGGTAAAAAAAAAAAAAAAATCTTAGAATGAGTCAATGTTCGGGCTTAGGAGAAGAAAATTTTCTAATCAAATTAAATAGTAATTCTTCCTCTATTATGAAGGTGTAAATGAAATCTAACAATTCACTAATCTTAAAACTTGACACTTTTAGGTCAAAAAAAATTTAAAAAAAAAAAAAACTTGCCACAACTGCTCATTGAGTAATAAATGTTATTAGTACCTTTGCTTCTTTTACTTGTAAGGTTTCTACTAATTATGTAAACTGCCTTTCTCAACATTAACTAGTCATTAATTTCAACTTCCAAGTCAGTCAGATTTAATCATTCCAACTTGGTAACTTTCTTTTGTGGAGCAAATGTACCCACCAACAGCGTTGCCATTGGATCGACTAAGTGTGCCCTAAAGTCCCGAAATTTCAATGGCACACCCACGAGTTCACTTTTTGATTGTCCATTAAGAAAACCATGGTCAAAAGTACCTCGTAATTTTGTACTTTATCTCTCCTAATGACTCATACCAGAGTCATGCCTTTCAGTGCAAACCTTGTCCTTTGGTGGTTAACCGGGCCCGTTGATGTGTCCCCAACCAATATAGGAGAATAATTATAAGAACTTTATTTGTTATAATTATTATAATTTTTTTATATATAATAATAAATTATAATTAAAAATTATGATAAATTAGAGTTCATTTTACGCGTGTTCCTAATTGGTTTTTAGATGATAAATCAGTTGAAAAGGGTGGGCGGTTAGCTCACGTGTACCTGCCTAATATATTTGGTTTTTTAACTCTTTTTTTTTTTTTTGTTTTGCCTCCTCAAGACAGAGAGAGAAATGAAGAGAGTAGTCAAGACGAGACGAAGAAATGGGAG
This sequence comes from Bruguiera parviflora, assembly GCA_019804595.1. Taxonomy (NCBI): domain Eukaryota; kingdom Viridiplantae; phylum Streptophyta; class Magnoliopsida; order Malpighiales; family Rhizophoraceae; genus Bruguiera; species Bruguiera parviflora. The sequence continues at coordinate 11,502,873 of CM034046.1, read as the reverse complement.
AGTGAGGCAGAGGCGTGCAGACGAAGGAATGGAAAAGTTGGCCATGGCACAACGGATGACTCACCCTTGACAGAAAATTAAAATAATAATAATAATAATAACAATAATAATAATTATAAGTGTCAAAGGTCTCGTGAGGTGCCCCCACTAGTGGGCCACATGCCACGTGATGTCCCTGTTCCTCTCCTCCCCAATCTTCAATTTCATCATGGGATCTCGGTGCCATTAATGTCAGATCGCACGGCCCTTTTCATTAGATGGGTCCCCCTAAAATACGGGTGCCTTAAAATACTCCAAAATCCTCATCAAGGAAGATATTCTAGGGCATTGAAAACGACAAAGTAAAAAAATAATATTTTATAATTTTGTTATAAAAAAAGTATATTTACGGAATAAATAAATTTTATAGATGTAAATTTGATTTTATTAAATATTTAAACTTAACGCCAAAAACACAGAAATTATAATTTATGATTTAATAACAAATAGTTTTTTTTATTATTAAATCGTGATATTGGACTGCAATATTCTTTAACTAGACTTTTACGATTGGGGGGGGGGAACAAAATATATCAATGGTCACAATTAGGGCTCAATTTTTACTGACGGTCCAGATTTGCCGGCTAACTTCCAAGCGTTGGAGACACGCTATCATGATTGAAATGATCGGGAAGGACCATTGCTATCTCTCAACGCCCTGAAATTATGGTGTGGTCCAATTAATGATGATGGGGACTTTCCTGGAAAATAGGGACTTTCCGGCAAGCTTTTTAGTTAGTTTTTCTTTTTTTTTTTTAAATTACTATCACCGTCGTCATCATTGAATTTATTTAGTAATCAACTGATCTTCCCACGCACAGCCACCCTTGAACGTCAATGGACAATTATTATCCAGCTGACTATATATGAATAGTCCACCGAATTTTATTCAATGCACTTAGATTTGTGGTTGATTAACTATTGCCTCTTGCTGCCTTCCACGAATAGTTCTGTATAAACATCAATTGATAAAATAACTGAAAATGGAAAATAATTGAACAAAAAGGGAGAAATTAAAAAAAAAAAAGAAAATCTAAATATGGTTGCCAAACGCATTTACTGTCATTTCCAAAATTGCAACGTACAAACTATCGCCAAATGCAACATTTAGCACTGTACCCTTAGTATACATTTTTCTTGCAATTACTTTTCTAAATTCAAGCCTAAAGGGAATCGCATTATTTTGAAAGGGGGAAAAAGAAAAGCACTTCGATTTATAATGCTATAAATAAATTTGGTGTAGCGTTTCTGTTGGATAAATTGTCGGCATGCAGTGTTTTACACTAGAAATAGGCATGCATGATACCAATGCCATGGATTTTATTTTTTGCAACATTTAATCTTGTTCTTTAACCATACAAGTTTGATAGCCAGTAGGCTTTAACAAGAAGCGCCAAAAAAGTGCATATAAATTACAATCGAGGAGGCTTGAGCACGTGTGATGCCCATTCAATGGGGGAAGAAAACGATTATAAATAGCTTGTGATTAGGATCGCTAATCGCAAACTTGCAAAATTTGCAATGCATGCCTAAATCAGCCAAGTGGGGTTTTTTCGATCGTTCATTTCTTGGGTTACTCTAGAGACTAAGCATTGTTTTCCGATGCCTCTTGCCATGAAATCTCTTCATTTATTGAAACCGAATTTGAAGCTTAAATTAAGCAGTCTCAAAATTGAGTTATAATTAAACTGAATCGCCACTTGACTTTCTTTTGTGATTTCAATTAAATTTAAATGAAGTTAATGTTTCATTCCCCCCCCCCCTCGAATAAAAATAAAAGAGTTCCATTTTTCAATTTTCTTTTTTCCTGTCTTTCCATGAAAAGAAAAGATACGGCAATACCAAACCATATTAAACCATTAAGGCAAAACATTGAGTAACGCAATCGGAGTCACGATTGCGGGGAAGGGGACATCGTTGGGCTATAGAGGACACATTTACAACTATAAACCGTCTTGTCAGTAGGTAGGTATTTGAATAGACTGGACCACGGGCAAGTCCAAATGGGGAAGCCGACCTAAGAGTATCATCCCAGCATACAATAATTGAGTATGTATGACCCAGGGCTCGGGCTCAGTTTGATACGTACAAAGTTGCATGAAAAAGTCAAAAACAGTGATTAGAGGGTCCAAGCTACTTCAGCCACATGCACGATCCTTGCCATTCAATATGTACAAAGATAAAAAGATTCAGAAAGAGCATTGATGGCGGGGGGGCAGAGCCCCCATCTCTTTCCCTTCTTTTTTCAAAAAAAAGTTGGCAGGCTGTGGCCCCTTCTTGCTAGGAGCTCTAGGTGTAACTTTTTCCGTTGGGAAATCTGAGTGTGAGATACACCCAAATGTGATTTTGGACCCTTGCTTTAAGGCACAGGACTTCTGCTGAAAGACCCTTCTAAAAGATTAGCATTGCATTGTCTGACGGCAGGCATTTTTTAATTATTAAATCCAAGGTTTCAACCTACAGTTTGGAGGAATAATTGTTTGCTAAGATACACATTAAGTCGGAAACATTAAGATAGAGACTGAGCAAGCAATAGTATTCACAACTTAATTAATTCCAATAGAAGCCTTCGAATCAGATCTCATGGAAATGTGGTTGGTGGACTATTGGGTTTATAATTTGAGTTTAATGGGATACTGATTTACAGATTATAAATCTAATAAAATGAGAATAAACCAAAGGAAAAAGGCGCAGTGTCACAAACGTCACTATTAATTGGAAGATCAGAAGGCAGTAGCTATTTGTTCTCACTGATGTATGTCTTAATATCCAATGAGCTTATTATTGTCTAATATACATATTTGAAATTTTATACATTTAGTTAATCTACAAAAATATAACCACATATGAATATTCAAGAATTAATATAATTAAACAAAATAGAGTTAAAATTAATTTTATGCATTGAAATATTAATATGATGTAAACAATTGTATTACATTAAAAGACTCGTTGAAAAAGGTTACTTCAACGATTTTTACATTAATAACATTTGAGAAGTTATGACATATTACTAAATATTGATTTTAATTTATCAATATATTTAATTAATTGCTTAAAGAATTAATGATAAATATTTTTTAAAAAATGTTTTAGTAATTAAAAATTTAAATTTATTGATTTAAGATCTCAAATTCTAATGTTGATAAAAGGTACAAAATTTATAAAAATGAATATAATTATTTTTATTATATAATTTACAATTTAATGAAACTCTTAATAAATTTTTAAAAAGAATTAATATCTCTCATGGAACAATTAAGTAATTAAAAAATTAAATTTTTATTCTTGAGAGTTTGAATTTTAATATTAAGAATTTAAAAAATTATTTCTATTGTATTATTTATGGTCTAATGAATTTTTTAATAAATAAAAAATTAATATTTAATTAAAATAAATTATTATATCTAACTTATTGTCCTTAGAGAACACCTCAATAACTACTAATTTAGACTTCTAAATTTCTATCATTAAAGTTAGATTTTTAAATTTTTATCTTTGAAATCATAAGTTCTAATTTAAAAAAGAGAATGTAAGATTTATGTGAATGGGTTTTAATTTTAGCAAGGAATATAAAATTTATGTGGATAAGAAAAATATCTTTATTGGGTAACTTATAATTTAAAAAATTTATTAATAGATAAAAAATATCTCATTTATTAAAATTATATTTTAAATTTATTATCAATATATTAAAATCCTAATGAATTGCACATATATCAAAATAATTAGTGAGAATATAAAAAAGAAATTAACTTTAATTATTGAAAAGTTTTATAAATTATTGAAGTTAAATATATGATATTTTAGAAAATATATAAATTCTTTGGTAATATTCTTATTTTTTAAGATCAATTGTAATTATATTAACAAATAATTTGATTTATTATTATGAATTAAAATTTTTTGAAACTATTATTTTATTTAATAAATATTGTTATAATTTCTAACGTAATATCACTCTATGTTTTGGGTAATGTACACCTCGAAGGTGAACGACTTTATGGTATTTTTAAACTATATACAAAAAATGAATTTATACTTATAACTAAGAAAAAAAAAAGCACATTCCTTCTATGATATACTAAATAATTCATTTATTTTTTGAATTTGTAAGAATTAAAAATTAAAATTTTAATTTAAAATCAAAAATTAAAATATTTGTATTATTAAATTTATAATTATTTTATAACTAGTGACACTTTACAAACTTTTTCATTTTCCCATAAAACGTAACCCGAAAGTGGAGGAATAATGGAACTGATCTAAAAAAGATGCAAGTCCCAAGTGAAATCACCAAATCTAATGAAGGCCCAAATCATTATTACTTACATGAATCGGGGGATGTCAGGATAGGAGAGTAGTAGCCCCTGCTCCAAAAAAAAAAAAAAAAAAGAAAGAAAAAGGAGAAGAAGAAGAAAAAAAGTGAGTAGCCCAAACAAATACCTAAGGACGGCCCAAGCTGGGCTTAGTCTAAGCCTGGGATCGACCCCTCGGGCAAATCCTCGTTAAAGAATCGTCTCGAGCAATAACCATCCACGTCCCGTACACTAAATAGCGAGAAGGTTTTCTTTACCTTTTTTTTTTTTTATAATATTCTGTTGCTTTGTATGACAGATTAAATTGCATATTGAATTACGGTTCTTGATGCCGTGTTGCCAAGATCATTTTCTTTCTTTTGCTATTTCGAGGTTAGGTGGTGCCTATTTATAGGTTATGTACACTTCGACTAATCTGCCTCTCCAATCCAGTCGAAGGTAGACCATCTACAACGGGACTAAGAGATACTAGGAGAATTAAATCATAAACATTAATCCAAAATTCGAACTTCAAAAGACACTAGGAGAGCAAACTGCATAGCTCAGCAGCCATCCCCCTGTATCTGACCTATATTTTTATATAAGATTTTTTTTTTTTTTTTGGGTTATGGAGAGAATGTTTAAGCTCTAAAACCTTAGCCCACTAAAGATTTCTAACCTCTTAGTAGTGACAATTCAAACTAACCATTAATTTTAGAATCAATGGTTCGGATCTAATTATAGGGTTGTTAGATAAGCTAGTTACCTTTTTTTTTTTTTTGAATTTTTTTCAAAATGATTATATTTGAACTAGTTTTATTTACAGAATTAACCATGGAGATGTATCAGCCTGATAAATCATATTAAGTACACCCATCAGGAGGAGCCTGACACTAACCCTGCATAGGGTCTGCTTTGTATCATACTATATAAGTGTAGTTTGCTGGGGTGGTATTGGGACTGTGATAGGCGACCCGAGCAGCCACAAGATGGTCCGTGGTTAAGCCCAAGAGTACTCTTCGAAAAAGTGGACCAACCTGCTGCTGACTATTGTCGGCAGCCCCCGCTATTTTGATAAGCCCGAGCTATTTAACTAACAGGCTATGCGGATATGGTGACGATGCTGAATCACAACAAGAAAATGGACTGGAAGCCGTCTCTCGGAGAATATTTTAGAGATTAAAAATTTAAATTTTTATTTTAAAGGTTTGAGTTCTAATCTAACAAGGGAGATTTGAGATTTATGAAAATGAGAATAGTAGCTCACTACTTAATCTCTTAATAGAACAAAAGAAAAAAAAAAAAAAAACACAGAAAATGGACTGGAAGTCGAGCTGCCAACCTATAAATTTGGCTCAAGTGTTGGCTATCTCTAATACTACGGAGTTTAGGGTACTAAGATTTTCGTCAAGAAACCTTTTTTCAAGGGTGACTGACGAGATCAATGAAGTTTCAATTTGTTGCATTCTCCTCTCATGTAAAACAATAAATTTATATGTTTAGGAATGAGATCTTAGTCTAGTATTTGACGACTTGCAAACCGTGCTACATCACTCGATGAAAAGTCCTCTAACAATATTAGTATCCTTCCTTGGTATGTGATCACATGCACTAAGTATCACGAAGATCGGTTAAAAGAAAAAAAAAAAACCAGAAATTGAAGCTCCATGAGCCGAGTACCTGAATAGGGCTAAAAAATGAAAAAAAAATTAGCATCATTGGGTTCATTTGTAGCCCTATAGTTGAATGATAGGGTTCGCATCTCGAGACATTCAATTTCTTGTTTGAATGGAGTTTGAGGCATTCAATTTAAATACACGCATGATAGCTATTTACTACAGACCCCAAGGCTCAAGCCCAAACTAAAGCAGGTCTAGGCTGGCTCTCAGGTTGTTTATTCTTCTGTTGGTTCTCTCATAGAAAATTAATGGATCAGGTGGTCCAAATATTTGTGCTACCGTTGGAGGAGCCCTGACATGTAGCACACAATACAAGCCCCAGAAGATATTGTTCTATATTCTACCCAATGGGATGCATGCCCTTTCAGTTTCAGAGCTCGTGGCAACCACTAAGCTGGAGCATACGGCCACAAACTGTGCTGTATGAGAACTCAAGGACAAGACCACGACAAAACCAGATCTCTTCATCAGTGTAAATATTGTTAAACAAGTGTGTGTGTGTGTGTGTGTGTGTGTGAGTGTGCGTGTATATAGAAAGAGTCTTTTTCACCCATATGTTCACTTCTGGCAGGTAACCTCTTAAGCATTGTTTTCAGATTGATGTGAATTGCTCTAGCTTCCCTCGGCTATATAATGCAATAAGGAGCACTGATCGGCTGCTAGCTAGTCTCCAAATTCTTTCAAAAACAATGTTGGCCAGGTGAGTTAGATCGTTGCTGACCAATTCTCCAAGATTCATGTGGCAGCAGTGACAAATATTTGCACACTGTAGTAGTTCAATTTACATATATTGAAGTGAGAACATGGGCGCAAAAGCTGTTATAATGATGCTGTTAATTTTAGCAAATCTTGGAGTTCTTCCAATTGGTCAGTGGATTTCCAATTTTACTCACTTTGATTCTCCATGCAATGCTTCATGCAATGTAACTTTGGATGACAAGAGAGGTATTCCAACTGGAGCCAATCCTCTCCACAACAGGTAGAGTGCTTGTGCTCGTGCGATCTCTTGGAAGACGATGGCTTTAGGGGTGGATTGGAGAAGATGAAACCAAAGATAGATGTTGGGGGTAGAGAGAAAGAGATGCAGACCCAATTTTTCTTCAGCTTGAAGAAATTTGCGATTCTTGTACTATTGTATTAGCGATGTTTTTAACTTTTTTTTAATTTATTTTAATTTTTAACATCAGTGATGTTTTTAATTGAAATATGGGTATGCGTTTGTAATATTCAAAAGGGATGTTATATTTGCTTTTGTCTTAGTGGTGCTCTGACATGTTTGTGCATGAGTTGTCTCCTGGTTTGGCACCTTCTAATGGGGGGGCGTTCTTGCATGCCTATCATGGGCGTGTCTTCTTGTTGCTTAATTATTTTCTCTTTGATGCTGATTTAAATAAGGTTCAGTGATGAAATCATCTTGTGCCTTGACTGAAATTCCATGGTGCTTGACCATGCCTGCCTTACGCACAGTGACTTTCACTTTTGCATGCTGCCTTAAAATCGTCAAATGAAAATTACGAGGAAGGAGTGATGAAGATTGCATTAATTAACTAAACTATACTAAGGATAATCTTTTTTTTTTTTATTTATAAAAATTGATATTAGAGCACAATAAGGTGGTCTAGCATCCTCAGTGTGAGAGCTTGAGCTTCATATTGGAGGGTTTTAATATCCAGATTATTAAATGTGCAGAGTGAAAATTTATGAAATAAGAAATAATTAGACTATGTTGTTTGTTTAATGAAACTTAGTGCAGAACTGCTTTGTATTTGTTGCTACTTGCTAAAGATCCTTCCATGCTTGTCTAGTTTTAATTTGAGACTTGTACAAGCCTTCTCATTTCCATGGACTGTTCTTCTTGTTAGATTTTACTTGTACTTACTTTAGTGCCTTTTGTGACAAACCAAAATTATTATATATATATATATATATATATATATATATATATAAACCAAGATTCTTTTCGACAACTATGATAATTAATATATATATATATATATATTGTATTTCAAAAGCACAGACAAGCAAGTTTCATAACAAATTTTGCTGCTTAGTTTATTTTTGTCCATCGGTAAGTTTAAGCAGTTAAATAAATGCACTGTTGGGTAGTTAAAACAAGAAAAAAAAAAAAAGAAAAAAGAAGGAAGAACAGAAATTTTGATTTGACTACTTATTTTACAAGTTAATTATTTATTTATTAAAAATAACATTTTTTGAAAGAATTTTATTTAAAATAATTTCTCTTATCTTTTTCCTGTCATTGTATTTTCTTCTTAAATAAAAAAAAAATTAAAATTTTAGTTATTATTTATATTAATTTTTTAATTTAATTTTCTCATATAAAAATGTATAATTCAAATAATAATTATTCTAAATAAATTTTTCTCTTATTTAATTATAGTATATTAAATTTTAAATTTATTATTATATTTATTAATAAATTCTTATTTATTAAAAAAGAGACATTATTTTTAGAACTCAAACTCATAACAATAAAAAGAAAAACAATTCAAATCAAATTATTACCAAACTCTTATATTATATTCCTAAGTGTGTCAAACAATTTGTATATGTATCAAATTAAAACATGACTAACCTCTCTCTCTCCTATTTCCACATCGGTAATGAGTTCATCTTCCATAAATATTTATTTATTTTTTAACCCGAAATTTTGTATGAAAAATTAATTACCCTTCAAAACTAAAACTATATAACATATATACTCTTTCTCTTTTTCTCTAATAATTCAAAATGAAAATTTTAGACTACAAGCTTTTTAAAATATTTCCCGCCACGATACGGAAGAGGAAATATGAAATTAAAGAAGAAGAGCTATTGGGCCGGGCCTCCAAGAAGAGGACAATTTGAAAAGGCAAGGGCGTGCGATTGACGCTTCGAAACCCAAAAACGACTTGCCGTTCAACTGCCACCAAATCCAAACTCATTGGCCAACAGCGTCCGCCTTCTGTCGGATCGCCGGACGCGACGAACGCCGGTGGATTTTTGAGTCCTCTCGGAAATATACTATGGCGGTATTTTATCTCTGCTCGTCATCCTCGTCCCCCGTCTTGCTTTTTTGACTTCCCCCGAAACGCACACCGGCTGTTCGATAAAATTTCCGAATGCAACGCTGCGGCGGATGAGATCCAGAGAGTTGTTGATGTCTTCTTCATTTCAGCGTACTGTGTATTCAGAGGTTTACACACTTGTTCACAGCTTTACTGTTAGAGTAATACTCAACAGTGCGATTTTCTTTTCTGACTTTTGTTTCGATCCCACGAAAGCAATGATGTAAATGAATAATTTATCACAATCTTATCACCCTGTCGCTTACATATTACTTTGTAATTTTCTATCGATATCATCACTCGGGATAAATTCGGGAACAATAGTCGGGCTATTTATCATTATTTTTACGGTTATTGCATTCTGTTGTCATGACATGGCGTAGACGTTTATTAGTGTTCGTGGCTTGCTTGCGCTGCTTGGACAAGGCCCCAAAGAAGAAGCGTGTGATTAGTTTTCGTCGGTATTGCTTACAGATAGAAGAGGTGGGATGGGAGCGTCTGGTGAATTTGTCTGCAGATCTAATGTTCATTAGCTTTCGTATCTTGTAAGAACGATTTTACTCTGTCTCATTTTTCTTGTCTTTGGGGCATATCCTATGTTGTCTTTCTCTAATAAAGGTTGTTTTTGGTCTGACTGTTTCGGTTATACTCTGTAAGCAATGTTCATTTGCTGGTTGTTTCATGCTTCTATTGCATTTTCGACGTGACAGTGCATCGTGCATGTGCCAAAGCTGAACCAAACTAGTGGTGAAAGGCTTAATATTCTCAACCCAGCCATATGACTGAAATACTGCATCATGGGGAATTTTGGTTTGATTTTTATAGATTATGCTTGATGAAGGGATCATGGTCAAGTGGAAAGTTAGGGGTGTAGTTGGACTTGGTATATCTATTGGTGTGTATATATATACACATAACATTTCCCTCTTTGTCATTCCTTTTGATCTGGCATACTGATTAAGTATAAATTGTTTAGTCATTCTATGACATAATTTTGTGGGTATTCATACTGGGATGTTTTACTCTGTCTTATTTATGCATGTAGCCAACTAGTCTGGTTTGGTTTTTGAGTTACAGAGATAAGAAAGGAAGGCCTCATATAATTGGAATTCAGTTGGACAAGGCATATCCAAAGTGTCCACCTTCAGTTTCTGCGGTTTGTATCCTGTAATACCTACCGGCTTGGATCTTAAATCTTTTATTTTGGAGGCTGAATGTCATTTTGACTTCTTCCAGGATGTACCATACATATTCAATGTAGAATGGTCAATAAACTCCAGATTGAAGAATTTGGTGCAACAGTTCCAGGAGGTATACCAGGTTTCTTGCATTTTTCAGTAGGATTCCATTTGCAAGAATGTTAGGCATCCCGTGCCTTTTTGATAATTATCTTTCTCATTATTCAATTGTGTTCTTGTATTCAATAGTGGTCATGAATTGTTGCATCCTAAAAGGGATTTACTCTGAACAAATTTGAGTTTTTTTTAATTTTTTTTTTTTAATAAATATAACAGCATTTGGAGAAGCTTCAGGAATTTTGGTCTACCTTGGACGATATTGAGAGCTCTGTTCGGGTTGTTGATCTGAAACAGCCATCTAGAGCTCTGTCCTGTCGCCAAATTGACATAGGTCAGCTGGTCGCTGATCATGCACATATCTATGGTTCATTTATCATTTTCATCTTTTCTAACTTTGTATTTCTCATCTTTTCCCAGGAAATGATTGTTTCATGTTATTGTCTCTAAATGCCAAGGATCCTAGATCTTTGCCAGAGTTTGTTTTCATCTCCGATTATTGTTTGCCACAGCCAGCTATTTCTTTTCATTCAGTGACAAGTTTTCAATTTTAGGTGCCGATTCATGGGTCCGGGTCCTATTGTGAACTCCTTGATCAAGCTGTGGAAAAGGAATTGTGGAAGATGGTAAAATCTTAAATCTTCTTCAAGTTTAATCAGCATTTAAATTCCTATTCCTGCAATTCAAAATCATTTGAACATAATAATGAGTTTTAAAAAAGAAAGACACTTCTTATATATCTACTTGGTTACCTTTGCAACTGAAATTTGTTAGTTCCATCCATTGTCCCATATGTGATTGCTGATTCTATCGTATGGCTTTTTTGGGTTTTGGGGGAGGTGATGGGTGTGCCTTTATTCATCTAACAGTGGCACAATGCCAAAATTACTGGCATTCTCTCTTTTCCAAATGAGTAGAACTGCTTCATTATTTGTTTCATACTAATCAATAAATATTGAGTATATCTTTTCTGATAAATTTTTTGCAGGATGAGAGACAAAACATGGGCAGAAAATCTTGTATTGATTTTGGAGACCCTACTGCCAAGGCCCTCAGATGTCTTGAATTACAATGATCAGCAAGTTGAATGTGGAATTTGTTATGCTCATTTTCTTCCTATTGGTGATGACATATTGACATACACTTATTTTGTGTTCATGGCCTACATAAGTTAATGGATATTAACTCAGAATGTTCCGTGCAGATGATGAGCTTGGACAGAGGAGTGGTGCAGGAACTGACTATACATGTGATAATTTGAACTGCAGGAGACCTTTCCATAGTGTCTGCCTTGTGGACTGGTTACGCTCTATCACAACAACTAGACAGTATGTAGACTTTCTTCTAGCATCTGCATAGTTTTATTATTGTTCTTACACAAGCAAAGATTCAATTGTCACTCGCTACATTTGGAGATATTGTTTGATAGTTATCATTGCTGTGGTGTACATATATCCTGTTAGCTGCAGTGGTACCTTTTCTGCCTGAATCTTCAATCTTGCGAGCAATTGCGCTAACTTGGGCCATCATGGTCCGTAGCATTTTATTGTCCTTCTTTGTGCCGTATCTACTACACGTTTGCAAGTGCAGACAAGTGGGACTCACCATCTGACTGCAGCCCACAATTAGGCATTCAAAGCAAGTTCAGGAGGGCATTCTGGTGTGACTACATTTCATGAGAAGAGGAATGTCTATTATTCCTGTTGTATTGTTCTTGGTTAAGATTTTTTAGGCAGAGAATTAAAAGAGAAAAATGTTGGATATCTCAACATGGTTCATGAGAAAAAAAGTATAGTACGAAGAATGAAGAAATGACACACTCTACTATTGCTGCCGATGGTTTTTTGTTTCAAATTGATCAGTGGAGCATGCGTAATCAGCTAGGACTGCAGACAGGCTAACTAGGCTTCATTGATTATGCAATATTCCCTGATTAACGAGCATTATTATGCATAATTGAGTTTCACATTGTTCCCCCTTTTTGTTGCTTACAATTCATACATAGAACTGGTTGCCTCATATTTCTTCTTCCTCCAACGATTGTACCTAGTTAATTTTTTTATGCTTCTTATGTTGTAGGTCGTTTAATGTCCTCTTTGGCAATTGTCCGTACTGTTCCGAGCCAGTTGCCATCAAAACGATAAGTGCAAAGAATTAATTAAGGTTGTTCGATTGCTGTGTTTGTTTTATGTCGTTTTATTGTTTTTTGCTTTTTGTTGTTTTATTTTTGTTATTTGTCTCTCCTTTCCGTTTTTTTTTTCCTAATCTGTTCACAAAAGTTATTTTTTTTTCCATGAAATCTTTTTAATAATTACTGTTAATAAGAGATATGAGTGTGTGGAGAGATATTCTAAACACAAGGCATTTCAAAGACTTTGTTATGTGGTTTTCATCCCTTTTTTCTCCGAAAAATAAGTTCATATTTTAGACAAAGAACATAAATAAAAATCATTTGTTAATCTCTCCCTTTTGGGGGGGGGGGTAATATGACAAAATAATGGTAAATAACATATTATTGTGATGTAATTAGACAAGCCCTAAGTATCGTACCATGTTTGTTAAGTATCTTCATACCATCCTCGCGATCATGTTCCCTGAGCAAGTTCTTGAAGTGGTATGCTACATGTTCCTAACCTTCTCTTTTTTAAACTGAAACCTGGGAGTTATTTTTCGACTGCACCGCACGGTAACCAAATTTGAGGGGTCAGAGCCTGTGTTCAATAATGTCAGGCGGGATCGAATGGAGCCTTATGCAGTACCTAAGTAGTCGTATTACTTTACGGTGTCATTAAATGTGTGACCTGTGACCCAGCATCGACGGGTTCAATCATCTTGTCCCAACATTATGTATCGGCCCATTGACTCTTTTTTTAATTTCTGGGACTTGATAACCGGTGCTTTCGTCTTGATTGAAACCTGTCAAAACTGATATATTAATATCTTTCAATGAATGGTCCTACCCCCGATGAGTCCAAGCCAGTGAAGCTGTACGCTGGTTGAGAGTAGAGAGATCAGGCCCCATTGTCCGTTCATATCAATCTGGTTCGTGCCCTCTTCCTTAATTTTCTCATACGGTCAGATCCATTGGAGGGACGGAAGGGGGAGGTTCAAGAGCATGCATGTCAGAGGCATTGAGATATTCTATTGATGTGGGGTACCTTCTTTTATTTTGAAAAATTGTGTGGCTTCGTTCAAGTGATGTATGTCCTCGATTGCCAGTCCTCCCTTTTGAAGGGTTACAAAATTATTGATCACCTGGGGTTAACTTTGTAGGCAGACTTCAGTGATTTGGCATAAATGCTTGAAAGCTGCAATCATGAATATTGGATCCTTCTGTCCTGATGCAAACCCAAATGAAGATTCAATTTAGGCCTCATGCTTCTAATTGATGACTCTGCCGTGATCAACCATGAACTGGAACCATGTTGGAAGGCTTGCATTGCAATGCGCTAACTGCAAAGCGACAGAACCCCTCTTTCCGCTTCAGGACCACGCGTATCCCAGCCGACGGTTCCATTCGAACCGGACTCAAAGTGGTTCAAATTCCTAATTTCAACCATCAAGGTGGTTAGGCTAATGTTCTTCATTTTAAAAAGGAGCATCGTTATGCAGTCATATGAAAATTATACGACTTCACTGCCAAATGAACAATAACAAAATCTAATGGCAGTGGTAGCAACTAGGATGAGGGGTTGCTTTAGTTATGATAAAGGAATTACGTGTTTTTTAATTTTTCTAATCTTCATCATGATAAGTACATAATTTATTTATATTCTAAGCACTAGATGTTCTAACCGGTTCAATTTAACTTTTTTTAATGAAAATCAGAAAATGTTATATAAAAATAAAAATGAAAATAAAAAGGGACTGGGATTTGCTTGAAGCTAAAACTAAGAACCAAACTAAAATCAGAACCGAAACTAAAAGCGATTAGAATTGGAACCGAATTGAAACTGACATCAGAACGAACATTGAAACCGAAACTACGGCTAACCAGGTTTATTTCGATTCTTCGGGTTACGAAACTAAACCCAACCAGAATCGCCTCGTGGTGACACGTAACCATACGAATCATATTGTTGGAGAGCATTGAACAGAGAAACTAATAACGAAAGATTGGGGCCACCACCATAGCAATTGAATGACGGTTTAAAGGGGTGGGGTAATTCAGCTGTGGCCACGATTTCCTTTCGGTGATTAAGGGAAAAAAAAAATCAAAAAGGAAAGAGAGGCCACGGTTTCCTTCCACTCTTCTTCCTCTGTCGGTTCGTTTTGGAATGGGCCTGGACCACTCGATCGGCCGACGATTTTCTTAGCTCCAATAATTGAAAGTTTCTCTCGCTCTCTCTCTCTCTCTTTTCGGGTCTTTTAGATTCGCTGTCTGGCAATTGATATGCTAACATGTAAGGAGGGCGAGCACTGCTGAACTACTGAACATTTTTACCAATTGAAATTACTGGCATAAAATTTCATGGACTAATAATTCAAATCCAAGGCATATATGCAAAATATAATATTGCAATGAACTCCTGACATCTATTAGAGATAAAGTGAGAGGTGACCAAATTGTTCATGTGGATGAGAATAGGAGAGGGAGAGGGAGAGCACAACTCAGATTGATTCCAAAATCTTTAGTTGAGAGAGATAACAATTATATTTTATCTTAAATATAGTTTATAATAAAACAAAATGATGTTAAAAAAAATGTATATAATTTATCTCGATTAAATTTAGAATTGAATTTTTTTTTTATTTTTCTTGTTATAGTTATTTCAAAAAATTTCGAATAGTTTTTGCTCCAAAATTTAGTCAAAGTTAACCGACCATAAAACTACACCAGTCTAATTAATGGAAGAAAGTTAGTAAAAGTAGTAGCAATTCATAGATAAATAATTTTCACACTTAACGAAAAAAAGCTTTTTATTTGGTATAAAGTACATCAACTATATAGAGACACACATCGTTACAAGTGAGCATATGTGACTTTTTGCCCGCGCCGAGAATGAGACTTACAAAAGCTTGGCCCCCACATGCGTACAATTCCACACGCGAGAAATTTATTCACCTATGGGTATCCTGCATGGCTCTTGTCATAGCGGTAGTGTGCAAGGACACACTTACGTAGAGAGTGCAGATGGAAGGCATTTAAGTATTGTAACAATGGAAAATGTACCAATATGCTTGATGGATTGATTTGGTCGTTTGCCTGAAATTTAGACGCCGGCGACGCACTCCGATGGGGTGATCGGATACCGTGATTTATCGGCACAGTAATCGTAAATCATGTGGTTCATACGAACCCACCTGTACCTTCTCGATTCCGTGGGATTGAGGGCCTGGTAGGCAGCGCCCTCCCACCAATTGGCAGGGTTTGAGGCACAATTGACTGGTCCTGGCACTGAGCAGCCTTCAATGTCAAAATCCCTGTAGTACGCATAGAACGGGGCTTTACTCCAATCAATTTTTTCTAAGCCCCCTCTGGTTGCCCAATCGTCTGCTTCCCACAAAGTTGAGTATACCCCCATGGACTGAAACTTCGGATATGGGATTCCTCTTGCCTCATTGTTTTTGTAAACCCTGATAGGCACATCATCCACATAAAACCTGCACACCTCAGGAAAAATATACCTTAAGATCATCGCACATAATTTGAGAATTTTTTAAAGGAGTTAAAAGTTAAGTCAATATGCGATGGATGAAAAGGTTAATTGGGATTCAGTAAAAAAAAAATAAGATAAAAATTTAATGGGATATAATTCTTTAAAACATAAAATTAGTATCTTTTATACTCCCAGAAAAAAACAAAAAAAGAGTAACATAGATAGCAGCGACGAATTTTTACTAGAGTCTGTCCGAAGGAGAGAGGGTCCCGAGTTCGATCTCCACCAGGACAAATTGAACTATCAAAGAGAAAGCTAGCTAGCCTTTCAATTAAGCTGCCCCTGATTACTTTGTAATCGCTAACTTACACAATCTGGTGATGGTTCCAGAGAATAGTGTAGAGATGGTAGTCTGTAGCAGGATCAAACCAAAGATTAACTCTTTGTTCTTTATCACCTTTGCCATGAGCATAAATATTTGTTTGGACTGTGTAAGGCTGCCCGGACCTATTTCCCAGGAATTCGAAGTCCAGTTCATCTCTTATGGCGTCCGTGTTCGAGTTCAACTGTGGCACGTACATAAAATTAAATCAAAATTGAATCCAAATGTCAATGTCTCAAGCGCTGAAATTAAGCTTCTTATAGAGCGATAAGAACAAACATAAAAGGCAGTGACGGTTCCGGCAGAGTCTCCAGGAATGAGCTTGATCCTCATGCTTACACGACCAAACAGGTACTGAACCTTAGAAGCAAACCCACATCCTGGAATTGTGCAACAACGACTGACATTTCGGTTAAAAAGAAACAACCAAAGGTGACCCTTGGAAAAAGTGTTAAACCTGAATTTTGGTCTAGAATGAGTTGGATAGCCTTCCCTCCCTCGATTTGCTTGATGTGGGAATCGGACCATGTGATTCTAAAGTCCTCAAGAAAAGTTGCCGGTCGGGCCGAAACAACAGAGAGAGAGCATGTTAGAATGTAACACAAAAGCAAGACACGAGCAGTTGCAAAGGAGAGATTACGGTACATGGCGCCTGCCATTATAGTATCTTATCATATACAGAGTAGAATAATAATAATAAAAGATGTTCGAATGGAGCTTGGGGATCTAGGGAAATATATATATATATATATATATATAGAGTTCGGGGATTAGCCAGAGGAATTATTCAAATGGAAAGCAACGTTTTGACTTTGCTTTCAGTTCCAGCTAATGGCAAGCCGTCATTCGGCCCCACACAACCCCAAATATGAGCTTATTCTGTGTTATCGTCCACCTTGTGAATTTTTGGCTTTATTTTATTTTATTTTTTATTATCTTTAAAATGCATCCTTACATTAATAAGTGGCACTCTGAACGACAAGTTCTACTATACATAATGTCTCTAAATATCATTGTGCGGATGCAACTGATGATGAACTTTAAAATGTGCAACTCATTCCCATTAAAGACCGTATTCGTAGTAAACTTTGGCCGTAGAGCAATGGTCTATGCTCAAAGTCAAGAAAAGATAAAATTGGTTGGCTGAAGAGGTCGGGTTATTAATATTAGAGTTGACAAACAGGTGGGTAGAGTTGAATTTGGGTGACTTGTTTTCTGGATTGGGATGACTCCGATCTTAAATGTTTGGAATTATAGGTGGTACATTTATTTTAAGTACATTAGATAAATGGAGAATAATAATTTTTTTTAGACAATATAAATTAAATCGAATTAATTTTCAAACCAATTAAATTATTTTATTCAAATTAAATTAATTTTTATTACTTCTAATAATAATAATTATTATTATTATTATTATTATTTTGAACGGACAGACAATTTTATTCGTAGGCCACTAAAAAGCAGAGTAGCCCTAGTAGAAGAAGGTTAAGGAGCAAAAACCCCCCGAGCTATGTGCACAGCACTGCGCTCCCAGCAAAGCAACTCCTATATCCAAACATAAGTGCAGCTCCAAAGGACAGCAGAATATTCGAAAATGCAGCTCCTAATCGACATCTTAAAAGTCGGAATTTGAACTGTTTTGCAGAATCAACAAGCCACAAAAAACCAATCCATAAACCCTAGTCGCCTCTTGCAAATTTAGAGCCACGAACCAGTGAGTACAATTATTGGACCCCACTAGTCGTGAACCCAGTTAAGAGGTCATTAGGTGATTTCAACTAACGAACAGTGGGTCAAAATAATGGTCTAATAAGAACAACACAAATCCATTAACAATAGTGCTTCTTTATAAGACAAGAAAATGACCCTGGTGCGATCTAATCCATTCGTTTGAACCATTAGAAGGTCCAATGGGGCTGAGGAACACAAGAGGCAGGGAGGGATCCAAGCTTAATATCTTTGGAGGGCAGAGCTTCTCCATGCCATCCCCCATCTCCCAATCTCATTATCTTCTTCCTAGGAATTAATTTGAGGCATGTACTAAAATAAAAAAAAATTTAAAAAAAAACACTTGAAACTTGGAAAATGGATCTCTCTAAATTTTTTTTTAATTTTTATTTTTGGTAAGAATCCCATTATTAGGAAGAAGTATGGACAAATGAAGGGTGGAGAAAATTTGGCATGAGTGAGTTTGTATTTAGTGAATGGAGAGTCTGGCAGCTAGAGTACCGTAGCTTGATTAAATTTTGGTCGACTAGGCAGCATCAAATATAGAGATTTACTCATTTCCATTTTTCCCACACTTAAAAATTCGGAAAAGAAAAAAAAAAAAAGAAGGAAAGCTGAATAGTAACATGTCTTCCAATCATAAAATCATCCTATGCCCTGCATATAATAATGATAATAATAATAATAATAATAATAATAATAATAATAATTACTATGGACGGCGACTGGTATACACGTGTTGTATCGCAAACATGGGACCCACAAATTTATAGGCCACATTGGGCCCTTGGACTTCTAGAAGCCCATCAACCTAAGCTCAGGGTCTCCAGTCTCCAAGATTATTGTTTCTCATCAATAAACTTAATAATTCATTTTGTGAAAAATATTACAATTAAATAAGAAAAAACATTTGTTCTATTTTTAGAATATTCATTCCATAATCATAATTATAAAATATAATATATATATATATATATTATTATAATTGATCTTAGAAAATTTTTTTAAAAAAATTCAAAATCTTTTTTTTTTTCGTCCAACAATAACAAGAAGAATTTTATTAAACAGGTTATTATTTTTATGAATATCAATAAAAATATAAAAAAATAGTAATTATCAATTACTACAATATTCTTCAATAATTAAAAAATAATAATAATATAAAATAGATAAATTAAACAAGCTCATAATTAAAAATTTTTTGAGTTTATAAAAAAGAAAGAGGATTTTTTTTTTTTTTTTTTGTTGCTGCGAAATGAAACATGAAAGGAATGATATTTGCTTTAGCAATGCCTGTCAATAAAAAAATTTAAAAAGAAGAACAAAAGAAAAGAGTTAAATCAAGAGAAATATCTATTATGATATGTAAGATATTGTAGTTTGGAAAAAAAAAAAAAAACATGTGAACAAAATTTTTCAAATGCGTATCATCATAAGCTTTTTAGCACAGCAATTATTAAGTGAAGACAATTTCAGGAACAACTTCTTTGTTAATTACGAGGACTTATTGTAGGTTTTAGGTTAATTAGTGTGATATGAGCTCAATCTCTCCCACATAAATTAATTAGGAAAAGGGTTTTCTTTAATAAAATTATTGCGTGGCCTATGGTCTAGATCTTTAATATGAGATAAATTTAAATTCTCCAAAAGGGATTTCAACATGACCAAAAATTTAAAAAGAGAAAAACAGAAACTCAACCTTTCAGATTTCAATTGTTCCAACATGATAGAAGGCGTCGTAAATTTAGATCACATCCTCTTATGTGATGTAGTTTGCACGTATAGTCTTATCTTTCATTAACTTCATTGAACTTTTGTTAAAATGTTTAGCAGACTCTAAATATAAGTTTATAGCCCATGGATTTTAGTCTTTCGATGAATGTAATTCTCTTTAATAGAATCGCAGGATTTTTTTTTTTTTTTGACAAAAAACAAAAAAAAAAAAACAAAAGATGATTAGTCAAAGTAAAATTGAATCTCAATATTTGAAGGGAATTGCCCATTTGTTTGAATAATGCTACTTTGTAATATCATATGCCAACAACAAGTCACTTCACCTAGATGACTCGTTTGCTTTGACGCCATGCCAGCAGCCACTAACCATATGCTTGTATCCCACGTTTTATTAATTCTACTAACTTTAAGCCATCAATTCGTTCAATTATTTTCCTATGCATCCACATTGATCGGTTGGACGGTGGACAGCATTTTGATATATTTCACTTCGTGCCGATAACCAGGCTGGCTAAGCTTGACCAACCCACCATGGTAACTTTACTTTAATTGATAATTGTTTCTCTCAATCATCAGAGGAACTTAGTTAAAAAGGTCCTTTTAGCTTACATTTTTTCAGCTAATTTTCTCAGTCAAACGGAAAAAATCCAATTTCTATTCCGTTCAATTTTGTTGTGTCACATACTAGTTAAGTTTAACAGATATTAAGGAGATATGTTAAAAATATAAAATTTCAGGTTGTTAAAAATATCAGATTTATTATTTAAATTTTTAAGTATAATACAATACGACAGGTAAAAAAAAAAAAACAAATAAATTTTGTCTTTTTGCGACACAAAATAACTAAACTAAATAATAATAATAATAAGTCTAAATCTTAATTAATTATAAGGCATTCCTTAAAGATAACAACGGTGCCGTCGACGATGTGTGTAGAGTAGCTATCAGAACACTCCTATGTCACTTCGATCCATTCAAGTAATTTCCAGCTTTTGAATTGTTTCACTCCGAGATATTTGAGTTATTATTATTATTATTTTTTTGAGGTCTAGTATCAGTTTTAAATATTTAAATCTTTTTAATTAATAATTTTTAAAATAAAAAATAATTAAACTGTTAAATATCTATATTGATTAAATAAAATATATTAACTACTTAATTATTTTTTTATTTTAAAAAATTCTATTTAGAAAAGATTTTAAATATTTAAAAGTGATGTAAAAACTTTATAAAAAAAATTAGAATTCAATAATAAAAATATATGAAAATGTAGAATACATGATACTCAAACGTTTCACAGAATTCTACTTGAACTATTGCTTACTTAATTGAAGATTCGGTATTGGGTCAACGCAGGCAAGTTTCAATCTTGAATAAGTCGATGCCGGCATACGCTTGATGGATTCAAACATCGATGGTTGGCTCCATATTGAAGTTTTAGGATTTCTCGTTGGATGGAATTTGGATGAGAGTAGGGCTTTCGCTCTTCTCTTCTTTTCTGTGTACCAAATCAAGTCGCCAGCTAGAACAGGGCTGTCCCACAAGAAGAGAAATGATGCACGGTAGGGTCTTCGTGAATTTAAATCATGAAATAATTTTATGGATGTAAATAATTTTTAAAAAGGAGCTTGAGTTTACGTAGCATCATAAGTTCTACGGTTTTAAAAAAGTTTCTTTTTTTTTTTTACTTCGAAATTTTTTGCTAATGGAATATGCCATAAATACGATATTATGTATAACATATTATTAAAAAATATAGATTTAATGCTTGTTGTAAATTTTTTTTATATTTGTTATATATATTGTATTATTTTTGTTGTAACTCGAGTAATTTTTGGTAAAAAATTCAGAGTTTTAAAAACAAAAATAATTTTTAAGATGCGGGAGTCATGAGCCACGTTATATATATATATATATATATATATATTGTGTGTTGTAACGGACGAGGGGATAAGACTCGTCACTACCTTCGAATAGGAAAAAAAGAATATTGAGAAAGTAATGTGGTACTGTATATTCTAAAAGATTTTCTTTTAGGAGAAAGTAATGACCAGTTACAAATGGTATCAAAGTTAACCTCGAACTTTATTTTGATATCTTCTATTAAGCGTTTTGTGTGGAAAGAGTAGGTAAAAAAAGATCCCGATTCTCGATGAGAATGTCGATAAATTCGACAGTGAGTGAGAGTATGATGGACGGGTGTATAAGACCTGTCTTTTACATCGAATAAGAAGAAGGGGATTTGACGGTGAGAGAGAGTGTGACGGATGGATATATAAAATCTGTCTCACACATCCAATAAGAAAAAAGAGATTTTGAAACATATTTATATAGATACTGCAAGTTCTTAAAATTGTCTTTTGTAAAGAAAATAATGACCCCGAGACAGTGTTTGTAGAGAGGATCTCGCCCATTTCTGATTTCTGATCACAAAGGCCAAGAGTTATTGGTCTGTATTAATTAATTACATGATATTAGCTAGCATGATGTGCATATCATAACCACTTCTCTTGTTCTGGCGGTGCGAGTTGTTTCATGCAATAAGTGGCCGACAAGTTTTGTATGCTTATGTACGTAATAATGCTGCTGTTCTTAGACGGAGATTATTAATTTCAATACTAGTCTAACTCTAAAATATCTATATGCTCTCTATGATTTTGGTCAGCGAATATCACTGCCTAACGAGCATAATCGCGTGGAAAGAGAAGACCCCAACTTCAAACCTGGAGCAGGCAGTCCATGAATCATGAATCTACCCAAAGCAATTCCTTAAATAGGCGATTATCATTCTTCTCGGTGGCTAACCAGCTAAAAATTTATAGGACGATTCGGCCTCAACCACCTAATTGCAAAATGACTCTGGTTCCACGCTTTGATTTGTGGGTGATTGATAAGTCTATTTTGGAAAGACGTCGGTGCCTTTCGCAGTCAAAAGGGAACAGAGAAATTTGCTTAAAGCTTAACTTGCAAGTTTGGCAATGGCATAAACCTTTCCCCATCCCTGTCTATTCTTGGCATGACCTATTACTATACGTACCTAATTCCCATACACCAGTCCACTGCAAATTCAACGCCGTCCACGACAGCAACTTCGTACGTCTGAAGTTAAATCTTTTTCTGTAACTCCAAAAAAAAAAAAAAAAAAGAGCTGTTTAAATTCATTTTCTTCCATTTGCACGCTTCATATGCATCGCTGTCAAGCACAAGAGCTTGCCAGAAAGATGGGGCCAGTCATTTAATGTAATGAGGCGAATGCGCGTGCACGCCGACAGAGACTCGACTCTTGTTCCAAGAAAAACACAAGATTGAGACTCGACTTGCAAGATACTTGGCGGAGTGAGATATATAACTCCTTGAAAAATTAAGGGGATTTTAATTGTTTTAAATTTTTCTTCTTAAAATAAGAAATATTTAATTATAATTAATATTTATATATCTATGAAAAATATGTTAATGGTATACAATAATTATAATAAATTAGTATTCATTATATGTTTATTGTGATATTTTTCTAAACGAATTTCTATGTTTTAGCACAATTATTTATAAAAATAGGTGGGATATATGAAATTTTCAGTCTACAAAGGGCAGGTAGCAATAATACAAAATGGCAATTAAGATCTTAAAAAGAACTTGGAAAATTTCTAATTCTTGGGTTTGGAGGGAAGAGAAATTAAGAGGAAAAAGAAATAAAAAAAAGAAAAAGAGGACACAGAAAAAGGTAAAAGGGAAGGGGGTGGGGAGCGTGAGGAATTTTCCGTGTTTGGCAGGAGAGTAATAAGGAAAAGGAAAGGCAAAGAAAGAAACAATTTTCGTTATGTGGGTCTTGGCATGCTGAGCTCCTTCCCCATAAACTCTTGCCAAATTGTTGCACTGATCTCTCTCTTTGTGTTTTTTTTTTTCCCCCTCTTTTGGAATGTGTAGGAAGGGGGGTTTCCTACTCCGTGCAATGGAATACGGAAAATGCTTTAGCTAAAAAATTTAAAAATAATAAGCAAAAATATGAAGACGATTAAAAAATAAATAAATAGAAACCAAAACAATGTGGAAAATAGTTGATTATGCACTAAACATCGACTAATATGATACTAATATCCACTAATTTATTTGCATGATACAAATTCAATAATTATTAGAATATTAATGTACAATAATAAATAAATAATAATATAAGAGTAAAAAATAAAATAATATATTAATTTATTTATATTTAATTTTATTTATTAAAAAATATATAATTAGTGCACATTTTTTATTATTACTAGATTAATCTAAAAATATTGTCACCTAATTTTTATACTATGTAAGCGAATTATTTGCATGATAAAAAAGTCAACGTCAAGGTCCAGAGCAGGCTCGTTATCCACGAGATTGCCATTGCCTCCGTGGAGTCGCTTTGCACCATAACTCCCCCATCCACGGTCGCCCCAGCCCTTTTCTTGGATTAATGAACTGCTCGGCCGCATTAGAGTCAATCACCCCTACTGCACCAGAGAAAATACTGCAGCTTAGGACCCAAAAATAAAAAAAAAAAAAAGATACTCCAGCTCATTCCTTGGTACCCCTCCGATTGCACTTTTCCTTTTTTTTTAAAAAAAAAAAAGAAAAGAAAAAGAAAATTAGGCTTCATTGATCTGATGCATCTGTAACAGAATATATATGAATAATCACAATTTTTTGCAAGGGATCATCGAGGACCTCATTTGCTTTATAAATGAAAAGAGTTTAAATCCAAAGTGTAAAATATCAAACACCATTTACCGGCCGATTCTGATGGAACCAATGGCTTACTAGTCGAATCAGCGATCCAAACTTCCTGTCGAGGTTCATGGTTGGACAGGGTTTTATAAAAATGCACCTAATAATCTTTCATAATTTTTTGGACACGAGCCCCAAAGTTCTCCGCCGATCATTTTCCGTCTTGCAAAGTGTACCCGCGGCTACATATTCAGCTACTTGTTCCGAAGGTTCACAAGCCCATTAGTCATTCGGTAGACTGGGCCTCAGTATCGACGAGGAGCCCACCGGTACATGCTTAAATGGTCCGCTTCACGATAAATGACAATTTAGCTTTACGAAGCAAGCGTGTCGCGCTCTTGGGTTAGCAAAGGCCAGCCCATTTATATCTTAACAACAAATGAGGTAGCGAATTTTTATGATTTTGCTCGATGATAATTGCATCGAAAATCATGTTTAGCCACAAGAATGTCAGAAAAATATTTGGAATTGATTGAACAAATAAAATAAAATAAAATAAAAAGAGAGAGAAGGCATCTTCTTATCAATCAATTTTATGTTTCGTGTACTCTCTTTCAGTTTAGCAACATTTAACCTTTACCTAGGCCTACGTTGTGGGATATACATTTTATGTATTTAATAACTATTTTAAATATGGTGTCTAAATCTTACACTCATGAACCAAAAAAGATATAATCCCAAAGAGTACCATATCCACGGCTCAAGGGTCAATGAAAACATTTTTTAGCAATATAATATTTAAATAAGTAAATATAATTTAAACTTGTCTCCCCCCCCAAAAAAAAGATCTTCATATTTTAAATGCTTTGCAAAATCAACTAATTATAATGATATTAAAATATACGTACTTAAATAATAACTCTTCTAACTATTAGCCTTTTAAAAAAATGATTTGAAAGAACAACACATAAAACATATAACAACATTGTTAATTTCACAAATCATTCCAACTCTCATCACTCATAAAAGTAGTGTAATTCATTTTTTAAAATGGAAACTAAATGTAAAATTAGCTTTTTTTAAAAAAAAAGCTAATTAATAATAATTATTGAGATACTTTATAAAAATATAAATATAATCTAATTACATTTTTATTAATATTACAAATAAATAAAATTATAAATAAAAAAATATTTTGTTGTTCTATTATGTCTACATATTTTTTATTAATTATTGAAATGTAGTCGTTCTTTATATATATATATATACATGGGCTCGATAACCAATGCAAATGTTCTTTTTAACTTATAGGGGGTTCCCTTCCTTTGTTCTACCTTTTAGCGGTGTATTCTCTTTCTTTCTTTCCACGTTCCATCAGCTCAAAAATCAAAATCAGAGCAATAGAAGAAAGAAAGCACTTGCAATAATGTGCCATTCAATTTACTGATTTTGTTGTTCTGATATAGAAAAACTATGCAAGACTTGCCTTTTCATTCTCTTATTTGTAAAGGGATCTCTCTCTCTCTCTCTCTCTCTCTCTTCTTCTCTCTGCCTCTTTCTCCCTCTTCTCTTTTTCCCTTTCAGTTCTCACTTTCAATTGCACTTGGCTTACTTCTTCTAAAGATGGGATGTAGTCGAAAGCACTTGTTGGATCGTCAAAGACTTAGCTTTGTTGCCGTTTCCTCTCTGTTTCTCTTGGTTTCAAGTTCGACCCATTTCAGATTCAAGGCTGAAGGTGAATGGGTCACTCCCGAATTAGAGTTGAATTAGCCAAAATGGAAAAAGCAATTCATGTTATGAACAAGTAAATCTTACTCGCTGTTTCTTTCAGGTAGACCACCTCCCAAATCTGCTGGCTTCTCCCAGGTGAGCACTTTTTTTTTAATTATTTTTTTTCCTTGTTAAAATTTTTGGTACATTGGCCTTTCTATCTTTTTCCATGCACACATACAACATCAAGCGCCTAGTATTGCGTAGTGAGGGCGTGTATTGGTAAATATGGTTAGACAGTAAATGAAAACAAGAGGATTGTAAGATCTCAGATAGGTTCAAGGCCCCCGACGTGCCAGAAGAGATGCAGTTCATGTGCTCATTGTGAAGCCATTCAGGTGCCTACAAATCCCCAAGTCAATGTTGGCCATGGCGGCAATCACTCAAGTGTAGCTGCCGCCAACATTGCTTATGTCAGAGGAGACGACAGCTCCAACTACAAGCCAATGAGCTGGAAATGCAAATGTGGAAATTTGATCTTCAACCCTTGATTAAAACATGCTTGAGATCCACCTTTTTGGAACAATGTACATCCAGCATAGTTAAGCGTAAAAATAATAGTAAAGTTCCGTCCATCTTTTCCCAAACTCATAGTATGGAATCTAGTGTAATTGAAATACTGCTTCTTTTTTTTTTTTTTTTTTTTGTTTAATTTGGCTATTGGTCGGTGCTGAAGGAGGATCGGAAAGTACACCGGTACATGCTTTTGCAGCCTTCTATATATCACTCTGGAATTTCCTGACGTGCTTTTAAGAGGATATAAATATCATCAATCATGCAAGTAGATTATTTCCAACCCTTTGGTGTTTTGTGTTAACATTTTTGGTAACCTTTGTGCTGCTTTTTTTTTTTTTTTGGGGGGGAGAATCGAAGTAATGGGATTCCTTTCCGGTGATACACGCATGTACATCTGCATGTGTGCATGATCTAGCAAAATATTAAACAAGGTACTGTCTGCTCAAAAAACAAATCAAAAGGATAGAAAGATGTTTCGGTAAAAAGTAAGCAGTAGATTTGGTGTATCTGTACTATCTTGCTCCACCATACGCCACCCTTTTGTTGTTAACTCCATAATTAAACGCAACCAGCTATCATGAAACACACGCACACACACACGCTAAAATAGTTAACTCTCGTCCTTAGAAAAAGAATAGTTGTTAACTCACACTGCAATATTCGGTACTTGGCTTCAAGTGCCGAGGCCTCAAAGCTTGGACACTTTTCCAGGTTCTTTTGTTGGGGTTCCCGTTTAATAACGTGCAAGAAACAACAAAATCAGGATTACCTCAAACTTCCCAGAAGGGTTTTGCACATAAATCATAAGGTTTGATCATCTGACGATAGGCTTTTGATTTTTGCACCCGTTGAAAGATTTAACAAAACCAAATAAAGGAAGCAACCTTCCATATAAAGTTGTTCCCCCCCCCCTCTTTATAATACTTGCTTTGCCTACATGACATCCAAAGGAGAAAGACTAATACTTTAGGGAACCAAAACTTGTGCTAAATTTCATATCCATACCATTTGTTGCATCAGCATCAACAAAAATTTGAACAAAATTTTTATTTCTCCTAATATTATCCAACAAGAGAGCGTTCTCTTCTCAAATTTTGTTTCCACCCTTCTTCATTTACCCTTTTGTTCAACAAAATTAAACAAACCGTTAATTTAATTAGCTCCCACAAAATGAAAGAAAATTCTTGCTGTGTCACGATTGCTTGTCTCTCCCCCTCCCTTCTACCAGCCACACACACAGCCAATTTAAATTTAACTACGTCACTAATTTTCCATTCCTAGAAGAGCGGGAGATTTAGGTGCTCATGAACACTAATTGGGCGATTTACTCTCGGTGTTGTGGACAACTCGGGTCACAATTATTCTTGAGGGTTGTTTCTTGTTGAAACAATTTTGAATGAATTCGTTCCACAGTAAAAAAAAAAAAAATCATTAAAAAAAAAAAGAGAAGCAGGAGAATCGGAGGCTACAAATACGGCGATTAGATGCAAGCATTCAACTTGAGCTAATACAATAAGTTTGTCAGAAGGGATTTTGTGCTTAGGCAAAAGATCCTTCCATTTTGGGTCAATAATGAATCAGCAGACAATTGACATCTTTACAGGCATTCCCTTTTAATGCAATAACAGGAAGCGAAAAGATGGAAGAGAAAAAGAAAAAATAAAAACTCTGATTAGAGAGACTGACGGATGTCTTATTAAAAGAGAACTCTCCGCTGTCTATTTAGTGATGGGATGTTACATGGGTTGTTTCCCTCAACCATTGATCGGTCTTTCACACACATCTGTTTTAACCAACAACTCATGCATCCTTTTTTCTTTGGTGTATTAGGTGTGAGCATAAATCAATCAAGAACAGTGAATGTAGTACACGCACAGACAGAGTGGCTCCATGGTCAACACACGAGAAAGAAGGTGTTCACTTCTCTCTAATAAGCATTGTTATGCGTGGGGGTGATTTTCAACTTGTCGTTGTCTCTCTGGGGCCATTAACCATTTACAATATCATATACTTCGAATTTCACAAATATTTTAGCCTTTTTCCGCGGCACAGCATAATTTCGTCCCTTTGTCGGTATGCTTGCAGGCCAATTTGATCCAAGAATTTTTAACTCAGATTGGTCAGAGTTTCCGCCATCTTTATAAGCGTATATGCATAGACTGATGCGAGGAGAGAAGTAACCCAGATGATGAAACGTTTTTTGGCGTTCTAAACTACTAGAATCAACCTCATAAACACTTATCCTCCAAGACAATGTTCAGTATCTCTAAACCAAAACTCGATAAGAAACCATTACAGAACACAAAATAATAAATACAAGGGTCTTGTTACACGGACAGAGGCTTTAGACAGAGAGAGAGAAGACACGGTTAATGTGGTGGGCATAGGTCTCATAAGATCCGCTTTTCTTTTCGTAAATTTTTTTTAAAAAAAAAAAATATATATATATATATATATATAACACAGTTAAAATAGAATGTATAAAGAAAAACTTTCCTTGTGCATCCAACACTTTTTAATAATTATATGCACATTTTTTCATTTTTTCAACATATTTTATTTTATTTGTTTGTATATTATATTTTTTTTTATTTAAGAAAATGAAAAGAGCCCATGGAATCCTCGCAAGATCCAAATCCACCATGTCACCCATATCTTCTCTTTCCATCTATTTCCTCGTCTGTGTAATGTTTTCCTAAATACAATTATATATAATTGATAAAGTAATACTTTTTTTTACTGTTTTCTCTCTTCCTTAACTCATTTTTTATATTATTATAATAATATTATATTTAATTATTTTTATCACTTTTGTGTTTAGGCATTTTTTTAAGAGTAATACTATGTAACTATACATTTAAAAAAAAAAGCCTTATGGTAATAAAAGAGCAATATAGTAATTTTTAATAATTAATTTTGTTTATTTATGAAATTACGTAAAATGTAGTTGACATATATATTTATTATTATTAGTATTATTATTATTATTATATTAGTTTTAAGAATTATTACATAATTTTTCTCTGTTTCAAATTAATATTGGTGATGATACTTTCTGAGATGAGCAAAATCACTCTTCCTCGGGAAAAGAATATACGAAGGCACATACACACGACGCCAGGATGAAAACAGTCACGTGCAGTCATGGGGAAAGGCCCCCAGCTGAGCGTTCCAAAGTTCAAACCTAAAAGAGAATGTTTTGGCAAAGGATAAGACAGACAAACCGAAAAAAGCTGAGTCCCACCGAGTGACAAAGAAGGATTCTGATTCCCAATGCCACTTGTTTACAAACTGTTTCGTGCTGTGCTGTATTCTACCACCAACAATCATTGAAAGATCCCCATCCTCTCTCTCTTGGCTCGTAAACAAAATATATTGTTCTAGATCAAAACATCATCAGGGCCACACGATTCCTGACTGTATGCAGACGATTTCTGTTGGGCCATTTTCATGGGCCGTATCTCCGGGGGAAGGAAAAAAAAAAAAAACAAAAGAAAAAAGATGATAGGGATAACACAAAACCAGCTTGATGTGCAACGATTCATTTCACCAGGAATGGGATGAATATTGTACTTAGATTAGAACCAGCTGATTTGCTTTTTCTGTGTAGATTGAAACACTGAACTTTGTGATAAGTGGAGCATTTTTATTAATTTCGTTGGTGTCAGCATTTGAACCTTCTTTGTTAGAACCAAGAGTCTAATAACTCTATTATCTTTTTGAACTAAAAATCACATTAATTCAGGCATTACTTATACTCTTACTTTGAAATTTATAAAGTAATGAAATGTAAATATGGGTGCTATCCTAAACTTAAGACGCTGAGTTGCTAAATATAAATTGGAAAAAAAAAAGAAAAAAAAAAACCCTCCATCATGTTAGAAAGATTATAACAACGTCAGTGAAGATTCTTTTTTTTTTTTATTATTTTAAAATTTTTACTCGTTAAGTACTGATCATGAACCAATCTAAAAGAAAATATATGGGCGCGGTACATCATAATTGAGTTGTCTTTATCACTCAAAATGTGTCAGGTTAAAGTTCAGAGAACCTGCAGCTTGTTCCGTAGTATCCATGTAGGTAGAAAACTTTATTAAATAGCACAATTTTTTCAAAAGAACAAGAAAAAGAAAAGAAAAGAAAAGAAAAAAAAAACCTAAACAGCACAATTCATACTTTCTAATTGATGAAATGTTTCTCGGCATAGGTGCTTATAGTAGGTCCAAATAGTGTATTGCTTGCCAAGCATCCATATCTTTAAGTTATTAATTAATTTACGTAATTTATAATAATATGCACTTGTCTAGTTGATTCTGTTCCCCCCTCCTCCCGGGAAAGGTCGATCAAACATTCACAGTTACATGAATAGACAGAAAAAGTTGTCCTAATTGATGAATAGAAAAAGACAAATTATAGGCTTAGGAGATAAATGCGTGAATCCAAATAATCTGCAGACTGCTATAAAGAAACCTCTACACCCCATAAACATAGCCCACCCAAGTTGTTGTCACTGAAATTGGCAACGTTTCCTCGGTATCCACAAAATGACCGCAGTTGCAGAACATGTGTTGGGCCCAATCTGGGTTCTTTGACCCGGGCCCTCTTCTTCTCGTGCCGAGCAAACTCCAGTTTAAGGCTAATTGAAAAGGAATTGACAGGTGTCAGTGAAATGAAGGTCCAACTCTGTTTGAGGCTTCAAATCAAGCCCACCCGTATGAAAGGGGTGGCCTCTCACACATGGCGAAACATAATTCAAAGTGAGAATAGGACCCGTGTCCTCTTTTAGATGGATAAGTGGCTTCCTCGTGGTCCATTAAAGCGCTTTGCTTTCCTCTGAGCTACAAGTCTTTGATAGATTTTATTGGAAAGCTGTTTCAGGTTGACAGTAGTATGTGTTAACCAAGCTCTTTCCTGTGCATGTCCTGCGTAGTTTAGCACCAGTAACATTGAACCCAAGGCATGATCATGCTGATGTGTTGACTTGGAGTGCCTCACCGAATGGTAACTATACTCCAGAATTGACCTACTATAAACTACTCCCGCGGCTTCCTCGACTCTTTTGGAATTCAAGCTGTAATTTAATTTGAAAGTTCTGGGTCCCTGAACGAATGCAGTGTTTTTTATGGCAAGTAGTGCAAGAGAAGGTGTTAACCAACGCGGAGAGATTCAAGCATAGTTTTGCAGTGTCTGGTATTTATTCCTTGGGCAAACATTCTGCAGAGTTTCTTCTCCATTTTATTTCATGATTGTCTGCTGGTAACACGCCTGTGGAGATCTTTGCTGCCCCAACCAGCACGGGTAGGGTTCTTTCAGTTAGCTTTTTCTCACTGACTAACGGCTAATCTCCAGTGCAAAGTTAGGACCTTTACGTTTGGTAACTAGTCGGAGCATTTTACATTTGCCGTATGGTAGATTTGGAAATAGAGATGTGAACGAATCATTTTAAATAAATCCATTAATCACTACTCTATGACTTTCCTGCTGGCTCAACTGGCTGCATGTCCCAATCCCCCTTCCCTTGCCTCCAGGCAAGGATTCTCTCCCACACGAACTCTGCAGCTTGTAGGATGGCATCCTTCTATGGGTGATTGGCTCAAGATTAATATAGATGGTGCCTCTCATGGAAACCTGGGGGTGGCTAGTGCTGGAGGGGGTCTTAAGAATTTGCATGGGTTCTTGGACCGTGTGTTTTGCTCATAACCTTGGCCACTGCTTTGCTTTTACTACAAAACTTTGGGGAGTGTTCTCTGGTCAACAAATAGCATGGTACCATGGTTTCAAAAAGGTCTGACCAGAACTGGATTCCAAAAGTTGCCATGGAATCTCTTCAGAATGGGGTTCCAGCCACCCATTGTAAAGCAATTCTGGTCCATTTGTATCGGGCCATGTTGCATCACCTATGGGAAGCAACTGTCTCCCTCTATTACCACGAAGCCAATCAAGTTGTAAACTTATTATCTAACTATGCTTGCTCGCTTGGCGGGAAACCTCACATCCTGTCACACCCTCCTACTCCTCTGTTAGCATCACTTCATCAGGATAGTGTAGGGGCCTCTTGGCCCCGTCAAGTTATAGGCTAGTCTTTCTGGTTTATGGCTTCACCCCCCCCCCAAAAAAAAGGACAAAAAAAAAATGCAAGCCTCAATGAGAAGACTTCCGCAATGCTTAAGATCATATTCTCAAGTCGCTCGGGATGCTTGAATCTTGTCCAACACATTATCATTGATCAGTACAAAAAAATGAAAAAAGCTAACACTATATTCTGTCTTCAGATCAAGGGCAGATTGATGTGCTGCAGTTCATAAAAAATAACAAAAGATGGTAACAACAAAGTAAAAATCTCCAGTAAACCAAGCCAGAAAAAAGGTGGAAACGACACATTTTATATCCACAGTGGCTATGCAGAGGGCGGTTACATAGGCAGAACTAACCTCACTTCCAAGAAGTTATTCAGCTATTTAGTTCGTGTATGAGTCTATGACATTTTTCTACTTGATAGACAAATAGACAACATTCATAGAAAAAAATTTTCAGATGGCAAACTAAATGTTTTCATCCAAATTCCAGAATGTGGGTTACAAGATATGCATAGCATATGTCACAAAGGAAGTGGCATGTATTATTGCAGAGTCCATGGCTATAAGGCACAACAATAAATCCATAGCCCATATGTCACCGAGAAAGTGACATCATGTGTTCATAAGTAAAATTCACAACAGCCCAACCATACACAAATTTTACATATGCATTGGAAGTGCATCTTATCATTATTGATGCTTTCAACATACGTGGTGTCCTTAGAAAACACCACATAGTCCAAGACATCTGGTAACAACAAACTTAACATTAACGAGATATGGAACTTATCAAAGACAATAAAAAGACAACCGAAGCTGAAACCTGGATCACATTCGATTTGATTATCGGGCTACCTAATTTCAGAATGCACCCAAGTTCCCAGCCACCTTTGCTTAAGCTGCTTCCACTAGCATCCATGTAATAACTGATCAGTGCTGTGCCCATTCAATTGACTTAATGTCAATCCCTTCCTTCACCATCTCATAAAGAGGGCTCATTTCCCTCAACTTCTCAACCTGCTGCACCGTAAGCTCAACAGCCCTATCAATTTCTGCCTCTGTGGTGAACCTTCCAATCCCAAACCTAATGGAAGTATGTGCCATGTCTTCATCCACGCCCAATGCCCTCAACACATAGGAAGGCTCCAAACTTGCACTCGTGCAAGCACTTCCACTAGACACTGCCACTTCCTTCAACCCCATCAACAAGCTCTCCCCTTCGACATAAGCAAAGGAGATATTCAAATTGCCCGCATAACGCCTCTCCACGCTACCATTCACCACCACTCCATCAAGTCTACTCTTAATTCCATTCAAGAGTCTCTCCTGCAAGCCGCCAATCCTCTTATCATCATACTCCATCTCCTTTTTCGCCAGCTCACAGGCCGCCCCAAATCCCACAACTAATGGAGCAGGCACAGTCCCACTTCGAATCCCTCTCTCTTGGCCACCGCCATTCATTTGTGGCTCTACCCGGATTCGTGGCCTCCGGCGCATATACAGAGCCCCAACACCTTTGGGACCGTAGATTTTATGCCCACTCATGGACATCAAGCTAACATTCCATTTCTCCACATCAATCGGAATCTTCCCCAATGCTTGTGCCGCATCCGTGTGGAACGACACGTTGAATTCCTTGCAAATCTTACCAATTTCCTCCACCGGCTGAATAACGCCAATTTCGTTATTCACCGCCATAACCGACACAAGCCCCGTGTCAGGCCTAATAGCAGCCCGCAGCTTCTCCAAATCGATAATCCCATCGGACTCCACCGGAAGGTACGTGACCTCAAAGCCTTCCTGCTGAAGATGCCGACAAGAGTCCAGCACGCACTTGTGCTCAGTCTGAGTAGTTATGACATGTCGTTTCTTCTCCTTGTAGAAATTCATCACTCCTTTGACAGATATGTTGTTCGACTCTGTCGCCCCGGAGGTGAAGACGATCTCCTTGGGCGACGCGCCGATCAGACCCGCCACCTGCGCGCGCGCTGTCTCCACGCCCTGCTCGGACTCCCAGCCGTAGAGGTGAGTCCGCGAGTGAGGGTTCCCGAATCGGGCGAGGTAGTAGGGAAGCATAGCGTCCAGGACCCTGGGGTCCACCGGAGACGTCGCCTGCATGTCCAGGTAGAGAGGGCGGGCCCCGATCTTCACGCCCTTCACGGTCATCTCTCCCCGCGGTTCCTCGTGGTGTTGTTCCGCCACGGCTGCGGCAGCCGCGGCGGTCGAGAGGCAGCGGGCGCCGCCGGGTCTGGCGGAGCCTTTCGCTAGGTTTTGGCGTACGGCATATGAGAGGAGCCTCAAGGCCATGACTGTAATTTTCGCTTCAATCCTGATCTTCTCCGCCACACGTCTTCTCCTTCCTTCATATATCACTCAATGAGCCAGCAGCGGGTCCGTGTCCCTGGTGGGGCCCATGACACGCGGCGAATTTCTGGCTTCAGAGAGTGCAGAGATTTTTTCGGTCGCGATGATGCTGATTTTACAAATGATGCTGATTCCCCACCGCCGCAGTCAGGCTAAACGACTCCGTTTCCAATAATTTTGGAGGCAACAACGATATCGTTTCACCTTACTTTAAACGGCAACCCCCTGGGCCAAGTGATTATTTATTTATTTATTTACTTACTATTATTATTCTTTATTTTTTATTTTGAGATGGTAGCCGATGATCCTCAATATCTTTATTTTTATTTTATGTAATTTTGTCGAATATTTATTTATCTATTTATTTAAATTTTAAAGGAGGGATCTTGATGTTGATGTGGGTATTTATGCTGGGCAAGCTTTTTTAATTTCACATTCCAGATCCGATCCGACCGTTTAGAGAGGGTGCACAACAGAGCGATATCCACGAAAAGAGAGAGTCTTGAATTCTTGTTCTGTTGATTCTTGGCGACATTGTTGTCCAAACCAAACCCAGAGGAAACTGTAGTTAACGAGAAAAAAAGGCAACTTTTTCTTTCTCGTCTTATCATCATCATTACAGAATCTGAAGTGGGCAGTCCTTGATTTTTTGGGGGTAAAGCCTCCTCTCTCTCACCATCTCTTCTTTCCTTACTTTTAAGTGTCTCTCTTGCCATTTTACGTTTTTCTTGTGGTGAAATTGGGGTTTCCCACCTAGATCTCTCACTCCAGTGGTAGATCCGAGTGAATTTGTCCGTTGCAAGATCCAAAATGCTGTGATTTCATCATTGGATTGGTTTGTCAGATGAGTTTGTTTCAAGAATGAAGAAAAGGGTCTGCATTTCTGATTAATTTTGTGATGGAACTGAATTGCTTCACGTTTCGATAAAAAATTACAAATTAAAAAAAAAAAAAAAAGAAACTTGTCAGATCTGCTGAGGTTGATTAGGTCCTGATCTATAGAGATTACTCCTGCATGAAATGGGTATTCTTTATTTACAGTGTTTAGTCATCATGCGCTCCACATTGGTCAGGCTGTTATAGTGAAACACTAAAGAGAACTGTGGGATCTTACTCTCATGTTAGCAGTTTCATTCTTATTCCTTTGTTCTCTCTTTTTTTCTTCTTTTGCTGTTTTTCATTTCCTCCTTTTTATGATCTGATTTATGCGTGCTGATGCAGTTAATTTATGATGGCTTAATCTCATTTTTGAAGTAAATTTTTTTTATTAATACTGAAAATTGTCTGGGTTAATGATTTGGTTTTGAATTTCTTAATTTTCTTTACCTAACAGCCGAATTTAGATAGTTGGTGGCGTAGATAATAATTATCACCTGTAACAGGGTAGTTTGTTGGTCTTCCATGACAAGTGTTAACCGTTTGGCGTTATGCCAAAAAACTGATTTAGGTTGAAATTTCAGGCAGGTTGTTGGAGGGCACATTCACAGAGCTTTGTATAAATTCGTCATGTTCCGGTCACCTCGTAGAAATCAGAGATCCAAAGGTTTCAAGGTAAAGCATGCTTTGCAGATATGCCTTCTGCTTGGGGTTTGCATCTGGCTGCTTTACCAAGTCCGTCACTCTCATGACAAGAAAGCAGGATATGAGAAGAATGCAAAATCTGGGAATGAAATCATAAAACTTGGGAGAAAAGACCTTCATCCTGAAGTTGAGGAACCACTTCTTCGGTATGGAAAGCAGGAGGAGGAAGAAGAAGGAGAGGAAGAAAGGAAGAATGAAGAAGAAAGCAAGCCTGAAAACAACTTAGGAACTGGGGTTGGAGACAACGAGATTCATGATCATTTTCATGATAAGACAGAACAGGAAGCCGAGCATGGAACAGATTCCATTGATGGAAAGGATAAGGAAGAGAACAAGGACAATGGTAATGAACAAACAGAGAAGGAAGAAAGCAATGAGAATACCAGTGAAGAAACCAAGAAGGAAGAAAGCCGGGAGAATGGCAGTGAACAAATAGAGAGGGAAGAGAACCAGAAGAACATTATTGAAGGAACCGAGAAGGTGGATGTGGAGGACAGTCATAGTGAACATAAGGGCACTGAAGAGAGCACAGTGAATGACGGTGATGATCACAAAAGTGTAGAGAACAAAGAAATGGAAAATGCAGGAGGCAAGGAAAGTGGTGGTGACAATGTGGAGAACAAAGAGAGCAAAGAGACAGAAAGCAAAGTTGAGGCAAACCAAGAGGCAAATGAGAAAACAAGTCAAGAACGAGAGAGTTCAGAACAGAGTGAAGAGAAAGAAATCAAAGAGGTTGTGGAGGAAAGAAATATGGAAGAAAATAAAGAACAAAAGAATGAAGAAAAGGAAGATAAGAATGAGGATACTGTCTCGGAAGAAAATCAATCTGATAATCAAAAGGAGAGCCACAGTGAGGAGGCAAGAGAGGAACACTACAAGGGAGATGATGCTTCCAGTGCAGTGGCTCATGAAAAGCAGAATGAAATGTCTGAAGTGGATCGAGGTGATATCAAGAAATCTAATGAGGCAGAGTCCAACCCAGACAATAAGAATATTGCTGCAACGGTTGATGTTAATCAAAATGAAGTTTCAAATGAAATGAATAAAGCCACAAGCATGGAAGCCCATGAAGATGGTGTTAACAAGAATGATAAGCAAGGATTAGAGGATGGTTCCCATAATCTTTCTGCAGTTGCAACAGAATTGAATGAAAAGAAGCAATTGGATTCTAACAACACCATTATTACTACTGAGAATCTTGATGCAGCGCAGCAGAATGCATCTCATGTGGCTCAGAATGGAAATGAAGCATTTGAAAACAGAACATCGAAAGGAGATGATAATGATGTACAAGGGCAAAGTGCAAAATCAGATTCGGCTGCTAGTACCCAGCAATCAGATTCAAATGCAATGCAATCCACAAGAACCGATAATGGAGATTCTGCTAATCAAGAATCCATAGGTTCCAGCAACTCTGAATCTGTTGTGACAAATGGACAGACTGTCAATTCCAATACACCTTCATTTGCAAGCCAAAATTCTGATGCTGCTCAGAGTGAAAATGCCAACAGAAATTCTGGAGTGGAGAGCAGCCAAAATACTGTTACATCATCTAATAAAGATGAAAATGCACTTGGTGGGCAAAATGATCAAATTATTTCTTTGAACTCCCAGGAGAAAGACACATACTTGAATAAAGATGATGGTGTTGGTGCTGGCCAAAAGGACCGAGTTGATTTTTCTGATACATTGAACACTCAGGAGAAAGAGATGCACTTGAACACGGATAGCAATGGTGACAATCAGAATGAGAACATAGTTTACAGCGACACTAACAATGATGGAAATGCAAATGTCAATACAGGTGCAGGCCAAAATGAACAAGATAATTCCAATAATGGTGATGCTGACCACGGTGAGAGCAATAAAAGCAATGCAAATGACAACAACGATACCAACCAAAGAGAACAAGTTGATTCTAACAATGACCAGGCCAGCCAGAATGATAGCAAGGACAACACACAGGACAATGGCAATGGGTATGACAACACAGATGCAAGTCAGAAAGGAGATGTTGATTCTTCTGATTCTGCGACATCCCATGAAGAGAAGAAAGGGGCGTCCTCAGAGACCAATAGTGATGCTAATGTAAGCCAAAATGAATTGGCGTATTCTTCCCAGAATGCTTCGGATGATTCTTTAATTTCTTCTGTAACTCAAGAAGAAAAGGAGGCTCGTACAGATTTGGAAACATTGCCAGAAACAGGAAATGGAGGGATGAATGGTGGTGATGCAGCAGCAGCATAAAGTTTTGTACTTCCACTTAAAGCTACCAAGGTTTTGTTATCTATGTTCATCAAGGGTCAATCAGACCTGTAATGTCCCTTGTCTCCTAGCCTCTTGTTGGGTGCATTACTATTATGTATAAGAGCCTTTTGGGTTTTTCAATTCAGCTTTGTTTGAGAAAGTTGAGAGCTTGTCCTCTGATACTGTTTTAATATCACATGGAAGTGGCTTCGGTGGTTGCTTTACACACAACAAGGGTTGACTAGAAACGTCTGGCTGCCAGTGCCATCTATCAGTGATGTCCCCGAGTCTTGAAGGAGCAGGGGCATGGGAACCGCGCGCACTCTATTCTTCTGTCAATCTCTCTCCTGCTTTGTCTAGCAGGCATCTGAGTTGTGTGGGAACTGAAAATGCCCCAGAACCTAAAACTGACTTCGAAAACTCCACTATTACTCCTGCCTATGCCTGAAATGGACAACTCAACTTATAGGCTCCTGAGCGTGGTGGAGGCGCCTAAGGAGAATGGATGGAATTGGGTGTGTTGTTTTCTTCGTTGCTTCTTTCTTTTCCATTTTGTTTTTTCACTTTTCACGTTCCGAGTCGACATCTTTCCGAAGATTTAGAATGGTTGGAAGGTTTGCGTTTTCGGTTGCGCACTCTCATTCTTCCAACAAAAACTAAAACATTTAAATCAATTCTACAGGTAACCTGATTTGATCTTGGAACTGTTTGGATTTCCTTCCCCCATTCCCCTTTTGGGGATGGATGCGTGGATTTGCTTTGACTCCGCCTTCAACTTCAATTTTGTCTTCATTTGAATTACATCGACCGCCATAGATTTAATTTTACTTCATTTAAATGCTAGTAACCTAATGATTTAGTAACATAAGATTCTATTGATGTAATAAGTTTTTGCCGGTTTGCTTCATTGAACTCAATATCCGGCTCCACCTTAATTGGCGTTTGAACTAAAACCATTTCCTG
This sequence comes from Bruguiera parviflora, assembly GCA_019804595.1. Lineage (NCBI taxonomy): Eukaryota > Viridiplantae > Streptophyta > Magnoliopsida > Malpighiales > Rhizophoraceae > Bruguiera > Bruguiera parviflora. The sequence continues at coordinate 11,462,834 of CM034046.1, read as the reverse complement.
CTGTATTAAAAAGAGACTGGTCGGTTGATACGTGTTATTAGATATCGTTTGAAGCTTCTGGAGAGTAACCACGGTGGCATTTATTTGAGTGTTAAGTGTTTTAACAACAGTAGCTCTTGCAGCTGCTACATTGTTTAGGTGACTGGTCACATCGATCATTTATTTTCTTTTCTTTGTTTATTTTTAACTTCTAAAAAGCCAACAATTCCTTGAAAAGATAATCCATACATCAAAATTGTAAAGTACACAAAGAACAATCCAGGTCGTTCATCAACTATTTATTAAGCAGCAGGAACAAGTTTGCGACGAAAGCAGAGGGACTAGAAGTTTTCCACATCCACAGTGATAAAATCCACAATTGATAATGCTAAACGAAAGAGCAAACACCTGAACTTCAACATCATCATGCAATGCACGATCATTTTTTTAGTGGTGCTTCGTCTCAAAGAGTCCATCTGGTCCTGGATATCAAAGAGGAAAGAAATGTGCGTCTGATGAGCGGCATTGCATCACTCTTGATGACACACGAGAAGAATAAAATAAAATAACACATTAAATGATCATGACAAAGTGCTTGTGATAAGGCCAAGTCATTTTCTGAAAATTCTTTGTGTATTGTCTTACCATGCACTGTAGGCTTGGAACTTCGACCTTTAGCTAGAATGCTCTATCTAAACCAAACCCAGCCAACTAATGACTATATGTACAGCAATTTAACTTTGGACTAAGATGAACTTGAGACCCAACAGTGGAAGGAATATTGCACCCACAAACAAGATAAAAACAATCAACATAAAATTAGTTGCAAATACAATGCCACATCAAAAATAAATTTGTGAGAAGCATATTACCGAACTATACTTAAAAAATTCCAGAGCCCCCAAATCTGTTCATTAGAAATCCCATGTTCAGTTTGCATAAAATCATCATGAACCACAGTGAATTAATTGTCTAGCCTTCACCGTGTAAAAAGAACTAAACCAATTGTACTTGGGTTTGTCTGGTTTGGCATATGAATAAGTTCTTAGCCATATTAAGTTCCAGGAAATCTGTTCAGCCAGTTGATGCCCAAATCTTCTCTCCTTTCTAAGGTTCTGTTGCATTAAAATTCTTTAGGCCACTGGACATTATGCTATGATTCCATATTATCATAGAAAGGCATCCTCTAAAGCCATCCCAATTAAAACTGAAAACAAAAAGGGCACTTACACTTCAATTTGGAAAAAATAGAGTAAAATCTAGGAGACAATATGTCAATAAAACTTACCCCATGGAAATTCCTTGCTTCGAATGTGCAAGTACGGATATGGCTGCACAAATACACCCAATATTTAGCAGACCACAGCATTCAGAGCAATCCCATTCAAAAACAATAAGAAAACTTAACTAGCAAGCACAACTTACTCCACTCGGCCATCCAAATCAACATTTCCAGCATAGTAAAAGAAATTATTTTTGTTTTCCATAAAAATTGGGGAGGAAACAAAAAAAGAAAAAGAAAACGAAAGCTCACGGGAGGCTCTTCGGAGTGGTGGTGACCCTTTGAGAGGTTGTAAAAAGCCAATATAGTGCAGGTGGCAATTCCCAAATATGTTATCTTCTCCCACTTTGCAGCCTCATCTATCAAACATTTCAACGATCAAAACACGAAAAGCCAATCACACGCACCATCCAAACAGGATTGAAAAAACAAAAAGAAAAGAATACACGTATCAGACGAGAATTGAAACGAACGCTAACGATCATCTTAATCCTTGAATTTTCGCAGCAGAAAATCAATTGAACAGATCAATTTCTTAATCCCCTACTTATTTCTTAAGATTTCTCACAAACCATAGCATGACCAGTAATTCGAAAAATACAAAGAGAAAGAAAACAAGAGGAAATATCGAAACAATTCAAATCAGACCTATCAAAACGCAAACCTAATGCCTCCATAAATCAATTAATTGCTCGATTTCGCAAGGCACAAGAAATCTACAAGAGGAAATCCAAACCATTCATTTCAGACCAAAATAAGAGAGAGAGAGAGAGAGAGAGAGAGAGACGTACGAGCATCGTCGTGATGAGCGGAGGAAGCGAAGCCTCGCTTGGGAGGAGCAGAGGCTTTTGCGCCGCCGCGGAGAGCGGATCGGAGAGCGCCGGATCGCATCAACACCGTCGCCATTTTTCTTCAGCTTTTTAGTCTCGCTTGTTTCTTGCGGCTGATTGATTTCGTAAACGAAAGCGAACTCGGTCAGCGACACACACGGTGGCGTGGATTGCTCTTGCACGTGCCCAAGGCTTGATCCAAGTTATTATGACTAACGACACGGTTGAATCCTTTGTTTTTTTTTTTTTTTTTTTTTTTTTTTTTTTTTGCACTTTTACAGTTTTACTGCTCTCTTTATCTTTTAACCCTTCATATTAATGACGACTATCCATGTATCCATCTAAAAAATAAAATAAAATAAAATAAGGCCGCCCACTTTAAAGCAAATAATTTCCTACATTTAAACAAATTAATTTTAATCAAATTACAAAAACCTAAGATGAAAACTCAAAATTGGGATAATAAATGACCCGTATTTTGAAAATAAAAAACACTAAATTTTTTAAATTAGAGATGTAAATAGTTGCGTAATTTAATTATGAGATAACTTCTTATCCTAATTTTTATTTATATTTATTGGAATGGAAACCGGGACTCGCAATTAAGGACATTTTTTCTTCCTTCCTTTGTTGTTCATTTGAGCAAATCATATAATTTTTGCGCTGCTAGCATGAAAATATAGGTTCCGCGATTTTTTTTTTTTTATATTTTGGCTTCAGTTTGAATTTTATAAAGGATTTTTTTTTTAATTTTTATTTGGCATTTTGATTGCCATGCAAAGTAAGAACAATTTGGACTCCATTTGTATTTTTTGCAAGATTGAAATGATGGTAACAAAATCAGATGAATAAATTTAATGTTATTTAATGTAAATATTATTGATTCAAATAACATTTTCACGGTTTAATAAAAAGTGTTATTTCGCAGAAACATTAATATCCTTCGTCATTCCATTTTCGACTGGGCCTGGGCCGCCCTAATGCCACACGTATGCAAGCTTCTTGGATCAGGAGTGAAATCTTTTCATCCACGAAATAACCCAAGAGCCGAATTTTAGATGGAAAAAAGGCGGCCGGTTTGCATTCTAATCAACGAAACAATGTGCTCGGAGGAATAAGGCCTAGCCACCCACCGTGAACGCCTGCAATTAGAAGTATATGCAACTTGGTTTGGGTCAGTTTGATTCCCGTATTCAAATTAAAGTGTTAATGATAGTTTAAATTTTTTTTAAAACCCCATCCCAACTAATGCAAGAGTGAAACTAATTAAATTATTATTAATAATTTCTGATTAATTTTGTCAGTGTGATATATCAAACCGTACATGTTAAGATTATATTTGTTATAACCAAATTCTCTAGTGTCCAAACATTACTTCTTCTTTTTTTTTTATTGTCAAAAGTAATTTTTTTTTAGAAAATAAAAAGATAAGTAATTAAAAAGATGACAAGAAAAAATATATAAAGCATATATATATATATATATATATATATATTAATAATAGGGTTGGGCGTGAGAGGGTATTGTATTATGGGGATAATTGAATCTTTTTGTGTGATCTGTATTTTTTATAAAATAAATTTTTATATTTTGGCATTACAAGGCGATTTAGTTTCATTTTAAGGATTTTTAAATTTATGAAACTATAATTGAGCTGTCGAATGTGGTTTGCCAACATTACAAACCATATTGTAATTATTCTCTACAAATTTGCCCATTTTTTGTTTGATTTTGATTGGATAGATTAAACGATTTGAACAACAACCCACTCACAACACCCGAAAAAATTTCATTTCATTTTTTGTTTTGTTTTGTTTTGTTTGTCAAAAAGAAAGGAAGGGAATGGAAGTTTGTCTCGTCTGCAAATTTCAAGCTTTCCAGAAATGATGTCGACTGACGATGACGAGGCCGACCAGATCCCGCGGAGAAGCAAGTGAGCGGGACTACATGTTTTTCCACAGGTTGGGTTTGAATAATTGAGTTGGGGTCCCTTTGGTTTTTGATTTGACTTCTGATTAGCAACAATAATTTTACGGTCCAGAATATGTGCCGCCTTTTATTCGCAGTTATAACCAATATATTATTATTATTTTTATTATTTTTCTTCAACATTTATTTTCTCGCGCGCGCGTGTGTTTTTTTTTTTTTTTTTGTTGACAATATAGATTTAATTAGTCCTTTAATTTAGTTAAAATAAAGAAATACAAAGCTGATGCAATGTTCAAATAAGGAGTCATGAGGAATGCTCCAGTGATTAATAGTATAAAAATATGCCGTGCAGTCTGGGGTTCAAAATTTCAGAGCAATGTGGGATGCACGAAAAAAGTGATTGTAACCCTCTTCTTCTTTTTTTTTTTCCCCTATAATTTAATCTTTGTGTTGGATTAAGTTCTTGACTTTTGCAGATTCTTGTTGGGTTACCTGTAGAAGGAGAAGATGACGAGGGAAACTGTAGGCTCTTGAGAGCTTGCAGATGATCGAAGTCATCGCGGCAACGACAGAGAACAGTGATAGGATGTAACCTCAGAGGTGCAGTCGAAGGGATGGCGAACTTAATTTATATTATTTTAAAAAATTAATGGTTCTTATTTTAAATTATTTAAAATTTAAATAAATTAATATTTGAATGATTTGAAATTAAAATAAATATATTTTTAATTAATAAAAATTTAATAAATTTACAAATTCGAATAATTTTAATTCGTAAAATTTAAAATTATATATATATATATATGTTATAAATTTGAAATTAAAACTAAATGTATTTGTTTTTGATTAACTTAAAATTTTATAAATCTGTAATTTAAAATCCCCATAACTATACTATTCTGAAATATGAAATAATCTGTCTCAATTTTAATCTGACCTACCTATTTATCACTTCTAGGCAGCAGCGGCGACAAAACAAGGAGCGCCTACTAGTTGAGAACCGGGAACGACAATTCACGAACTTGGAATCGATGATCGTCTTCTTCCCGGCCGATTACCATTTACAAATGTACAAGCATTTCCTTTATGAATGGCCTCAAAATCAATCAAAGCAACCTCGATCTACTCACCTGCCACACATTTGGGGGGAAGGGGGGGGCATAAAATTGACTTCTTGGGCCCTGATCTTACTTACTAGTTTGACCACACCGACGTTGCTTCTTGGGGGCTTTCCTGGCGTCCCTACTTGTCCCAGTCGAAACATAAATGCTCCGATGACTACGTGAAAAATTTACCTTATAATATGTTATTGTTCAATTCTTCGCGGCGGATGCGTTGTTGATAGGAACCACCCTGTGTACAAGAATCTGATAACCTTAAATGTATAAAATAAAATAAAACTGTATGCTATATTTTTATATTTTATGTTTAAATTTATCAAATTTGTGTTCATCTAAAATTTCCCTTTTGACGCAATGGATTCCGAAATAACTTCTTCAAAAACTGATGATTAAAAAAGGTTAAAAAAAAAAAAAAAACCTCTTCAAAACCACAAGGGACATTTCATTCTGAGGGCACGGTATTTTGAAATGGAAAGATCAGCAATGTGGATCTTTGACATTTGTCCGAGAATTGGACGCGGTAGTTGCATAGCTAAAATATTATTCGGTAAATATATAATTTTTATTTTTGATGCGTTTTTTTTTTCTTAATCTGCTGATTCTACATTTTATTTTCGATAGTTTTCATATTTGTTTCTAAAAAGATGTCCATATTTGCATGTATATTTTCATGAGCACACTAATATTCATAATTAACATTATTAATTACATATTTCAGTAAGTATTTTGAATTTATTATCGAAATAATTATTCTAAAGTCGCTCGCTACATATTTATATCTATTAGACACATAATAATTATTACTGTTGGATACATCTTGTCACTTCACTTGAATCATTCCATGTGAAAAAATATATATATATATGTGCCCCTGTAACATTTCCTTACATTAAAATAGAGTGAACGTAATTTCTTTTCATCCAAAAAAGCATATCTTGTTTCATATTCATAAATTCACTTATTTATTTATTTTTGATGGAATGGTTATTTTTTCATTATTCAGTCGTGGTCAAAGATAAGCTACGACAGTCCAATTTATTCAATGAATTACGGCAATTGGACTGCTAGGCTGTTTGCCAATAAAGGAGGAAATTGTTATTCTAATAAGAAGAGTGTTATTCGAATGGCGTAATATATTGACAAAAAACTACGAAAGCTTCCTCAACAATTTTGGGTTCGCTGTTTCATCGCAATCGCATGTGACCTTCAAGTTTGCAGAACCAAAACCAGCCAATGCAATGGTGGATAGGACTAATCGTTTCATTGGTATATATTTTTATAAATGGAAATAGAATGAACAAAATTAAATTTAAGAGCTCGTGGTATAAGGATTTTACTACATGCGCTCCAATTTATTAATTAACATTTATAGCAAAGCACTTATAATCGGGATTTTTTTTTTTTTAAAGAACATCGTTTAATACTTGTTAATTTATTATCGTACGAGAACATTAATGATAAAAAATGTAGATTATATTATTTATAACTGAAAATCAAATAAAAGTTCAAATGTAGAGTATTAGGAACCCAAAACTATGAATAAATGGAATTTTCGATTTAAATTCGAAGTTGACATTTTAGTGAAGAAATATCAGGGAGTCAAAAATACAGCTAATGAGTGTTTTATGAGTAATCCTATGTATTAAACTCCATGCCCTGATTGTTCACAATTATTTTGCGTGAAAAACAGCTTTGATAGAGAATGACCCTATAGATTGAAGAAGCGAAAAAAGACTTTACAGAATTTTTAGTTTTTTGCATTTGCATCACCATGTCATCAACCGAAGGATACGATGCATATAAGCTGCAAATTAATCGCGGCCGTCCATTTAATTATCAGAAATGTGAGTTACTCCTTCGATCATCACACCTCAAGAGACCGCAGCTTCACCAACCGATTCATGCCGCTTACTTGATGATCATGATCCTCGATGGAACAGCTTGCTTGGAAGTTGACGGTCAGAGGAGGCTTACCTTTTACGAAGCTAATATCATGATCGTCAAATTCTTGGTCGCCAAGCGAGTACACAACATCTTCCGTGCTCCATCCCGCACGCAACAACATTCTCACGTGCCACATAGCATTCTCCTCCTCTTTGTCAGACTGGGCCCTACAACCTTCATCCTTCTCGTGATCGCCACCACCGTCCATCATCATCATCTCCCTCACCTCCTCTTCCCTCCACCCTCCATCTCGCAGCCTCCAATACACTTCCTCTAAGCAGTCCCTTACCTCCCGGAAGTCCAAATTCCCGTCGTTCCACCAGCCGGCCGTTGCTCCATGCGCCACCATCCTCCGGCCCCTCTCCCCCACCTCCGTCCAAAACTCAATCCTCCGTGCAGCCGTTGCCGCCCAGGCCGGGACAATGGTACCGGAATTGGGCGGCTTCTCTTCCGTTCTTGCTGACAAAAACGCCGGCCGCCGAATAAAGTCAACAGACCCCTTTTGCGAGAACTCCATTTCTTGAAAAAACCAAGGTAAGTCAAAGCTCAGGACGCGTACCAGCTGATCATCGACGTAAAACACGGGGTTCCCAGCGGCGTTCGGCATACAGGGAATGTAACAATTCCTGTAGATGGGAACAAGAATTGGAGCTTTATCCAAGAACCGTGTTGCAACATTTAAATAATATTCTTTATCGTCTTCTAGCTTACGAACGCCCCAGGAATCGACCCAGAAGTTGTTGAAGGAGATGTTCTTGCAGAGGTATAAGGAAGGGAGGTTGAAGAGGATCTTGAGTTGTTGGGAAGAGGAGGAACGCCAATTGGGGAAGTGGGGGCCAATGGGGAGGCCTTCTCGGAGGATGGAGTGGAGGTCTGGAGGGAATGAGAAATGAAAAGTGGATTCAATGGAGGCGAATTCAGAGTCGGTGAGGCCAGGGAGGATGGGAATGTCGAGAGACCTGAGGCGATCTATTAGGTTTTTGGCGTAGGCAGCGAAGGAGAAGCATGCTAGCTGCTTCGTGTTTGAGATGGGGCTTGTCTCGGTTAATGTCGTCTGCGTTGTGGTTGTTGTCGGTGTCATCAGGGGTTGACGAAGAGAGAAATGAAGAAGATCGGACTTTGAAACTAGGTGTCGTTGTGTTGTGTTTTGAGTACAATTCGAAGAAAGGGCCTTACAGGATGAGGTTAGCCGACAGTCAGAGAGACGTTTTAACTTCTTTCAGCCAAGGTTCTTTGAATTCGGATGTGTCGTTGCTTCATCAAAAGGTTATTTTCTACTTCTACCATTCATGTTGCTGAAATATGAGGAAAAAAAAAAAAAACAAACCTCAAAGTTGGGACCTGAGAGAGAATACGAGATTTGTAAACTTTGTGTTGGTCATATGTATGGAACCAACTTCGAGATTGGACACAGTATAAAAGATCTTTTAGAAGCCCATATTCCTCCAGGACGGTTGGGGCGTGGACATTAGGGCCTTTATGACACAATCAATCATTTGCTTCATTTTCACTTTGGTCTTTCTCTAGCTTTTTCAGGGGTCAAGACTTTACTACTCGCCAATTAACAATTTATGCTCGTAATTACAGTATTGATTTTAATATTAAAACTACAAATAATATTAAATTCAATAATTGAAAATTCGATAAATATATAAGAAAAATGTTAGATTAAAAATAATAAAATATTAACTAAATTTTTATCAATACTTAAAAGTAAATAAAAATATCATTATATGCACCATCCACCGCCAAGCACCACCAGCGCCAGCAGAGAACCTTATAAACATTTCCTATCTTCGAGGATCTTCATAATTCCAACTTCAGGCTCCAAAACTCCAATCAAATAATATGCACAGCCGCAGACCGAAACATTCCATATAGTAAAAAAAAAAAAAAAATCCATTGGTGCAACATGAAATAGCATGATGAACACATCTTCTTATTTGTTATTCGTTTCATCATGCTGGCCTCCTTGCTGGGCTTAGAACTTGTGACTCTCAATGCCGGAGATGATGTTAAAAATATGATGTTTCATGCTATTATAACTTCTTGCACCAGTGGTTTTTTTTTTTTTCACTATTTGAAATGTTTTGGTTGATTACTAAAATGGTGACTTTCAGTCTGCGGCTATGCATATTTTGATCGGAGTTCTGGAGCGTAAGGTTGGAATTATGGAGATCCTCAAAGATCATCACAGGCAGACACGATCCACTTCTGTGTAATATTGCAGGTTCTTGGTGGTGTTTGACGGTAGATGATAGCATATGTTCTTGGTATTATTTGCCGGTGGATGATGATGCATATAATGATTTTTTTTATTTACTTTAATATTTTAAGTTAAGTTAATACGATAATGTAATTACTAATAATTAAAAAATAAAAGGTAATAAAAATTTAACTAATATTTCGTTATTTCTAATCTAACATATTCTTTATACATCTATCAATATTATTTGTAATTTTAATAATTTTAATCTTGGGTTATCTGTAATAACTTTGAATATGTCAGTTCAACTAAAACAACCGTACCACCGTACCACCGTAGAGAATAGACAGTGAAAATGCTAAGAGAGCAGTCATCTCTCTGTAGTCAAACCTGAAATCAGAAAAAGGAAGAAGAAACATGCACAAATTTTTGTACTTAGTACATCTTACTCCATGCATACTGAGCAAAATACAATAAAGCATGATGACAAACCTTTGTGCTTTGCTCTAAGCCACCCTTCTCTTCAAAGCTCCTTTATGCGGTAACTAGGGAGTAGGCGTGATTGCCTTTTATATTGTAAACAAAGTTTGTACTGTGTAGGAGAAACTTTTAAATTTTCCCAATTAATAGCCCTTTTACTTCTTGTATAACTTTCTTTTTTCCTAAACTGAAAAGTTTAAGAATTCCCTCAATTGATAGCCTCTTCACTTTCTTGTTTAAGATTCTCTAATAGGCTAATGTTGTAATTATCTTCTAAGTCGTACCTTAATAATGGTATTGTCTTCTAGTATAATGTGCATTTTTATTTTTCTTCATCATTTATGTTTAAATTGAAAGTTCTTAATACATACTTTAGTCCAATAAATTGTAGTAAAAACTAGAAATACCAAATTAAATTTTATGTCCTTTTTTTCTGCACACCTTGTTATATATATATAGATTCCTCTATTTTTTTTTTCTTACGCACAGTTGCCTTGATGGACTAAAATTTCTAGATTCACTACTGATTGCCACACATTCATATTAGAGAACATTTAAATCTGCTGAAAATTTGTAATTCTTGGTTTGTACGTTCGAGGATAAAGCTCATTGTTGAAATGAGCCCACGGTCCCCTTTCCTTCCTGAGAATTTCCACCAGTTGTGGAAATTATATTAGCATTAAGGACCATGTTAAATTTTCTAAAATCAACTTGATCACTTTTCCTAACTTTTCCTGTAAATATTGAGAACTTATTAATTGGGGGGGGTTTGGTTCAGCGTACTGCTGGCTTTTTAGCTCTGTTTTATAGGAGCTTGCTTTGCATGGTTCTGCTGTTTTGATTAACGAAATTTTTCCGTTTAATAAGAAGACTCATATTTATTTAGAGATTGGAACAAAATATCTATAAAATGAAGAAGAGCAGAACACTTGTCCCTAACAAATAAATCTAAATATCCCCCCAGCAAATGGCAAAACTCTTTTGTCGGCTAAATGAATTTAAAATGGACAAACGTTTGAAATCCAGTTTTGACCCTGGAGCAATATCACTTTTGTTTTTTTTGTTTGAACTTATGAAATGGTCGGTGGTTAGATGTCGGATATTAGTGGGAAGGAGTTGTGTGGATACACCAACAAAGTGGGAGATTTTGCATTTCCTCCAGTTTTATCCAGACTGAGCATGTTTGCATTTCTTGCATTAATGAGGGGCAAAAGGTTCGTGTTTTTAAATACCACTAAAGAAAATAGACAACCGCGTGACAGGAAATCTTTATACGAAAATAAAAGACTGGATTAGTCACTTCACGGGCCCCGAAATTTGTCATGGCTAAAAGTCTGGTTTCCTACCAAATATTGGGCAATATATACGTAGTTTCCAGCAAAAGTTGACCCAATGATGCAGAATTCCTCGTATTTTTAATCAACTGCTAGTGTATATGAGCACCCAAGAGATTCAAAAAGTGCAGTTCAGTAGATTAAGATCGTACTACCAAAGAGCTCTGCCTTTCTCGTACACAGTCCCTTCACAACCTGAGTTTGCATGTTCTTCCAAATTTTCCAAGCTTTTGTCCTCGGTCGCCAGAGCAGCATCTTTAAGTTGCTCAGCGGCATCCGCTTCACTGGCAAAACTCCATCCAGGAATGACCTTTCCGCCTTCTCTAATAACACTGCCATTGTCGTAGAAGCCTTGAGAAAGGAGCCAATGCACTTGTAGAACTCACCCCTTTCGCTCGCTGAGACAACTCTTCATAAGCATTGCTTAGACCTTCAGTTTTATCATCAATACTTCTCATTTCTGTTGAGGAGCCATGACCAACTCCATATAATTGTGATCTGGGCATCGCTTGCTGAAATTGGTTGCGGAAGGAGGGCATCATCTGGTTGCTTGCACCAGCTCCCATGTGCTTACTCTTATCTTTCACCATGTTTGAGATCTCAGCTTCTTGTGGGATAGAGGTTATAGGATTGCATGGTTTTTCCTTGTTTTCTACCTTCTTCAAGACAACCTTCTCCAAAATGTGTGCTCTGGCTTCAGTTTCAGATTTCCATTGTGCCTTGTTTCTGCCTTGAACTTAGGTTTGAGGATCATTGGTTGAAAATAAAGCATCATCTGAAACAAATGATTTCTTTGGTCTCCCCCTTTTTCTCGTAGGTTGACATACGGAATTCCCTAATAACATTAGAAATGAATCCCTCTATTGGATGTTTCAGAGATGAAACTTGTCCTTCATGTGACTTTTATAATCAGCTAGTTCTCATCGCAACTGATTAATTGCTGTCCACAGCTGAACATTCTCTGCTGTCTGCATGTGCTCACCAGAGAGGTTTCAACTTGTAAATCACCATAACCCTGAGGTAACAATATCATAATATCAAGAAGAAAATGATTGAAGAAAATAAAACATACTTGAGCCTCCCATAGTTGTTGATGCTTTTGAGAGAGTTTTGCCGGTGACCTAATGACCCCTCTTTCAGAGATTTGTCCAGTAAATGCTGAGTAGCAAAGCACGGGTGGAACTTGTAGGGAGATGCAGCTATATGCTCCTGGGAAAGTATGAGCGCAGGGAACTGGTGGATATTGAACTTGACCCCACCGAGGTAAGGAACCAGAAGACCAAAAAGAAAAAAAAAAAATAAAAGGAAAAAAGTCCTAGTGCACGAGAGTCCCACATTTGTAGGGTCTAGGAAAAGGTTGGTGTACGCAGCCTTTCTTTTGTTTTTAGCGAAGAGGATGTTTTCAAGACTCGAACCTATGACTATCAAGTCACAAAGGAGTAACTTTTCTGTTACTTCCTTCAAGTGACTAGAAGACACTGCTAACAAAAATAAAATGCAGTTAAAGTTTCATTGATTAAATCACTGCACTAACCTTAATTGGCCAATGATTGACACTCAACATTGCAACCTATTATAACTGAATGTAGACTTAAGCATAGAAAGCTTCCGAATAAAGCAGTTTAGTGCATAACTCGATGACAAAAGATGCCTATATTACCTGAAAAGGTAACCACAATTGGGTCTCTCAGTATAGTGGTTTGCTGATGAGGTTCCTCCTCCTGTTGCAGAAGCAACCTGCGACTTAGGATCCATTGTTCCAAGAGGATTAAACGGCTGATATACGGTAGCTGCATACATCCCAGGAAAATGGTAACCAGGGCAATTGGGAAGCCAAAATGATGTAAATGGTGGGGTTACTTGAGGTGGTGAATGCCCCCGCTGGTCCTGCTGGCCCTGATGAGTAATGGGATTCGGTTGAAGATCTGGTAACAGATGCCATTGGCTGACGGCAATGGACGGTGGTGATTGGGAGGGTGACCATTGAAGGAATGAAGGGTAGTGCTGATTTAAGGGAGCTACATTGTCACTCAAAGGACACCCAGCTCCAGAATTCTATGCAACATTGTGATCGTTTGGCTCTTCCCTAACCTGGTGATTATCATCAGAATCGCCTCACTGTATGATGGACAGGGTTATACAATACCACGTACTGGAATACATTGCTGGTTACTGATTAAACAATTGATTTCCCCTTTGCATCTGATATTCAGAACCTGAATCATACACAATTGTTCAAGCCAATTATTATTTTAAACGACAGAACACAGAAGGGCCAGGAACATCAGAATCACCTTTTTCCTAATCCAAATTGTCTTGTTAGTTGTTACTTGTTACCACGTCTCCAATTGAAAATGAGCCGAGAAAAACAACAAAAATCTACTATTGAAAGACGAAGCCAGAGTAAAGGATCAAAGACAAAGAAAGGCCCACAAAGGCCTACCACTGAGTCATGGGGTTTTAGGAATGCAAATGGGCTTTATAGAACTCAAAAGGATCGAGAAGACTAAAAAACAAGCCTTTTGGAGAAAAACCAAAAAGAGAGAGAGAAAAGAAGGGGGGGTTTCATACCAGGACATCATTTGTCTCAGTTTCCTCCTGACGTTTTGCTGAAGAAATCTCGTGTGCTTTCCTCTTTCTTTCCATCACACAAAATGGAATAGTACTGTTTAATTCTGGAGGTGGGAGATGGCTCATACAGCAATATTTAAAGTCGAGGGAAAAAGGACGATGGTGGTGCGTCATCTTATTCTTTTAGTACACACAGAAAGTGAAGGGATTTTCACAGCTCTTCACCGGTTCACTGTTTCCTCCCTTTTGGGGCTGTACCGGTGATTGTCCTTCTGTGCTTGTCACCAGTCAGCTGCACTCAACAAAAATGGCTTTTAAATGGACTCGGGTCTACTTAATTATACTAATTACAAATATTTAATCAACATATTTTAGGAAAAGGAAAATATTAGTATATTTAATAAAATAATTTTTTATTAATGAAAAATAGCACATAACCATAATTTTTTATTAATAATTTGTTGTCATTGATTACATATTGCACAATCTAAGATAGTGTAGCTACCTTATGGCACAAAAATCCTATGGAATGACCCCAAACGAGATCGAGCCATGGCTTTCAAAAATGGAAGTCAGTCGTCAGATCGTGGGACCATTAATCAAATCTTTTTGTCTTAAACAACTATAATTTCTTTTCAAACATCCTTAGTGCCCTCGCCGTCAGGGTAATTTTTTTATTTTTTTGTTTTTGTGTCCTGAAACATGAAACAGCACAGTTACCAGAACTATTGCAAGATGAACCAGACCCATATCCAATAATTTCTCAAGTTTCGATGGTTTAAGTTTGATTTTGGTCGGATTTAACAGATTAAACGGTTATGTTTACACAGCCCTAGTTCCAGCAACCTCTTAAATAAGTGGCCGAGTAAAGTACTGTCCGGACGTAGTCCATTTTATATGGAAAGCCCAACAACTAAAAAATCCAAGACTCAAAATATAAGGAACAGGTCCATTAATCCTCGACAATTGAACTGTAACTTGTATGACTATTAATATTTTTATTTTTTGAGATTTCGAATTGTAACTTAAGGCTGAAACAAAAAAAAAAAAAAAATGTTGCACGTCCACCACGAATCGAAATTTGAACAGTAAGTTTTAGCCACTAGGTATTCATCCAAAACAAAAATGGAATTTTAGCCTTTCAGGAAGAAATAAGTGGGCGTAATGTGCTTGTCAATCAGCCTTCTAAGAGCTATCCGTCTGCTTGTAAGATTGTACTGTATTTTAGTTGCCATTAGCGGGAAACTCCAAGAATCTACTAACACTCCATTACTTCTGTTTAATTCTCAGGTCGAAATAAGAGCCACTCACACATTGCTCAAATAATAACTAAGTCGTTTCGTCTAAACCCTCCAATAATTCATAAGCATCTGCTAACTATGTAGTAAGAACCTTGCACTTTGCTGTTAACCAATCCCACATTACCATGAAATGGACTTCATTGTGTTATCTATATATATATATATATACATTTTTTTTTGGCGTCCCAACGAATTTGTGCAAAACGATAATTTTAATATCTTTTTGCGCGTCAAGAGACTATTAGACCATATGCTACACAAAAGACTAACGGACCAGAGAATTTAATAACTAATTCAAGGTTTATATCTGCCATACATGATAAAAACAAACGTGCTTGGACACGCAACCACTATATATATATATATATATATATATATCACCTCTATTGTAGGAAACAAGACGTTGAGGGTCTTAAGATGGACATTTCGTGGATAAATCCAATGAATTTTGAGAATTTATCAAATCTAGACAAAGAGAGAATCGAAAATTATTATCAAATCAACTTTTGTAGATGTTGCTTCCATAACATCAACACCGAAAGTAGATATTGAGTGTGTACATATTCGCCAAGAAGAAAACAACGTATCCTCTGGAATCACGATTTTGATTTTTAAAAAAAATTTCCCCCATGATTAGCACTATTTGTCTCCTTCCTGCGTTAGAGAAGCACAATAAATGAAGTCCTCAGTGCATTATTATTGCATAACACGGCCTTGCTAGGGGCTGTCAAGCTCTTATGTTAAAGGATTGGACTTGAGGGATTCAGGGAGCATAACGGTCATGCTGATCATTTTGGCGAACGTGAGTGAGTCACTTTAGTTGTTCTAGTAAATTGCAGGTCCTAAATGGCCAATATATGGAGTCACCAATGCTCAAACCTGGAAGCTCTAAGTTCTATTCCAATATGGTTCCTCTACCTGGGATATCGAGTGGAGTGAGGTTAACTAAATGGTTAGTTTCTTTAGAATTTCCAAATGTACCGAAATACCAATAAATAAATAAATAAATAAGGGTTAGTGCTTGCTCTAGTTTACAACAAACTACTTAAAATATTTACTTTTATCTATTTAAAAAAATTATTGGATTGTGACAACCAAAATAATATAAGAAATTTAACTTTTTTTTTTCTATGATTTTGTACTCTCTCTTCAAAATTTGAAATTTAGATCTTTAAAATAAATATTTAGATTCTTAATAATTAAAGTGTCCCAAACTGATCGTGTGCACTTTTCTAAATTTCGATGCAATGCAGTAATTATTTCACATTAAGGTTTACATTTTTTTTTCTTTTTTCTTTATATATATATATTTATCCCATCGGGGCAGAACTTTTCTTTTGAGACACACAACTAGCTACATTGTATGAAAGAAAAAAAAAAGAAAAAGAAAAAGAAAAAAAGAAACTGTAACAAGCACATGTATTATTAAATGAAGTGTTAAATCACTTATTTTGATTCTTGTGCGATGCCTTTCTATAAAAAGTAACAAGGGCAAGAACAAAAGTAAATGGACACGTTCCAAATGCATTGCAAAGCAAGCTTCGCATGAAGTGTGAAAAGCCACATTTACATGCAAGTGTAGTGCCGCTGCAAGTTCATATGGTTTCCAAATCTGGGCACCTATCTATACATTAGATAAATATTTACTTTATCATGTACTGCAATGGCATGAGCTACGCAACCAGTATATACATGGCCCCATGAAAATGGCATGCATCTTCTTTCATTAAAGTTGAATGTGGCTAGCTAGCCAACACAGGTAATGGGGTTTGTGGACTTTAATTGCAGGATCAAGCCTGGACATTTGGTTTAATGCAGGAAGACAAAATAGCAAAAAAACAACAACCGTCAAATTGGGAATCATCATGATTCCAGCAGATTTTTCTCACGGGGTTTAATTTTTGTTGTACGGGTTGTAAGTGCAATCATATAGTTTGAGAAATGGGAGAACCCCACAATTGAAGAGCACAGCCCCGATATGTCATTTACACCATACGTTCAGATTCGTTTCTCGCTAGTCTATCTTTCAAGGTATAATCTATCCCATTACTGTCTTTTCTTTAGAATTTAATGAAAAAATGATCGCTGATTAACCTCCATGCTTAATTACCTAAACGCTGCTTATCATATCATGTTACCAATCTGATATCAGGAAATCCCGTGTGAAAGGAACATAAAACTAGATGAATTAGATCATGTCCTAAGACAATTTAAGAACATGTGCATATTCATTGCTAGTGGCACAAAATCAGGAGTCCAAATTAAAACAACAAGCGTAGAA
Source organism: Bruguiera parviflora (assembly GCA_019804595.1). Lineage (NCBI taxonomy): Eukaryota > Viridiplantae > Streptophyta > Magnoliopsida > Malpighiales > Rhizophoraceae > Bruguiera > Bruguiera parviflora. The sequence continues at coordinate 11,445,576 of CM034046.1, read as the reverse complement.
AGTTTATGACTTTCTTTGGTGGCATCATCAATAAGAAAAATAACAAGCCAAAGACTTGCCGGCCGATGGTGGAAACGGGCGAGTGATGTATGGGCAGGAAGAAAAGGGGCAAAAAGGGCAAAGAAAAGCGAAGAAAATATTTGTGCACCTAATTAGAGAAACAGCTCCTGTTCCATCATCCATGCATATAACTTAGGAAAAACCAAAAAATAAAAAGAAAAGAAAGAAGAATCAGATAGTGCAATCTCATGAGTGCGACACAACTGCACAATAAACATAACTTCTGATCAAATTGCATAGGAATTAACCACATCCCTCTTCATTCCATTAAGCAAATTATACAAGACTATGAGCTAAAAAGTACAACACTATCCATATAGCAATCACTGATGGAAAAAGAGCCATAGAAGCAGGTGCCAAACCAAATCCATTCTACTGAGGAATGAGAAGAACGTGCATCATTATTATCATCAAGATGACATGGAAATTGGCAGATTCATGCACTAATGTATATAAGAATCATGGTGACCTGCCGAGTTACCGAGTTTATGTATGATGACCCATCAGGTATATATATATGATAGATTGATTGACGATCGGTTGATGAGAACTCCTTTCTTGCTCTTCCATCTCAGGAATCTCAAATTAAAACATAAAACCAAAAAGGGGTGGTACATAAAAGAAACTAAAATCAAGTACTGAACTATAGCTACGATTGCCTGGCTCCATCCTGTCTGCCTTTTTTTTTTTTTTTTCTATTTTATGCAGGAATGTTCTCGTTGTCGAGAGAAAAATGAAAAAAAGAAAGAGAAAGAAAAAGAGAGAGAGGGGGAGAGATACATGGTAGTGCTCTTCAGCTTTATTGTGTTGGCACCGAAATGACCTCTTGGTTTACAAACAAGTCTCCTCGTTAACCAAGGGTAGCCAGGTCATTCCATCCTTGAATAGAGAAGAATGGCCCAAATGGGTGGTTGAGAAAGATAGGAAGTGCTTGTCTGCTTGAGCCAATTCTGATCATGCTTCAAGTCCAACTCCAACCCCACAAGTAACTCCCTCGTTCTCTTCATATGTCTCTCTCTCTCCCTCTCTTTCTCTCCCGTTCTCTCTCTACAAAAATAAGGCAGACAACAGGGCATGTGAGAGAGAGAGAGAGAGGGGGGAAGAAAGCAAAAGGATAAGAGAGAGAAGGTGCTACGAAGAAGGGGCCCGCCTGGCCATCTCGGAGTCACGGCATCTTTTTCTGTGCCATGCGGCTTTTGTTTCGTTTTGCTTAGGCCTAAGGGCAGAGTGGCTTTTGTTGGCATTTGGGTGGCCGGTGAAAGGCCCTTTTCGACATACCCTTTGGTGAGACATACAAAAAAACACTCTCTTTCATCGTCCCATTCTCAACCTATTAATTAAATTATTATAAATTTATTAATATTATAATTAAATACAATAAATATTTAATTAAATTTAATAATATCAAATGATAAATTTTTTAAATAAAAACCAAATAAGTATATACATGATTAACTTTGACTTTAATTTATAAATATTATAATTAATAATTTTCAATAAAATACTTTTTTTTTTTAAAGATCAATAAATTATTCCATTTGGTGCCTCATTATGTAGACAACCACAATGCCAGTGCCATGGCCTTTGTATGCAACTTCGGCTCCTTTATATATCTGTCTCACAAATCTTGAATGGTGCAATTGCTGCCGATCCTCCTTTCTAAAGAGATATCTTACGGTTCTTCGTTCATGATCTTTATCAACTAGCAAACTTAACAGCGAAGAAAAAGCACAAAGAGCATAATGTGTATGGGCATGAGTGTCCAACTGATAAAAGAAAAAGAATGGAGTATTTAATTTAAGTTGCACGGGTCTTTCCATTCCCCAAAGAGAAAAAAAAAAAAAAGAAAACAATAAAGAGATTATATTAAACATGGAATGCCTTATGAGATATGTGCAATTTTTTTGCATAGAAAATAATTAATTCCGGCAAAAGAGTCCTTCAGGGAATTAAAAATGAATGGAAAAAGGTAAATTGTTTTTTTTTTCTCTTTTCAAAATTTGCGTTATATATTACATGTCATTGATCTACTCGCCCACCCCCAGCATCCAAGAAAAAAAAAAAAAAAGGAAAATAATTCTTTTGTGTGCAGGCCAAAGGTGGAAGTATAAAGCGTGTGCAAATCAAAACAAGTTGGGCAAACCGTGTGGTGCGGACACGACAATTAACAAAGATGCAACGTTGATGTCCCCCCCCCCCCAAAAAAAAAAAAAATCGCACGCACAGGCATCAGAGTCTTTAGCAAAGTAAAGTCCATGTAGCCTACACACAATCGTTGTATAATTATTATTCTACCGTGTCTCTGCTTTCAAAATTTATACATGTGTTCAAGGAAAGTCATGAAAAAAGAAATATTGGCACCATTTAATTAATTTCTTTACTGTTCATCGTCACCTATAACCTAGCATAGTTTAATTATGCAAATGGGAGTTCATATTCGACTGATTGATAGCGCAATTATAATCTCATTGTTTATTATAAAAATGCATAAAAATATCTTATAATAATAAAATACGTAAATTCTAATCTATTCTGTATGAATTTATCAATATTCATATAACGTTTTCATCATGTTTTGTCATTTTATTGACTGATATGAGTTTAACCCACCTTGATGGCATATGTGAACCTTCTTCAATTACTTTATCTATTAGCTTGTTTAGTATTTTAAAGATTGCACAAGCATGCGGCCACCTTCTTTGACAATGAAGGCACGGGGTGTTGTGCCTTATACGTTAATGATACTCTCTCTCTACGTTCAAAGAAACGCATCGAAATTCCTTCCACCAGTTGTACAACAACAACAACAACAACAATGGCATTCCCTTTCTAGTTTCTAGATGATCCTGGCTTCAATACTTTTAATATGCTTAGCTTTAGCCACAAACCCATCACCAATTCATCACTTTCGAAAGCTCGATAATGTCTCCATTCTTTGGTCAGCTAACTAGACCGAAAAACAGAAATTTTTATTTTACCATCTTTCTGTAACAACGCTTAACATTGAAAGTTAAGATGGAGTTTGAAAAATGCATGGCACTCACTGTGCAAGTTCGTAACTCACAATTCAACGTGTCCATCAAAAAGCAAACCACTCAGCTGGTTGACCGTCAAATTACAATCTCAAACTTTAGTTTAGTTACCATCATTTCATCCTACTCCCTTACGTAGGAAGTGGTGTTTGAGTTTCAAGCACATGTTATGGGGGCAAATTGGCTTGAAGAGTACTGAAATAGTGGCTTAGCTTTGGACTTCAGGTACTCTAATGTACCCAAAAAAAAAAAAAAAAAAAAAAAACATTTTATTTGCTCTTCTAAATGAGCCTTGTATTCTTATATTTCTTTTCAAATCCTATTGTTTAGCAAATTATCACACTCAAAATTTTACGAGAAAAAAAATTGATGAAAACGGATACACACATCTTTTATAGCACTTAAATATTTTTTTTCTCTCGTTCAGACGGATAGATTAAAAACAAAATATTACAAAATACACGTCAAATGCTACTGATGGAGGATAAATAAGCTTTCTATATCTCTTTTCAGCCGAACATTATTTTTCATCTTCTCATAAAACTGCGGTTTGGTGTCACCACAAGAACCTGCGTTGCTTTTTGTTAGCTCCTATCAACAAAAGCTGTTGCTATGATTTTATCGAATTTATGATCTATTGAGCTAATATAAAATTTATGACTTAATTTAAAAATAAAGACACCTTTATGATGATCGTTTGGAATCTTTTTTGTTCATCTCTCTCTCTCTCTCTCTCTTTAAAATAAAAAATAAAAAAAAAAAAATATATATATATATATATATACTTATTTATTTATTTTTTGGGGGGTTACAAAGGAGGCCCAAAACGCCACAACCAATTGTTGGAGAAGCACAAAACTAGGGGGCATTTATTCACCTTATGCGCTGTTGGGCTGAACCAAGTCGGTGGACAGAAAACTATGGGCTTGGTCTCCCATGGTCTCCATTGTAGCTCAATTGTGGCTTGTGGTCCTGGAGTCGCTTTTATTATGGTTGGGCTTCAACCCTTTCCTTTCCTTTGCTACCTACGAGAGGATTAAAACTTGAGAGGCCTCTAGTACACCCGAATCTCACCTTCCTCCCAGAGATATTTAACTGAAAAAAAAAAAAAAAAACTAAAAATTTTTTTTAAATTTTTTGAAAAAATTTTTAAAAAATAAAAAATTTAAATTTTTTTTAAAAAATTTTAATCTTAATTTCATAAAATGTAAGATATTTATAAACTGTATAATCTATAGTTTAACAAATTTCTGAATTTAAAAAAAAAAAAACTTAGTTAACGTCTCTCAATAAAACCGTTTATTAGAAAATTGGGTAAAAAAAACCGATATTATAACCGGTTCAACCACGAATTTAGCTGAGCTGATCACAGGCGATTTAAGAGTTTTTTTTTTTTTTTTTCTCTCTCATATGTAAGCCGTTATTCTCTCTCCTACTCACATCTAGACCTAGTCAAAGTTCCTGTCCAAACTAGAACCGATCCGAGAACAAGAACCGTGATGATGAGGTTGGTCCGGGTCCGGTTCTCTCTTTTTAAAAACTAAACCGTAAACATGACGAACCGCACCGAGATTATTCATCGATTTCTAAACACTAGTTTTAAACCTGTTGTTTAAAAAAGTAAAAGAATAAAATAAAATAAAAATAAAAAAAGCCAGACCAGCAATAATGGTCTCATTTCTTTTATTCGAATTTCTTTTTTTTTTCTTTTACAAATTTTTTGTCTTCTTTTCAATATCGCACTCCCTCTATTACTCTCAATTAGTTTTTTTCTTTTCTTTTCATCTTGTAACATCAGGTGTCATGCAGTTATTAATTGAAAAAGATATTTTACTCTTTTTTTTGTTTATCTTTAGTAAGAGTGGAATAATGGGGGTTACATTGGCTAATTCTTAATTTACCTTGATTAATTAATTACTACATGAGGTGTGTGTCTCGTTAGAAATACAGTATCTTTTTCTTTGTATATATTCGAGTTGCTACATTGCAATTTACCTGCTAAACATAAGTGCGAGTGTTTAAATGTACAGTATTAGGATTTTAAAATTATTAACAGTAAAATTGAGTGTAAAAAAAATTTAGTTAAATCTAATAGTATTTGAAAGATAAATTTTTATTAAAAAAATTAAATAAAATTTTAAAAAAAATTAATTTTAATTTATAAATATAAAAATAGGTGCATATAAACTTTTTTGTTAAAAAGAAAAATTATTGATTAATAGGGCCAACTATCTTGAAGACTTAAACGTGCAACTGGCTCGGTTTGCAGGCTCGGATACCTATTTCAACTTGGGCCCAGTAGTATATGGGTCTGGCCCTGTGACATCCCAGCAAAACCCAGCATTAGCATTACTGAATGCTCACGGATCCATTTATAGATTTGATTCTTACCAGCCAATTCAAGGTGCAATTTTAGCTCGAAATGGGTGTCCAGTGGCCTCGCGTGGCGGCAGAATAGCTTCTTCTCCTACGTTGTGTACTCTCTCGGCCAAAAAAAAAAAAAAAAAAACCCAAAAAAAAAAGAAAAAGATGCAATTTTTTTATTGTCAACAGCGTATTAGAATGTAGTAGATGCCTTTTGCCCCGTAATTGTTTGGGTGGCAATTAGCAAAAGCACATCGTCGAATGCATGCAAAAGCTTTGGTTGAGCAATGATGGAGAAGGGAGAAGCCGTGGAGCATTACATGATTAAAGAAACCCCCTTTCTTTTCACCTTTAGAAAAGAAAAAACGAAAAAAACACCCTTAACCCGTGCCTGTTCCCTGAGACCCTAAAAGCCTTGTGTTTATCTCGTGCATTTTCCTCCATATTCCTAATCAAACCCCCCTCCCCCTCTCTCCCACCACTACTTCGGCAATTAAAGCAGCATTAATATCCTTTTTCAATGTTCTTTCAATTAAAAGGCATCCAGAAATTTGGTTTGATACAATCCAAAACACTTAAAGTAGTAATTTAGTTAATAATTTGGTGTGTTATTTTATTTTATTTTATTATTGTTTTAAGTTTAACTCTTTTTATTTTTGTCCGCTGTCTACAAATTAGGATTTATGTGGTAAGTATAATATTGAATTTTAAACTTATTAATATTAATATTATACATAAAAAAAATTCACTTGAAGTTAATAATATTCTTATAATGAATTTTTTATTAAATTAAATAAAAATATTATTATCTGATTTAATTTAAATCATAATATATTATTTGTCCTATATATATATATATTATGTTGACCAAAGTTGTGTTGCTCTTTTGGGTCTCTGTTTTAGTGGCATCAAGGTGATGCATATTCTCGTGTCTTTCCCTGGCATTGGCGTTGCCTTCTCGATCAATAAAATTGCTTCTTACTGTTATTAAAAAAAAAAAAAAAAAGGTTATACAAAGGATTGGATTCAGGACAAAATCTGCTTTAATGGGATGTGACTTTGGCCAGCCTTGTTAAGAATGTCTCATATGTACTGTGTCCCTACGTCTTCCTCTCATAGCATATGTTCTGCCTTATGTGAAAATTACCGGACAAAGGAAAGGGCCAAACTCCAACTTGGTGGAAAAGCCTTATCATCTTCCAATGGCTCCATGAATTTCCTCTTGTATGCGTTCTACCACTTTCTTGTATGGAGCCTTCAGATTCCATGAACATGCATTTTCTTTTATCCTTTTCCTACATCGCCTCATGGGTGACTCACATCCCACCCTTTTCGTAGCTAATATGCCTAAATTGTCCTCCATGAATATGGAGGTTTGCATCATTAATAACTTGTATCGTTAGTGCCTCGGTCGCTTAAAAAGTAGCACAGCTAATGGAGTCTCGGTATATATGGTAAATTGCAGTTGATTAGATTCCCTTCATTCAAATTCAAACACACAGTTTCAATAAAGCTTCCAGTTTCAGGCGAATGCGCTTCTACTTGCATTTGTAGAAAATCATGAACCCCCTTCGGATTTTGTCAGTTTCATAGAAGCCCTTAGGATGGGTAAAACAATCCTACGGGTTTCATCTTGCAAATATTAGTTTGTCATTGGAAAGCTTACAAAACAATATCAACAGAATTCATGGATTTTTCTTCTGATTTCTTTTATCATCAGGCAGGAAAACTTGGATTCATATTTCACCTTTTTGTTTGGTACGTAGCAAAAGTACTCCGATTTTTACCTTGGAGAAAAGGAAACCAATTTTTAGAATATAAATTCGAGAGAGGATAGAAATTGAAGATATAACACTTTTGGGGGGAAAAAAAAAACACACATTTGTAGTCGCGATTATTCTTTCATGGGTAGTTAGTTGTTAACTTGTTCTGTGTAAATTCCAGGTGAAGTTACACCTCGGTGCATCTAACAATCAGAAACGGATAAACTTATGAAAATAAATAAAAATTATAAAAATTACTATTCAATAATTTTTTAACAAGTAAAAATTAAAATAGTTTGACATTTCACCCCCATGTTTAACTATTTTCCGCTAGGTTAACACCTAACCTTTTCTTTCTTTACTAATTTTTTTTTATCCCTTAATAATCTTCTTTAACCTCTAACCTTTAACTTCCACCCAAACAAGATTAAATGCCAAGGAAATATGCGATTAAAAAAAAGGAAAAAAAAAAAGGGAAATTCATCCCACACAAATAGTGAATGAACCTGTCTACTAACTACACATTGGGACGTTGTCTCCTCTGTTCTTTAACTAAACTTTTTTTACTGCAGATGCCAGATTTTCTGTCACAAGTCAAAAGTCATTAATGTAGATATAAAGTGTCAATGTCTAACACTCGAAACATTATATATATGCAATGGTATGCATTCTTTTCCCCCTTTTGTTGTTGAAACGAGTGGCGATGGATTGGAATTTGGCATTGAAATCTAAAATTCAGAGTGCATTTACTCGGAAACGATTTTTTGGCCACTTTTTTATTTTTTATTTTATCGGTAAAATATTTTTTATTAATCTACGAGAGAAAGCAATTCAGAAGCTCCACCCCTGGTGATTAATAGATGTTACTTTGCAAACCCCCCCCCTAAAAAAAGAAAAAGAAAAAGAAAAACTAGGTTTACGTGTCCAAACTTGGCTTAGATTTTGGAAACTTAGTCCTGAAGAGTGCTTTCCAAGCTTTTCGTTTTTATTCCAGAAACAAAGTGGGAACATCTTTTTTTTTTTTTTTTTTTTTTGTCGTTTCGTTATAATTTTGTGGAATTACATGTTTAACAGCACATGCGTGATTACTTGTAAACACATTTTGCTGTTTTTTTTTTTAATTATTTGTCGGAAATTGGTTGTGCACTTTTCTTCAACTACACATATTTATGAAAAACATTCCAACCATTTTCTCCTCAAATTGAGAATTTTAGACATTGAATAATCTTCATAAAACGATTTCAATATTAATTGTCAACGTTTGCTGCGGCTGGTACCGATAATTAAGGTTAACAGTACTCAATAGACAATAGACCGTAGTGGACGACGCTTGGCTAAAGAGTGCACTTTATCAATGATATGAAGTGCAAATGGGCTTTGTTTGTTGGAAAAGAATTGATAGGAAATAGGCGTGCACCGGGACACCTCATGAGCCTGGAGTGAAAACAAAGAGCAAAGGGGTCATGAAGACAGAAAATAGCTAGAAATTCTATTGCATGCCAAAACCAAATTCAAAAGATAAGACAATGATAAACGTATGGTGGAGAAGCAGACTGGAAAATGAGAGAGCAAAGGGCTGTACCTTGCAAAAATAGCATAAACTTGTAGTTTAAAGCGTGGCTGATTTTCCTGGACAAAAGCAGCTGCTCTCCCCACCGATGCAATTTTCCTTTCAATAGTTGTTTGTCGCTTAGCAACACATTTCATTTGTCTATTAATAAGCAATATACCTTAACCTAGCTTGAAAATTCATATTTACATTTCTAGGATGCACATTGATGTCCAAGTTTGAAATAATTGAAACCATAAAAGGGATATTCTTTTTTTTCTTTTTCCCTTCCCATCCCATTTTGGTGTAGTACAGGTTTCTTGTTTGCATTATTGTCCTTTCTTTTTTGGTATGATATGGGCTCATGTATTCCCCTATTCTCTATCAATTATTCAACAAGTCTCTGAGCTTACTACTTTCTCAACTGGTTGCATTGCCGGAGTTTGATGCGCAACTCCCTGAAACATGTGTTGCAGGGTTAATTTATTTCAGGTTCACATTATTTTTTCATTTTTCTTGAGCTGACTAAATTCGAAACTAGACCCAATTAATCTTGTAGCATTACTGTCAATGTCAAAAGTATCAAGGCCACTATTAAAACCCTCGTCTTAGTGTGCACAGTTCTTAAAAGTTATTGCTAAGTATTACAATGACCTCAACATTTTCTCCAGGGTGAGAAAATGTATGACAGGGTGAGAAAAACTCTTTCCCCAGTTATTGGAAGATATTGCTCAATGAAACTCATTTTGTCATCTAACATTTTTTGAAAAATTTCAACCAAATCCTACCAACCGACACCGCTAAAAAAATTGATGGCTTTAATTAGGAAAAAACTTCAATGATTATAGAAATGGCTCGTGATGAGTCAATAATTGATACTTCCAACAAGCCAAAAAAAAAAAAAAAAATCGTATTCTCCATCACAAGTCATTTATCAGGACAGCTGATGCATGTTGTCAAACCATGCCAATTCAAGCCAACGAGAAAATTGAAATGCGAAGAAGAAACCGATACATCCTCTTTTATCAATGCATGCGACATTTTCCTTAGAGTCCAAAAGGTGGAGCCATTTTTTTTTGGCCATTCTTTGAATATGGCTAATTTGACAAATCTTCCTGTCTTCGGCAACTGGAATCTTTAGATGTTTAGTGTTTTTAGCGCAACTGGAAGTACTTTTTATATTGGAACTTCTTGGTTGCATGTTCTGGGTCCTGGTGAGTCTGTCTTCATTTCCTAAGACCTTCGGCACCTCTTGTAACCCAAAAAAAATATAATCTTCAGGCTACACGATAATTTATCCTACAAAAAAGTCGAATGCAATTTTGCAACCGTTCAATATTTAACCAAAAAAGAGGCTGGAAAAAATATGGAAAAATATAATTACCGTTGTTTGGTGAAGTCCAAGATGTGCTGGAATCTGATTGTGAGACTTTCCCGGTTGAAATCCAAGGTGTAATTTATTATTTTTTTCTTTTTTCTGCAAGTTTGATAGTTTCTGGAATTGGATGGAGCACCAATGAAAATTGTCTTTAAGTGGGTGATCTACTTTTCTTCGCATTCTAATCGGGGCCTTGGTCTATAGCTTCGATTTTTCGCTTCATGCGCGTTTGCAAGAATCATATTTGATATTCCGGGGGAGAAACTTCCTATTGATCGAGAGGGTTGGAGAAAACATGGAATCAAGGGAAACATATGTTCAAAGATTATCCTGCTTTGACTGGGAGGAATGATAATATCGAGGTCCATAATCTCTCCCAGGAGACTCCGAGCAGGCAGCATAAGCTTAAAAATTAGTTGTTTTGGCTTTTATAGGGCTAGGGTTTGATCCAGAATTGTAAATGAAAATAATGTAGGAAGAGTACCTGCTTCTGCTGAAGGGTGAGCTGCTCTCATTGCACTGTGTTACAGTTCAATTCGATTCAGAAAAAGAGGAACAATAGGAGCCGGGTGCCAGAGGTACTTTCACTCTCCGTCCTAGCCACGGAGAGCCGAAAAACCCCAGCATCGGTAATTGAAAACTCACTGCTCACAGTGATTATCCACTCTTTATAGTTACAGCTATAGGCTGCCTATAAGTGTTCATTTTTGTGAACCAGAAACACAGTTTTCACTTACCAGACCCATTTACCATTTTTGTCCCTTTCAATCTCTACTACTCACGTCTTAAATAGCCTTTCCCAACACCGACTCCTTTCCCTCGATGTTTACCTGCGCTGCTGAAGCAGAGATCTGAACAGCTGTGCCATAAATATTTTTGCCAGATTGATGAAGCAGGTGGTCAGCAGGCGTAGTTTCCGTACACGATTAAGACAGATTTATAAGCGACGAACAAAAAAATCAAAGAAAGAAAAAGAAAAGAAATCTCCTTACTGTACACAAAGCTTGCAGACATTAAAATCTGGAAGTAAGCGAAAACCCACCCAACCCTGAGAAAACTAGAAAAATAGATAATAGAACACAAAACTGAAGCTGAAGCTAACATAATCCCATCATTCCCTCACAATTCAGAACACTTTAAATGCTAAGAAGATCATTTGGTGGTGATTGAGGTGGTGTTTGCTGTTGGTGGTCTTTTGTGGTTGCATTTGGATTGTCCAAGGTAGTGGCTGATTGTGGTAAACAGTCTGTGATCATTGAGTCTCCTTGCTCTGAGCTTGGTGGCTTTGGAAGCTCTGTTAGGATCTGCACAACTTCCCGCATTGTCGGTCGCTCCACCGCCTGTTCTTCCACACACAGCATTGCCACATAGAACACGTGTATGACCTCCTGGAGTGGTACATATGAGAGTCTTGGATCTGTGACTTTCAGAGCTCTTTCCTTGTTTGAGTCTGTCATTTTTTGAACCCATTGAACTATATCCACCCCATCACCGAATTCCCCAACAGGTTTCCGGCCAGTAATGAGTTCTAACAGAACTACACCAAAGCTGTACACATCGCTCTTCTCATCAACCTTCAACGTGTAGGCATATTCTGCAGACAGATTATTGATTTATCTATCAAAAGCCATTATGAAGAAACATGAACCATGCAAATATTTTTGGCTGGGTTACAATAATAAGCCATATAGTCCGGATTAGCAAACCAATACAACAAGAATTTGTCTGTGATCTTGAAGGCTCATCATGATCATGTATTAAGATAAGAGGTCTAGAGTTAGGTGGGTAACAGAGATAATCATTTGACTAGCGTACTGTCAAAAGTGACAGACGCCTCTGCCAAACTCGAGAGCTGTTACGGAAAGTTATAAAACCAACTGGTTCCGATCAGCTATTATTAGTATTTAATGGCATGCGTACCGCTTGAACAAGCCTTTTAAGTGAAAAACGGCCGAAGTACTACCGAAATGGGGGATCGCATGAATTGCAATATCTGGTACCAAAATTGTTTTGAGTCAGAGATTTTCATAATTCTTATTTATTTATTTGACAGGCCACATTTCTACAGTACTAAAATAATACGATCTAATATAAGTTAATTAAAAGTCCGAGAAGTCCAAACCATACCTGGAGCTATGTATCCATAAGAACCAGCAATTGCGGACATGCATTCTGATGTGCCTGAATCTTGCAAGAACTTGGCAAGGCCAAAGTCAGCGACATGGGCTTCAAAATTGCAGTCAAGAAGGATGTTGTTTGATTTCACATCACGGTGAACAATCAAGGGAGAGCAATCGTGATGAAGATAGCAAAGACCCTTTGCAGCCTCAACAGCTATCTTGTATCTTATATCCCAGTGCAAATGGCCTCCTTTCTTGCCATGGAGGACCTCACCTAAGCTCCCATTTGGCATGTACTCATAGACCAAGAGATTGGTCTCATGGTTAGAACAGAACCCCAATAGCCTAACAATGTGTCGGTGTCTGATCCTCCCCAGAGTCTGTATCTCAGCATTGAATCCGTGATCATGGGAGGAACCCTTGCTCATTGCTGGTAGTCTTTTGACAGCCATTTGATCACCGTTTGGCATTGCACACTTGTAAACAATGCCTGCGCCTCCTTTTCCAATAATATTATCCTCTTTCAAGCAATCCAATACATCATCAAGCGTGAAGTCCAGGCGCTGGAAGGCAGTCAATTTCCAAGCGCGAGCCTCACTAGCCTTCTTCAACGACCTAGCTTTAATTATTGCTGCAACTGCAAATGCTATGGAACAAACAAGGAGGCCAACAACAAGCAAGAGCTTCAAAGAGGCAGAAAGTGGCCCTTTGACATGTGTTTGGTGGGTTCCATTTGCAACCCCATTTTTGCAAGGACCCAAATAAGGGCCGCAGAGATTAGGATTTCCCAAAAACGAAGTGTAATTGAAGTAACTAAACTGGCCAGTACCAGGGACGAAATCAGAAAGATTGTTGTAAGAGAAATCGACAGAAGTCAAGCTCTGCATACTGGCTATAGACTCAGGAATGCGACCAACAAGATGATTTCTCGAAAGATTAAGATAGTTCAAGATCCTCATACCGGTGAACTCCGCCGGAATCTCGCCGGAAAGCTCATTTCGACTCAGATCAACGAACGTCAACAGCTTGCATTGGCTAATCTCTGGCGCAATAGGACCAGAAAACTTGTTATGACTAAAGTCCAACTTTGACAGCTGCTGTAATTTTCCAATCTCAGGAGGGATTGGACCGGACAACTTGTTCCCATCAAGCAACAGCTTCTGAACTCCAGAGAAACTGCCAATACTAGGAGGCAACGACCCTGACAACCGATTGTTCGAAACGCTGATCTGTCCGAGGTTCACCGCCACAGTGTCAGCTACTACTGGAAATCCTCCGGTGAGAAGATTATCTTGCAGCTCAACTTGGGTCAATCTGGGTAACCCGAAGAGACCTTTTGGAATAGACCCATTGAGAAAATTCTCTCCCATTCTTATCCGATCTAAGGACTCGCATTTCCCGAGCGATTCCGGGATCGGCCCAAACAAGAAATTGCTAAGAGTAATCAGAGTCTGCAACCGATTTCCGGAGCACAAATTAGGAGGCAGAGTCCCTGTCAGTTTGTTTGACGAAATATCCACCACGTTCAGTTTTCCATTAGTACCCAACCTTTCCGGAATGCTTCCGGTGAAGTTGTTTTCCCATAACTGCAACACCTCCAACTCCGGTAAATCGCCGATGAACTCCGGAATGGCGCCGTGGAGCTTGTTTCGGAAAAGATTCAACAGCGTTAAGTTTTTGAGCTCCGCGAAACTACTTGGAATCTCCCCCGCGAGCATGTTGTTCGACAAATCCATGGATTTCAAGCTCTTCAAACCTCCAAGCTCTGGCGTTAATGGGCCTGAAAGCATATTAACTTGAAGAAACAGAGTGTCCAGCTTCTGTAACTTGCCAATCTCCGCTGGTATCTCGCCGGTGAGCCCGCAGTTGGCGGCGTCCAACCGAACCAGTTCCGACAAATTACCGATCTCCGGGGGCAAGCCTCCTTTGTAGACGTTGTAGTATCCAATGTAGAGTTGCTGCAGCTTTGTCAAGTTGCCGATCTCAGGCGGAATACGGCCCACTAGCTCATTTCCGGAGACTGCTAGGTACTCCAGAAACTCCCATTTGCCGAACTCCGGCGGGATCTCGCCGGCGAAGAAGTTGCCACCGAGGTGCAAGTGGCGGAGACTGGGCATTTCGGTGACGGTTAACGGCAAGTGACCGGTCATGTTGTTGTTGTACAAGTCGAGGACTCGGAGGTTCTTGAGGGCAGAGAGCTGGGCAGGAAAGGAGCCGTTGAAACCATTGTTGGACAGGTTGAGGAAACGGAGGCCTGAGATGGCGGATAGTCCGGCGGGGATGGGGCCGGAGAACTGGTTGAAGGCGACGGAGAGGTTCTGCAGGTGGCGGAGGTGGGCGATGTCGGGGGAGAGAATGCCGGAGAGGGTCAGACCGGAGAGGTCCAGGGAAGTCACGTGGCGGCCAGCGGGATCGCACGTGACGCCAGCCCAGGAGCAGAGAGGCGCAGAGGAGTTCCACGTGGAGAGCGCCGATTGGGGGTCGTCGTTAACGGCGGACTTCACAGAGAGAACAGCCCGGTACTCCGAAACGGTGCGTGCAGAGGAGGCATAGACTTGGAGATGGAGAAGAAGCAACAGAACAAAGAAGAGTCGCATTTTTTCTTAAAATCTTTTTTAATTTTTTTATTTGAAAATTTTTCGGGCTTCCTCTCTGTTCTTGGGGAGGGAGGCTGGAGAGTGCAGAGGGTCTGTAGGCAAGTGAAGAGTGAGTGAACATCGGTGGCTTTTTGGGATTTAAATATTTGTGTCTTTTTTTTGGGGGGGGGGGGGTGGGGCATCGAAAGGTCCTAAACATTATTAAACGCGAACAGATAAAATACAAATGAAGTTTCAGAATTTATTCTAATGCTAAAAATGTACGAGTGAAGTCGGACAATTCCTGCCTGACTTGAGTAATAAATATTTTTGTTTTCACTTGACTGGATTGGAAATTGATGGATTCCCCATCTTACTACCTGGAAAATGGAAATTCTTAAGGTGCAAACGTGCACGTGAATTTATTTTTTTTTTGTTGGTTATTAAATTAATAAAATAAAAATAATATTTTATAATCTCGTAAAATAATATTTTTATCAAACAAAAAGTAAATTTTATAAATTCACAGTAACAAATAATTTCTTTTATCACTACAACACAATGCACTATAAATTTTTCGTTATTGGGGTCTGCTAACTAACCTCTGTTCTCTTAACAAGGGCAAATGTTTTCCCATACTAATATGGTTCTTTTTAAAAATCAATTTTCCCCTTTTTTTTTTAACAGAATTACTTGAAAATGCAAACACTATCGTTCATGTGTCTGAGATCACCTTTTGCTGTAAATACTTAGTTCGTTTACATTCGAGCGATTGTTTTCAGTTTTAAAATCTCGAAGTATAATAATAAAAAATTAAAAATAAATTAAAAAATAAATAAATAAACGTAAAGTTCGGCGCTGCTAGTCGAAACGTGGCGATATCGATTGGCTTTTGGCGGGCCGAACGAAGTTTTATAGCCAAACAAGGCTGACAAAAAGCATTTGAGATTGCCCTTGGCATTGGCAATAGAGATTCTACCCGCTCGCACACTTTCACATCCATTTTACAAATAAATCTATCGATGATGGCCGGATTTTATTTGCGAGAGACGGAGATGCTCATCGTCGAAGACTAGAGTTACTGACGAGGAGACGGGGATAAAAATTTGATTAGAGGCATCCAACTTCGACCCGATTAAGATGAATTAATCTAAGCGTTCAAAGAAATTCGATTCGAATTTAATTTATAAAAAAAAAACATTATTAAAAAATAATTGAAATTTAAACTAACTTAAAATTTTAAAAATTAAATTTACCTCCAACCCGAGACTTTGGCAGCCTGATTTTTTGGTTCTTTCGCAACCTATCTAAGAACTGATTTGTCCCCTTTTTGTTTCCGGTTTTATTTCTTCTTTTTATGTAATTCTCGTCGACAAAAACGAATGCCGATAATTAGAATACAATTCAAAACAAAGGACCCGCAATCGGACAATTCTCTTTAGCGATATCACCTCATAAATCTCTTGTAAACAGTAAACTCTAATCGCCAATCCTCGTATTAACTTACTTTGTTATAAGGCTAGATAAAGTCGTCGTACAAAGAGGCTAATCGATAGATGGGGGCACGTGGGATGATGCACCCGATCGTCTTAAAGACGCGAGGCTTTTTTTGCGGGGTGAGGGTTGAAATTGGGGGAAAATAAAAAAAAAAGAAACAAAAAAAGAAGACGAGTCGTAGGCTCGGCGCCATGGTCAAAGAAACAGCCGCGGCATGTGGTGGAGAGATTGATGGCTTCGTACGGCGTGTGCTTGTCGAGAGGTAAGGCCTTCAGCCTCCGAATTCAAATATTCACACACACTATATACAAGTGGGGCACAGAAAATGGATGACTATTAAATAAGACTGGTCCACATATGATTAAATAAGATGGATGACAATAATTTTGTTTGTGGGGTAAGAATAAAAAATAAATAATAAATAATAGAGGAGTCAAGCCTCGTTGACTGACAATGGGGGGGGAGGGGAGGAGCGCGGGAATTGGTGTTTTCGTGGAAAAGAAACCCCATCTCGCTGTCAAAATAGCATAATTACTGCTATTTGAGTCGAAAATTTCGTCAATAATTTAACATAATTTTATCTTATTAGGCTAAATTTAAATTTTTTTTAATTATAATTTATTTTAATAAAAATATAAATTTAAGTTTTTAAATATACAATAGTAAAACTTTATATTTATTAATACTAAAATAAAAAAAGTATATATATATATATATATTTATTTATAAATGTTGTAAATAAAAAAAAAAAAAAAAGAAGACACGCATAATTACGGGTAATCCTTTAGTCGAAGTTACGGTTATAGCCTCCAAGGATGGTCAAAAATCACGTTTAGCGGCCATTGGTTCGGAGCTTGAATCCAAACACAAAATTAACAGTGATCATAAAGAAAGCGAAGAAAACGACAAAACAGGCCTTCCACGCCAAAGAAAGCGACACGGTAGAATGTGCATGTGTCTGGTGCCGAGCATATTGCGCTTACGTTAAAGTGTCACTTTCAAAGTAACAAAACAAAACATCAAACGGCTCGCGGGGTCAAAAAGGTCTACATCTCGCTCGAACTTTAACTGCATCTTTGCCTTCTGGTCTGGTCCGTTCACTCGCGTTGATCAGAGATTCACGGCCAACGACGTTTAAGGTCCCCCCCCCCGGGGGGTGCCGTTTATGGATGGACGGAGCACTTGGCGGCGGTTGGGAATTTGTTTGCAGTTTTTGTTAGCCA
Source organism: Bruguiera parviflora (assembly GCA_019804595.1). Taxonomy (NCBI): domain Eukaryota; kingdom Viridiplantae; phylum Streptophyta; class Magnoliopsida; order Malpighiales; family Rhizophoraceae; genus Bruguiera; species Bruguiera parviflora. Next base: position 11,428,014 of record CM034046.1, on the reverse strand, counting down.
CATTGCTATATAATATAATATTTATTAAACATATATATAAATATAAGAGTACAATAATATAATTAATTTAAATTTTTGCGGAAGTAATATTTTTTATTTTATGACTTTATTAATTTATAATACTAAACAAAATATGCGATCGATATGTGCATTTTTTACTTCATATACCTCTCGCAGTCAATTAGTTTTTTTTTTTATTCTCTTGTTTATCGGGAACGCAGTTGCATGTGAAAGGAAGGGGTAACGAGGAAGAGAGACTCGCCGGTTTAATTAGTTTGCATTTTTCGAAAACGCTCTCACTCGTAACTAGAAAGCCATGGGCTAATTAAGTTTTTGAAAAATAAAAATAAAAATTAAAGCGCCAAGTCCTAAGCAGTTGCACCCCATAAAACACGTTGTACCACCTAGAATTTTAAAACCTCGTCGGCGTTCCTTCTGTCCCCTCACCTTTGGATTCCACTCTATTTCTTCCATAGCCGTGGCCAGCTTTAAAAATGCAAGCCCCCCAAACCCTCCAACTCTTCTTTTTGGGATGGTCTCGCCTCTTACTGGAAACCCAGATGCTAGATCGCTATATAAATATATAAATATGCAACTTGTCCGCGACCATGTGCAATATTTTTGTTGTGTTCTGTTCTGTTTTTGGTTTTTTTTGGGGGGGGGTCAGGGTAGTGAGTGGGAAACAATCGCTACCGAGTTATGCAATGGGCCGTCCATTCCCCCTCTAATTTAGCAAAAAGACAATTAGAAGAAAGAAAGAAAACATGTTTTTTGACATTGAGTAATGAGTGTGGCTCGTGATCTAAATCGAACGAGTGCATCAATAATTAAGCATTTGCCGTTTCGTGTACTGAATTGTGCGTGCGTTCGTACACTTTTGCTTTTTTGGTTAATTTGTTTATATTCTCCAGAGAAAAAACCACAAGAATTATGAGGCACCGAGGCCTGTCTCTGGGTTGGGCCAGTTCCTGTTCCTGAGTCGAACCACCAATTACGGTTCACGCGCTTGTTTTAACTCGACCAGGTTTGGTCCAGCTCGATTATATTTTTTAACGTAAAACATCTCAGAATTTTCTTTGAAAAATCATCATAAAGTATGAACTGATGATTCGCAATTTTTCTTTTTTTAAAAAAAAAAAGATTATGAACCGTCAGTTCACAATTGGGTCTGGTGTTCAGTTACTATTCCCATTTAATAATAATAAATAAATAAATAACTACTATAGCAGTTTTCATAAAACTTTCGTAAACCTTTTTTTTTTTTTTTTTGGGTTTTCTTACCTGTTTGTCAATAATTGGGACTCGGTTGATTTTGATGCAGATGATCCTAATTGCGTAGAGATGAGACGGTTTTTACGAACCACGAGTTTGTGTATTTAATATTTATGTAAATCATAAAAAGAAAAAAAAAATGTTTCAATTACCCAAGTAGTTTATAATCACAAAGCATATTTTAAGTATTATGTCCACGCAATTCTAATGCTTGCAAGAGATTTAACAACTTAACCCTCTACGATGATTCTAGTAGTAAGTATAAAGTTGAAATAATATAAATTAAGTGTATAATTTTAAGTTAAAATATTCTAAATATATTTTATACTTTAAATGAAGAGTCCTAATTTGTGGGGTGTCATATTAGAAAAAAGAAAGAAAAAAAGAAGAAAAACTTTAACCACAAAATACTTGTTTGATTAAACCACTTACTTTGAAAGAGATGACCGTCACAAAAACAAGGAGCTTTCGCGATCTGAAACAACCTGCTCGATTGAGCTCATTTACTCTTTTATATATATATATATGGATATTAGTCATCATTTTCAAATTGACTTTCAAATGAAAACAACTTGCTATCTAACGTAGAAGCATCACACTATTATTTAATATCATAACATTTTTCGCGTTGGTCTCTAGCACGAACACGAAAAAGATGTAATCCATTTTATTTATTAATAGAACCTTCTTTAAATGGGGATGGAACCAACTTTAGAAGGCCGCACGACGAATTAAATGCGAAGCAAAGAGATAGACAATGATGGTTCATAAATGGGTAATAAGACTACAAGTGTTGGTATATTTTGGTTCTAGCCTTTTTTAAATAGTTTTTTTTTTTTTGACGTGATCAATTTTATTATTTAAAGAGATAATAACATAGAAATAAATATGCTTTATAAGATGAGAGGTTAATGATTTAAATGGAGACATATTATTATTTTGTGTGATCATAAAATTTTTATTAAATTAAAAAAAATTCTATGAAATAACGATTAAAATAGTAAGTGCAAGATTATAAAATTATAATATATCTATATCATCTAATTAATTTTAAGAAAATAAAATTAGAAATGACAATATTCATAATAAAATAAAATAAATATAATATATATTGAAGACAAGTTAAATAAGTGATATTTGTGTTAATTTTTAAGTAGATGGTAAACAAAAAAAAAAAAGACAAAGAAAAATTTTAATTGATTTGAGAATATTCAATTAAAAAATTAAAATAATTAGGCTTTACACTTAATTTAGTATTTAATAAAATGAAAAAAAAAACAAAAAATTCATTTAGATATCTCTAATTGAATTTGAAATTAAGGTATTATTGTTGTTACTGTTATTGTCCTTTTCAGTTATTGGATCATCTGCAGTAATCAGATGCAGACCAAACAAAAGCTGTGCAAATATAAGGTGCGAACCAAGTTGATGATATTGTTAAATTTTCTTCTCATGATCTAAGGTTTAGTGATTGGAATCAGTACTTTCTACCAGCCAGTGTTTCTGAACTTCTTCGATTTGGTTCTTTGTATATAAGGGACCACGGAATTGAACTGGCAAAACTATTATGTCTCGAGATACCCAATTTTATTTGTGCAGAAGAGAAAAGACATGCTCAAATGGGCTACCAAACCCGAGTTGAAGATGGCAATTAGGTTCCAATTTGGTTTTCTGTTAAAGCTCAATGTTAAGAAATTGGGTTAGTTGAGCCCCAATGTGTAACCGTGCCTCTAAATTGACCCAATGTGGCCATTAGGTAGGACCTACTTGCAACCCGGTGGTGTTGACAATACAAAATTGTGAACTACCCCTATTTCAGGTCAAAGCTAATTAGCACTAATTAATTGTACCCAGTAGCGTGGGTCATCTCATTCTACCATTTCTTTTCGTTTCTAATCTCATCAGAGTTCTTATTCAATAAAATTACGGGGACTGAGCATAGGATTAAATGGCAAGAAACCTCTCAATGGTTCGAATTCAACAACTTTACATTCTGTTAGGATCAACTTAGGTCTCATGGTTTTTCTTCCTTCGTTTTCTTTTCCTCTTTTTATATATATATATTTATATTTTTTGGGGGGGGGTGGGGGCAGGGAAAGAAAATTTTGAACTCTAATGTCAGCACATAACACAGGCTTTTTATGTTTCATAATGTTAGAACAGCATCATGATCATATGAAAGGGACCGAAATAAGAGTTTCAATACGAGTCACTTGAAGTGGACAAGAGCAAAGCCGAAAAGAAAATGAAAAACTTCAAAAGATTTGGAAGAGAATCTTGTAAATGCAGGTACTAGGAATGAGGATCTTGTGTTTGACAAGCAGCTAGAAAGACAGCTCCTGCTCCAGGATCTCCGTGACAATGTTCCACTGCTACATTATCTGATAGGTCATTGCCAAGCATCTCCCAGATACTGCTATGGAGATAGTTTCTGTAGATTCTGTAATGCTCATAAAGCCCACCTTCCACCGTGACTGCACTTTTCTTGTTTTCCGTTCTTCTAAGCTTCTTTATGATCCCCACAATACCAGCTCCGGCGAGACAGGCTCCCCGTTCTGCCACAATGTCACAGACCTCTGCAACAACCTCCCTTGCCATTGGTGTACTATATGTGATCTATGATTGATGAAGCACATACAGTAAGATTAACATTTTAGGACATTTATAATGGCAAACATTAGGGTACAGTTCAAGCCAATTCTGAAGAAAATATGTTCCATTTTAGCTTTGCTTTACGTGTTACTTGAAACTCTAATTTGTTGGAAGAAATTTCAAGCATGAACTGCAGATTTTCAGATTAAGATGGGAAAATGTCCCAACTGGCCAAACCCTGCCTGGCTGTCAGAAATTGATTTTGTGGACAGTGCAGCTTTAGGAACCTTACCCCAAAAATTTCATTTAGCTTTTCTTCCACTACTTCGCGATCCTCTGATGTATCTTGATGCATGGCAGCCATATCAGGTGAACTATAAACAAATTCAAATTAGATATCATACTAGAACTAGTATACAACAGGAAATGCTATAAATCAGTTTTCTGAATACCTCAGTATGTATGGAATGGCAAGTGTTTTAGGTTCGGCGTCACCAAATAGTTCTGTCTCTTGGACCATCTTCTGTAACACTCTTCTTGCAATTTCTCCCAGGTACATTCCCGAAGTCAGCTTCTCAAATATCTGGATAAAAAATAACACAAGCAATTCTGCCCGCCTTATTCACTGTTCATTGCTGTAGAGAGAAATGCAATGCATGAGGTGAATTTTTGATACCTGGCAACGAGAATTTGAGCTTTCTGCGTCTAGACTACCATCAAATTCAGTCACTGGAGGGTGAGAAGAATTGAAGTTTCCCCATTCAGTAGTGATAACCTGCAAAATTCAAGTACATTGACCTCCATTCTCTTCATCACTAACCACACGTATGTTAGAGCTCAAACACCACTTACCATCTGGCCTGACTTGGGTGGAGGGCCCTTCCATCTGGGAACTGCGCCTGCAGCCACAGTTTCCTGGTTATAATATCTACCTCCAGCCAAATTTCCGACAATATCATCAATCTGCTCAAGAAGATATTAACTCAGTGAACTTGAATTCTGGTTTAGCTCCTTAAGATTTATGAGGGGTTTCTCAATTAGACACAAATCTCATTTATCAATAGGACAGCCTTTGGATGTGGAGAGAACAAACATCATGGCAGCTTTTTACCATTGAGAAGACACGCATGTTTAGACCAACTTTCTCCAGAGACCGGTTGATGTCGTTCACTAATGCTCTCTCAACCTGACTTGATTAAGTCAGATTTCAGGCCAACAAAGAGAAAATTCATGCAATCAGATCAACAGAGTATCCACAAGAAATAAACATGCTAAAGGCCTATTAAAAATGCTCCGCACAAGGGTAAAAGGAAACTCAACCGTAAGGTTGGCAGAGAAACTTTTCCATTTGATTGCAGAGCCAGAGCTAGCTGCAGCTTGGTCCACTGGATATGACAAACTAAAACCCAGTTTCTTCTCATTTGCTGGAGGATCCTTGTCATTTCCCGGATGTTCCGAAACAAATTTGTCTAGCTCCACTGCAATATAGTCAAACAGCTCCCTAAGGAAAAACAAATTTCCATAGATGAACCAATTGCTTAGGAAAGTTTACAAGTTTAGCTACACAGACCGATATCTATATGCAGCATCTTTTATTCTTTTTTCATGTTCACGAACAAAAAATAAATAAATAGAGAAGAATTAAGTTCTCCAATTCCACCAAACTCCCAAGTGCAAAACTACAGACGTGAACTAATAAAAATTGCCCATCTGCCAAGCTTTTGGCTATGGATACATACCTCAGAAGTACTAGCTAAGACGTTGGAGGGTATGGAAATCTCCTCCCTATGCAAATCAGATATGGGTTCGTTCTTCCCTCCCAGTCTTGCGCACAAAACCAAGAAATTCGTAGCTCGCAGGTTCAATCCATAGTATAGTCCTGTCTCATCCCTAACACAACAATTCACCAAACAGAAACATATATCTAACAACAACAGCAACAGTTGTATATCTATATGTGTATAGAAAGGCTGTGTTAGTTCCCATATGGCAGCGAACTAACATAGGAGACAAGCATGTTAAGGGTGTTAGTGTCTTGGGAGGCAAGGCACGGTTGCATGTCAGACACCAATGCATTTGCCACCTCCCAAAGCTTTGGGACAGGAGTGGCGCATTCCCTCGCGAACTTGCGTAAAATGCGCTGCGTTTGCTTCCACTGTCGCTCTTTTCTTCTCTTGTATCTCACCATTATTGATGCGGCCCCCACCGCCACCACGGCGATTGTCGTCACTGTTACCATCACTACCGCTTCCTTCCTCATTATACCGTTCCTGTCTTGCTGGGAATATTTATGCCTGATTAAGAACTAGCCTTTTGGTTCGTCTATGAAGAAGTTGATTAACAGTTTCCTGGGAGTCAAATTTTGGAGAATGAGATCGGCAAACTAACAGAAATCCGTTATTCATGCAGAGTGGAACGAGTAACATGGATGGAGATGGTGACATTATTTCTTTTCTTTTACCTGGCAAGGATTTGGGTATGGCCCAAAGCCATGCTCTATGGCTGCTAGGATTTCGATGCTCCTTCTTTTGCGCAGGCCTCCCCGTCAACTCTTTTATGGCCCTGTAGGCCTACTCAAAGAATTCCAAAGCTAGGGCAAACGCCCAAAGTTTTGGCTGACCGTAATTACAGTCTACTGTTCTCTTAAGTTGGATTCGGAGTACAACTCCACATACTTTTAAATTGAAAAGCAATGAGTTTAAACAAATAGAATTAAACACAAAAATTAAGTGTATATTTGTATCACTCAATTTTAATCATTAATTATAACTAACTCCCAATCACGTATCATTTATAATTAATTGATAACTAAAATTTAATAATATAAGTTTATATTTAAATCTGACATATAATCTCCCTTTCTATATATAACCTTTTTGGTTTAGGTAATTACGTGTGTTGTGGATTAGCTCTTAAGGTTACTACGATTTTCCCAGAACTCAGTTTTCAAACCCTGATTGGCCAGTGCCAAAACTCAACACACGCTGGATAAGACAATTTGCACGACCAATCGCCATTATCAATATGCCTCGGACAATTATTTCGAAGCAACTCGCACTGCACAGGCTTTGATTTGGAGTAGTTTTATGAGAATAAGTGTTGGACAATTATGAACGATGTTCGTTGATCTTCAGAACCGATGTTGACGTTAGCTCGTTTCGTGTTCTTATTATTGTCAGCAATTATTATAAAAAACAAGGGCACCAACAGTAACAAACTTGCAATGCCCTATTTGAAGTACTTTATAAATACCTTTGAATCAAACATCTCCATTTACGTTTATAATAGTTTGCGATGCATAAATGTGCAAAGACCCGTTCCCATAATTTTTGGGTAACATTTCCGATGTACCCAAAAAAAAAAAAAAAAAAACTGGTGTAACAGTTTTGGCCGCGTGCTCTACATCATAGTGAGAAACAACGAAAGCAAATAAATTAGATCATGTGGGTTATTCAGAAATGGCTTGCCAGCGCCATTTCAGAGAATCTTAATTAGGTTCGCGGCCAAATTTGTCAAAAAAACAAAAGGATCTCGGACCACCAATCGGGTCAAAACTGAAACCAAGTTCACTAATTGTGGTGGAGAGCCTCTTTGGAGTCCTCAATTAATTACTCTAAACGTATGTCTTATCTATCGATCCCCGACAAGTCAAATACTTGGACCGTCGTAATCAAACAGCAATCGCTGCAATTCTTATCATAATTGAGGAACGGAAATCGCTGCATGACTTTTGATCTTTTGTGTTCAGAGTTCCAAGATGTTGGTCGGCAGCTTAATTAAGGTTGGTGTTCTTTCATCAGCTGCCCCCATTAATGGCCCTGTCAGCCCGGTCTCTCCCCACCCTTTTAACCCCTAATTTTAAGTCAGCGGAAAATGTTGAGCAGAATAAACAATGATGGTAACTGGGAGTAGCTTAAGTTTAGAGTTTTTTTTTTCTCTTTTTTTTTTTTTAAATTAATTGATATTGAATTAAGAAGTTTTTTTTATGTACTGCTTTGTAATACCAGTTAGGAGACAGGAAACAAAAATCAAAAGGCATTCTGAGGATTGTCCCAAGATTTTTTAACTTAATTTATTTAGCAATCACGGACATCAATTTTGGTGAAGAGATATTAAAAGAACGAGGGACAAAGTGCGGAATCTTCTTTTTCTTCCTTATAGTTGTGTCACTATAGGCCATGTTGTTGAATTTTTGTAATAGTATATATATTCAATTAGACATAAAGCTCAAGTCAAAATGTCGTTAATTTTGGATTTTATTCCCAAGAAAGAACGTTTAATAACTAATCAATTTTAATGCGTTTTGCCCATATATACATGTTGACTCAAGTGTACGCTTTTCTCAAAAATTTCTCTGGCTTCTCGAATCAGATTTTGTGTATTGCCGAACCTTCATTTGAAAAATAAACCAGGGGAGATATTTATTGAAATCTCATTTCTTATTTTCTTGGTACGTACATATATAATTAAGCACTTTCTTAACACACTTTTTTTTTTTCTTTCGTCAACAGTTCCTCACAAGTTTTTTTTTTTTTTTAACAGCATCGTATCTTATATAAAGTTTAAATCACAGATTGAGAAATCAATAGGAGTACTCATTTGATACTGATGATCAAAAGACTGATCTCCCCGAAGATATTAATTAATTATTAAAATTAAAAAAAAAAAAGAAGAAAAGAAAAGAAAAGGGCCCATCACCAAGTGCAGCAAAACTTGTAAACATACAAGATAAGAGGGCTGAAGTTACTTTTGAGATTGGAATTGAATTTACAGATAACCATAATTTCATGAAACTTTCCAGCTCAGATAACCATCTGGGCGAAGAGATCTCCACCAAAGTGTCTGGATTTTTAGCTAACGTTGGACCTGACCCTGCTGGTAAAGATTAAACATTGGCACCGGTGAGAAAGATTCAAACTTTGAAAGCGCTTCCGAAACTGAAATTGAAAAGACTTTCCGGAACTCATGAAGAACTCTTATGCAGAAATAGTGCAAAGCAGCTTTTTTTCTTTTTTCTTTTGTTTATAATTTTTCCTAGAATAGAGAGACAGACTTGAAGAAATCAAGTTTGAAACGACTAGATGAAACTAGCTTGAAATTTATTTTTCTACTCAGAGAGAGAGAGAGAGAGAGAGGCAGAGGCAGTGGAGTGGAAACTAGAAAGCAAGAGAGACCCTTTTGCCTTAGGACCACCCCAAACTCCCAGCATCTCTATCTTCTCGTAGGGAAGTGCTTGGGTATCGTACGCGCTAGATACTATTTATGTATTACATTTTACATGGTACTCGCACGTGTTAAGATAGTTCATCTCTTTCCATAATATAAAAAAATGGCCCATCATTCTTCATCCGGGGGCTCTCTATCTCTACCCTCGTTTTCGCCATTTGTTGATACTATTCATATTTCCTAATAAACCTTCTCAAAGTCTTAAATTTTTTATATTTTTAAATTAATTGTAAACTTTTAAATTACGTTACAATTTATAATTATTTTATGCAGCAGATAGTTTAATCGTTAAATACAATCAAATATGCGACTAAATATTAGTTTATTTAAAAAATAAAACACAAAACGCAAATTGACATGTGAGTGCTTTATTTTCAAAATAATCGTATCTCTTATTACACCAAAGTACATGAAAAAAGCAATCGATGTCATTGGTTCCATATCAAGTCATGTCATTGGTTCCTATCTCTTTAGTACTATAATTTAAAGCTTTAGAATTAATAATCTATATTATTTTGGCTTCCATCTTAATTAATTTTGCTTGAAAATTAATGCTTTATTACTTTTTCAACACGCGCAGGACATGAAGTCATGGTGACATATATTAAGTATTTTTTAGATAAATTAACTTGGATTATCACCTTCCAGGCCTTTAGCATAAAATAGCGCCTTCTTGATCCCAGGAATGATGCGGGGAAAAACAAATTAAAAAAAAAAAGAAATTATTTAGGTTTTTTTTTTTTTTGAGGTGTCTGTTATAGTAATTTTGTGTACATATTCTACTTTGTCTTTTTAAAAAGCACAAGATGGACCGAACAAATCAGGAAATTAATCACAGTTTAAAAAAAAAAAAAATTCAAGAATTTTGTACCTTTAGTTATTTGACTTCAAAGGAAGGCATTTTATTATTATTGTTGTTGTTGTTGTTGTTGTTGTTGTTGTTGTTAAAATAGACACGAAAAATCCCCCATCTCCTAACTTAAGAGAGTCGTTGGTATATCTTCCAGGAGATAGCACGTCTAGCAAGTACTGATTTGTCTTTAATTGGATGCCCAATTATTTTGTTCATTTATTTTATCTTGTGTTCATATTTGGGTGCCAATTTTGCATATTTTATGCTCCCTTGCTTTTATAGCGTAATCTTTTAGGTTAGCTTAATTTCAAGACTCACTTGATTAGACTGTCGAGCTCGGCATCATTATAACCCTTGTTCAGTTAGGATAAATACCCATTAATTTGTGTTTCTCATGTTGACACAAGGCTTCCCTTTATTTTTGAATCTTGATGGCAATAAAACAAGAAAGCAATTTCTTGCGGGCCATGGGATGATACATTCTATTACCGTTGGTGTTGTAGAGCACGATGCCTGAAAGAAAATATTCCTGGTGGTTTGAAATGAGACACGTTGGCTTGCTGTCAAGTGATTTTGAGTCTTTTGGTGTCTGCTTATTGCCGTATGGGAGTGCAACCATGTTTATACCTTTTGGTGACCACTTGTCGGTGGTGCGCTCTGAATAAAATTTTTGTCGCTGTTCAAAAAAAAAAAAAAAACAAAGAAAGAAAGAAAGCAACACTGTATCATTTCATATTAATTAGCCTCAATCAGACCACTGACAACTGGAACAATCATGGATACTTGATTGATTAACACCCGCCCGACTCCCAATATCCATGAATCGTAATACCAGGTATTGTGTTAAATTAATTAACTAATAATAACAAATATTGAAACATTATACGGACAAGTAATTTGGAAAAGACATACATGCCAATATATATTTAAGATTTGCGATGATACATTCAATAATTATAAATGTGCAACCAAAGATATTAATAACGTCATAGTGATGATAAATCTAATCACTCACAAAAATATATAATTAACACTTGTAATTATGAACATAAGTGTGTAAATAGAAAATAATATATCCAAATGAACCTTCTAGGCAAATAAAAGTGAAAACGATCAAATAAAGATTGTGTAATCAATTTTTAATTAAACATATCTAAATTAAGATTGTATATGCCAATAGTATCAACCTACTAAATTTTGAGTCCATAACGAAGCTAAATTAAGAAATCAAGAAACGATAACGCATGGATGGATCAGCAGACACGGGGCAAGGGAGACAATTACACGAGAATGCATTACTTGAAGGCCGTCGAGGTCTCGAAGAACACAACCAAAAAGCTCTTTGAACTTGGAATTGGAACAACGAACCAGTTTCAGTAGGTCTCCAATTTGCAAAATGATGACACCGAAGAAGTTAAAAGCGAGACGGACAGACAGACACGAATCGACACAATATACTGTAAACTTTTATAGAATTTTTCTTCATAAAAAGTTTATATTTTTATAATACAAAATTTTTTATTTAGACAAATACTAACACTTAAAATATAATAAAATTAATATATTATTATTCATAATATCAAAATTTTGCCACAAAAATAAAAAGATGTTCTCTTTTTTCTTACTCTATTATTTTACTACTTTTTATTTTCTCTGATAATAAAAAAAAATTCATAATTACAAATACTATTTTATTTTTGTGAAAATTATTTTTTATTTATTTTTTTGATAGCAATTATTATTATTATAATAATTATCTTTAAATAAAGAGAATAAAAGATTTTTAAATTTAATAACTTAAATTATCGTTATATTTAATTAATTATTATATTAAATTTTTTTATATTAAATTATATTTTAAATAATAATAATTATTTATATTAATTAATTTAATTATATCTCTAAGTGTGAGTGGTATCCTGTAACGAGAAGCACGATGAAAGTGGGGGAAGAAAAGGTAAATTAAGGAGATTCCATTCCGACTCCCAAAAAGCCCCCTTCCGGGAAGCTGCAGGGATCCAAATTAATCAGGTGGGACAATTGAAAATGCTCAACAGATTAAACCCAGAGAACCCAACGAAAACCGCCCTACGCAAATGCATGACGCAGAGATCGCAGACCCGGCAAAGAAGGAAAAAGAAAGGTGGCCACAGAAGGAACCGGAACAGAAACAAGAAGAGAAATCGAAGTGTGAAAATTTGTCGCAGTTGCAGCCGTTTATTCTTCTTCACTCTTTGTCGCGACTCTAGATGTTGCGCGAATTATAGCAGAGCTTGTCGCAGGTTTCTTACAATATCCTTCACTGCCATGGAAGATTCAAAGTCCCGCCGAAAGAAATGGAAAAAGGAGCTAGAATTAGAGATGGGATTTGAATCCGCAGAGTTGACGATTTAAAATTATTTACAATCTTCAAAGGTAAACACGTGTTCAAAATTGATGGACGTCTTCCAAACACTTGCTTTAGCCGGAGATTTCGGATGCATCTATCCAAATTAATGAAATTTGATCTTAACTTCTCCACAAGTTTTTATCTCCAAATTAACGGCTAAACAGAAAGAGTGAATACTTTGTTAGAACTGTTCTTAAGGTATTACATAAGTGTCAACCAGAATAATCGGTTACTTGATATAACCCAATTCTCATTCAATCTACAAACAAGAGAGTCAATTGGGGTTAGTTTGTTCAGGGTTACTACGAGACTATAACTAATAACTTTATACATATTGTCAGTTGGCTACAAAAGGTTTAGTCCTACTGCATTCAAGTTTGTCAACGGTTAGCATGAAAAGTCTGACATAACATGGACACAATCGAATAAGGTTATTAAGCAAATGAAGAAATGAGCTAATGCTAAGAGGAGACATTGAGAGTTTGAGAAAGGAGATTTGGCGATGGTGAAATTCCTTTCCCGTTAAAACCAAAGGTTCACTAAGATATATAAGGGTTTAGTAAGGCGTTACAAGGGACCCTTTCCAATAAAGAAGAAGGTTGACAAACTAACTTACCGATTGACTTTATCATCATACCTCGAGATGCATCAAGTATTCCACGTAAACTTGCTAAAACGTTACCATTCTGATAAGGAGGAGCCGAGTAGGGGCGAATCAAAGAGAACCCTTACTGCCATAACAACCATGCTAAATTGGGACGTGGAACAAATATTGGTGCATCGCGTCATTATAAGAAAAGGCACCCATTTTAGTTATATCGAATACTTTGTCAAATAAAAAAGGTTGCTTGATAGTGAAGTAAGTTGGGAATACGAGTTTATTTTGTGGAGCAATGTTAATGTGATCGAGACACATAAGAGGGATGCGACAAGAGCATTGCCAAATTAAATGGGAGAGAATGTTACGCACCATATAATTCTACCTGAAAATTAAGTTATTAAAGAAATTTATTCCAATTATTATTCCATAATTTCATAATTAGATAGAAATTTCTAAAATTTTGAACATAAATTTTTTATTTTTTTAAAAAATATAAAATTAAGTAGAATACTTTAAAAAAAAAATAGTAATTATTAGATTAAATAGATCTTAACTATTTGTTGAAGGAATAGATAACTATATATAGTTTTATAAATCTTATTTGTAAAAAATTCAGATAATAATGTATTTGACTTCTTGAAATAATATAGTATTTTTTAAATTTTTTATTTATTTTATATAAATTTTTTAAATTTTTATTAAAAATATTTTATTTTTTAAAAAAATTAAATTATTATTCAAATTAAGCGAATTGCGAGAATAATACAAATTGTTAGTTGTCGGGGGAGGGAAATAAGGCCAAGTCCATGACAATCATGACGGGTCTTTTTAACTCTACTTCTAAATCGTCGGTTTTCAAAGAAGGTATATATATATATATATATATATATATATGAAAATTATAAAAAGGACCAACACGTTTTATCGGTGTGGAGTTTATGTCACCGTCCATATTTCTTTTTCGAAAATAATGGTGCAGCATGTTGACTGGCGGCTGTGTATCACCCTCGTTTACACTGCCCATGGCGAGTTCTAACAGTCAATCTCGCAAATCCGTCTAATTTTGTTTTGTTTTAGCCTTTAAGGGAACAGGGCAATTGGGCAATGAATATCTTGTGTCTCTGTTTGTGAAATTTCTTCTCTTTTCTTTCCAAAATTCGCTCCTCCACCAGAAATTTGGTCCTCATTCTTTGATTTTTTTCGTATTTACAGATAGTTTACATACGACCAAATATTAATACTTAGAGAACTTGCGATGAGTTTCACACTCACACTTTCACTGTGAAAAAGCTTTCGTACTTTTAATATGAAAATTTACATCTGACGGCGGCTCGGATAATAAGTCACATCTTACAATTTAAAACTTCGCAAAATATTTACTATGATATTGGTCCGTCACGCGTAGCACCTTCTTTAAGTATGTATTATAAATGTACCCCATATATATATATATATATATAGAGAGAGAGAGAGAGAGAGAGAGAGATGGCCTAAAAAACCAAATTGCCAACATTCAGCTTCTCATATTGCGAAACCCCTTTCTAACGCGAGGAGGAAGTAATTTTAAGAATAATTTTTATTAATAAATAAATAAATAAAATTTAAAATTTTATTGAATATTTAAAAGTAATTTTTAAAATTTATTAAAAAAATAAAAAATTTTAAAATAAAATTTTTATTAATATTTTATCTAAATAAATTTTACTGATAATTTATGAGATAATTTTTATTATATTACTAATATAAAATTATATTTATAATAATTAATAATTCTAAAAAATAAGAAAGAAATAAATATTAATATTAGAGTCCTTAACTTTGAAATTAAAATAATTATATTAAAATTTTATATTAAATTAAAAATATTCTAAGCAAGTAAATAAATTATAAAATTAAAATAATTAAAATATATTATTAATTATATAATAATAAAAATATTTTTTAAAATACATTTTATACTAAAATTTTATATTTAATAAAAAATTTTGTCCTCAAATTAACGATAATAAATTGATGTTTTTTTTCTATCATACGAGCAAGTATATTTTATAATTAATGATGATAATTAACAAAAAAATTAAATAAAAATTTTTTTTAACTTGATTATTTATTCTAATAAAATTAGTATAACATGATAATATATGTAAAGAATTAATAAAATTCTCAAAACTATAGATTGTAGGCTCACTTTTTGAATTAATAAGATTTATTAATAAACTGTTCTTACTCTTCCCATGGTCTTCTAGGTAATAAGTATTATAGAAATGACTTTTTATGCATTAATAATATCATTAATGTACAAGAAATTAATTTAATTAATTACAGTACCGTCAATAATTGATTTTTTTAAATTTATTTTATTTTAATTAACATATGTTATTTAACTAACAAGAAAAAAGAAAAAATAATATTCTTCATATTTTAAACTTTTTTTCACAATTTTAATAAGTAAAATATAAGAATTAAAATTTTTTAATCTATTTTAAAATTTTATTCAGATTTGTTATTATTATAAAATTTATGTACTAATAAATTTTTTATATTTATTTATGTACATATTTTTGATTTACTAAATGCAAATTAGTCATATTAAATAGTATTTTCTCGATCAATTGTATCATCTTGAATTTTAGAATATGTAAGTTTCATCTTTTCTTGTTCTTGAGTTAAGATAGTCATCTCACAAAATATTTTATAAAGAAATCTTTATCAAAAATATAAATATTTTGAATTCAAATATGTATTTAAAAATAACTTAATTATGAAAAAAAAAATTAATATGAGATTTGTTATCATCACAAAAGCAAGAGAACACTTTAAATATAATTTTCTCTTCATGATCCCCGTCGTTGGGAATGTTGTTTCAAATTTCATAAAATGGCATCAATATAGGTGAAACTAATACTAACTAATATGGGACAAAAGTGCCAAACACAAAAAGAAAATAATGACAATGATCAATGTTAAATTGAATTTTCAAACAAATATATTTTAAAATTTGTTAATGAAATAACAATTCTTAAAAGACAAATCGAAGTGTGAAAACTTGTCGCAGTTGCAGCCGTTTATTCTTCTTCACTCTTTGTTGCGACTCTAGATGTTGCGCGAATTATAGCAGAGCTTGTCGCAGGTTTCTTACAATATCCTTCACTGCCATGGAAGATTTAAAGTCCCGCTGAAAGAAATGGAAAAAGGAGATAGAATTAGAGATGGGATTTGAATCCGCAGAGTTGACGATTTAAAATTATTTACAATCTTCCAAGGTAAACACGTGTTCAAAATTGATGGACGTCTTCCAAACGCCTTTTTTTTTTTCTTTTTTTTCTTTTTTGAATCTAAAAACCTACAAATTACGACAGGAATGGATCCCTTTACCTCGGCAACGACAGTTACATTAATTGTGGAACTCCCAAATGGCAAGACGCTGCTGCCGATGACATTTAGATGGAGTGTTTCGATTTCACTCAGTATCTTCATCAGGCATCCTTTCTGTTTTTCGCAATGGATTCTGAGAAGAATATCCTTTCCTGAAACTCTGGCTTCGATTTCTGGAAGTGGTTGTTCGCAGTAGCCATCAGAGTTCTTATCACTTGACGATTCATCTTGATCGGCATAGAACCGACGTTTCTTCACGAGGACTACTGACTCCATGGGTTTCTTGGCAGCTTGTTCCTCCAGTGTTTTCACGCGTTCTTGAAGATACTTCAGGTACTTAATGGCATCTCCAAGAACAGATACCTTGTCCGTCTGCGTACGTTTAAGAAAACAAAAACATCGACGTCAAATCCTACGAAACAATCTATACATGTGCATACCAATATTGCATGTAATTGGGTTCAATTTTTTAGTTTCTATCTCCAAAACCACAAGGATTGATGCTTCCATCATGATGCAAAAACTGTCAACTTGACGAGCAATATCCAAATAAAGGAATAAAAAGTATAACCAAGCTGGCACCTTCTTTAGATCAGGAACAACTGCTGAAAGAGCTATGAATTGCTGGTTGAGCTTTTCTCGTCGCTTCCTCTCCGCTATTACATGATCTTGTGCTTGTAATGGACTCCTAGTCATTGCACCAACATATTTGGTACCATGCTCATTGTTTCTCGGACCATATTGGTCATAAACTTGAGGAATATGTGAGGCGTGATTCCGATTTTCTCTGCATCCGACCTCGTTCTTGGGCTTTATAGTTGTGTCAAGGGGATAATAGTTTTGAGGAGCAGCTGGAGGTGAATTCAAGTTCTCCGAGGAGAAAATCTCAGAAGAGAATGAAGGAGAAGGCTTAGAAGATATTTGGCTTCTGGTAGTGCAAGAGGCCCAGCCGTCGATCATTACCTGTTTCCCTGGCCTCTCATTTCTGGTTTGAAAAGCTTCAAAAGATGCATGGCACAAGTTTTGCGAGGCTTGGAAATCGAAAATTTGATCATTAGTCGAGTGGCCGCTTGGATTTAGAGACTGGAAATTGAGATCAAAGATTGAGTAATCATGAGGACTCATTTGGCTATAGTGATAACCAAAAGATGGATCTTCCAATTCCTGTTAACATAAAGGGTGGAAAAAAAAAAACCACCATCACCATTTTTTATTATCATATGCTTGGCTTCCACCATAGATGTATAACTTTCACCGAAATGAGGGCAGGCAATCGAAAGGGTTGCTGAATTTGCAGATAATCATGAACTTACTAGTTCGGACAACCATCTGGTGGCTGAGATTTCCATCAAACTAGTGGCTTCAAAGGCCGGCCTGAACCTGGAAAGATTAAACAAGCCACTGATGAGAATGACTATAGCTTTGATGCGGTTGGGAGATCTCAAGATCTTCACGCGCAAAATGGAAAGTAATATATCATAATTACTCATAGGGCAAGAAGAATTAGACAGCAGAGAATTGAAGTGAAGTACAGGGGACAAAAATTAATGGATTTTCAAGTTCATCCCACTGTGTAAAACGAAAATGGGTCACTGAAAACAGAAAGAGAAAAGAATTAAGAAACCTCAAAAACTAGATCGCCTAGCCAAGCTACTAACTATCCAGGCATTTGCATCTGACAGCTAAAATCTCACTTTTGTATGTCATGGATCTTGAGATAATTCCGTTCATATCTACAAAACTTAGGTGTTATTTTTCTACTGAGAGAGGCGGTCGTGGGGTAGATATTTTGAGAGCTCACCTTCGATGGAAGAAACGGAAGATTGGAACGGTAAGAAGAAAGAAAGCGGTGCGTTTCCTAACAAAATGGCATTTCCATCTTCTTATATCCGAAGGAGGAGCCTAGCAAACGGAGGGCCATTGTAAAAAGTGGCGTCCAACATAGAAGATAATAGTAGCCGACTCTGATACATTGACCCGACGGGGACAAGTCAAATATAATTTTAAATATTATTAATTTTTTAATAAAATCTTTTAAAAAAATTAAGTGAAATATTACATTCAAATGTTAATATAAAATTATATTATTAGTATATATATATTTTTATATATTTATTTATAAAATTATAATATTTAAGATATTTAAAATTTTATATTAATTATTAACACAAAATTTGCATATATTTTTATACATGAATCATAAAATATAACATTTAATTTATTTTTTTTCTTTAATTACATTATTTTGGAAAAAATAATAATATTTTAAAAAATAATACGTTTGAAAATGGTCTAATATTTTCTTTTTTATTCTTTTGTCTTTTATAAAATATGAGTGTATGAGTCTGAATACATCATATCATGTACTACGTGATTTTGCCTGAAAATTGAACTATCGGAGAGTTTTATTCTAGCTACTATTCCATAATTTCAGAACTAGGTGAAAACTTTAAGAATCTTATAAATAACTTTTTTACCTTCTTGAAAGACATAAAGTTAGGTAAAATATTCTAAAAATAGAATAATGATCATTAGATCAAATAAATCTTAATCATCTGTTGAGGGGTAGATGATCTGTTGGTCCGTCACGCGTAGCACCTTCTTTAAGTATGTATTATAAATGTACCCCATTGCGAGAGAGAGATTATATATATAGAGAGAGAGAGAGAGATGGCCTAAAAAACCAAATTGCCAACATTCAGCTTCTCATATTGCGAAACCCCTTTCTAACGCGAGAGAGAAGTAATTTTAAGAATAATTTTTATTAATAAACAAATAAATAAAATTTAAAACTCTATTAAATATTTAAAAGTAATTTTTAAAATTTATTAAAAAATAAGAAATTTTAAAATAAAATTTTTATTAATAATTTATATAAATAAATTTTATTGATAATTTATGAGATAATTTTTATTATATTACTAATATAAAATTATATTTATAATAATTAATAATTCTAAAAAATAAGAAATAAATAAATATTAATATTAGAGTCCTTAACTTTGAAACTAAAATAATTATATTAAAATTTTATATTAAATTAAAAATATTCTAAGCAAGTAAATAAGTTATAAAATTAAAATAATTAAAATATATTATTAATTATATAATAATAAAAATAATTTTTAAAATATATTTTATACTAAAATTTTATATTTAATAAAAAATTTTGCCCTCAAATTAACGATAAAAAATTGATGTTTTTTTTCTATCATACGAGCAAGTATATTTTATAATTAATGATGATAATTAACAAGAAAATTAAATAAAAATTTTTCTTAATTTGATTATTTATTCTAATAAAATTAGTATAACATGATAATATATGTAAAGAATTAATAAAATTCTCAAAACTATAGATTGTAGGCTTTCTTTTTGAATTAATAAGATTTATTAATAAACTGTTCTTACTCTTCCCATGGTCTTCTAGGTAATAAGTATTATAGAAATGACTTTTTATGCATTAATAATATCATTAATGTACAAGAAATTAATTTAACCAATTATAGGATCGTCAACAATTGATGTTTTTTATTTTTAATTCATTTCATTCTAATTAACATATGTTATTTAACTAACAAGAAAAAGGAAAAAATAATATTCTTCATATTTTAAACTTTTTTTCACAATTTTAATGAGTAAAATATAAGAATTAAAATTTTTAATCTATTTTAAAATTTTATTTAAATTTGTTATTATTATAAAATTCATGTACTAATAAATTTTTTATATTTATTTATATACATATTTTTGACTTACCAAATGCAAATTAGTCGTATTAAATAGTATTTTCTCAATCAATTGTATCATCTTGAATTTTGGAATATGTAAGTTTCATCTTTCCTTATTCTTGAGTTAAGATAGTCATCTCACAAAATATTTTATAAAGAATTTTTTATCAAAAATATAAATATTTTGAATTCAAATATGTATCTAAAAATAGCTTAATTGCAAAAAAAAAATAAAATTAATATGAGATTTGTTATCATCACAAAAGCAAGAGAACACTCTAAATATAATTTTCTCTTCATGATCACCATCGTTGGGAATGTTGTTTCAAATTTCATAAAATGGCATCAATATAGGTCAAACTAATACTAACTAATATGGGGCAAAAGTGCCAAACAAAAAATGAAAATAATGACAATGATCAATGTTAAATTGAAATTTCAAAAAAACCACAGAGAACAGTATGCTGCCTAATAATAGAGAACCGTGAACATTGTGTGTTTGTGAAGAAAACGTGAAAATTTTTTAACTTTGAGGATTATATAATAAATATTGTAAAATACAGAAAAAAAAATGTAAATAGATTCGGGGAATTTCTGCACTATTTGAGCAATAAATTAATTTTACGACAGAAACGATCCAAACGCAAATAATTCACACAAAGATAGATATGGAATAATCATTTCACACTTTTTTTTTTTAAATGCATATGGCGTGATCTTATTGGTACTTGTGTTCTCAAAACCTATCAATCACCGAATTTCCATAACATGATAAAATAAAGGCACGTGGTCAACAAGACCCCGCGAGGCCCAGTGTGGGTACACGATCTTGAATTTGCTCACGTGCTGGCCCATGATGCAAGCGTTGAAGAAAAGAAAAGACAACGTCGCGTAACTTCAAATTATTTAAAATAATTTGACCTTAGTACGCCCAACGTAGTCATAATTTTATTTTATATAATAAATAAAATTTATTTAAAATAAAAAAATAATAAAGTAAATTTATATTAAAAAAATTATATATAAATTAGCATCATTAATTAATTAAGTGTTATTTACAAAGGGCAATATATAAACACTTCTAGATCAATCTCTGACTCGGTGACACCCACGCAAGTAAAACCGCTGGCTCTGATTTCTCTGCCCGCATGTTACTAAACATCGAAATAGCCTCCTCTCCGCGTTCGGCGGACCGGAATGCAGGAAGTCCGGGGACATTTGGTCCCGTTGCCTTTCCAGGCCATCAACTGCCCTACTTTCGTCCGCAATTGCACCACGCTTTTAAAATCCGAGTCAACAATTGCGGGGTTCAGAGTCATATTTTCTTCGTGCCAACTCTGAATCATGCACGCGTGAGCCTGCAGCCCGCAACCCCAAGTGTGAATCGAGTGCCTTGGTGCAGATATCATCTGCAGGGCAGAGATTAAATCTGGCCGGCTTTCCGGATCCCTTCAATCGATAAGAAGAATACGACACTTTATGAACATCATCAGCCTGAACTTTTCCAGCCAAACTCAGAGACTGTTGGCACATCATCAGGCTTTCCTGGTAATTCGTCCATTATAACGTGTGGGCCATATAGAGCATGTGCGGTAATCAAGAAATCTTTGTTTAACTTTACTGGGAGTGCAACAGGTTTGGCAGTCCACATGAAGCAGGTGAATAATTAAGTTATTGTCGGTTCCTTAGGCTTCGGCCGTAAAATGTACACAGCAAAAGAAAAAGAAGGTTACGAACTTAGGCAGAGGAGACAACACGATCGTGATTTCCACTACATAACATCACCCGAGGCAAATGGCAATAAAGCTGAGACAGAGACGAAGGGAGAGAGAGATTGGACAGAAATTATCGTCACATGATGTGAACACAATCGCGTGAACTTCAGCATTAAAAGTCAGGTTAAGGCACGGGTACAAGTTCTTGCACACTCCTTCTGAACAGGACCCCACCACTGTCCTGCGCTTAGATATAAAGTAATTTACAAGGGCAAGCATCTTCCACAGATGCCACCGGAATACACATCAATCCTGTTCCTGAGTCCATATCTTCAGAGTCTTGTCATTTCCAAGCGCACCAGAAGCAATGATGTTCTGGTTGGGATGGCATGCAACTGATACAACCGTATCGGTGTGGCCTTCCAGTTTCTGAACAATTTTCCTGGTCTGAAGTTCCCACAAGTATACACAATTATCCTCGGAACCACTAACAATGTATTTCCCGTTAGTTATGGAAAACGTGGCTGAAATGCAAAATTTTGAATTGGCATGGCCAGCATATGTCTTCAAAAATTTCCCGGTTGAAAAATTCCACAGCCTCTGCATTGCAACATAAGTAATCCCCAATCACCACCAAGTGATAAGAAGTAAAAATCACAGGAAAGGAAATTGAAGCCCCGATATAATTATCTGCTGATTTCTTCAATAAAAAGCTAATTTCATCAAATATCTTTAATGTAAGATCATGGGAATGCAACCAGAGTGTACATAAGCTCAAACAAAGAATAGAAGTCATCATTAGCCACAGAAGAAGGGATGCTTGATGTGGCACATTGCTTAATTGGAAGTCCAAATATAGGAGAGGAACCAACAACTGGACCTGGAATTTTGAACACAAAAAATGTAGAACAATTTCATAGGGCCAAAAGTTCAGAAGAACTGCAATCAAAACACGATAGGCAGCATGAAAGATAATGCAAATGCTATGTGTAATCTGCATTCTGCTACTTGGGACAGGAGACTTGGACAAACGTATGCATGCTTCAGTGCTGCATTGCAAAAGAAAATGACAGAGCCATGGCAGCAACTAAAAAGCAAAATTTCCCAGCATTGCACAAAGAGAAACCGCTTTATGGAGATTAATATATCATTCCACAAAACACAAAAGAAGATTGGCAAAAGAACATTAATGCTGAAGGAGATACCATACCTACTCAACAAAATATTCTGTTAAACTACAACGTGGCAGCGAAGTATTTAAGCAGAGAACTCATCATACTTGAACGGTAAAAATGGTCAGATACTTCCCCAATTAAAAAGAAAAAGTAAAAACAACAAATCGGTTTAGTAGTAAAAGTACAAAACCTCTCTAAGCAATTGACTCGTCAAAAGAAACTGAATGACTTAAACTTCAGAATTTCTCCACATTCTCAACTGAAAACAGAACCTAACATTTCATTTTATCTCCACCATTCTGCACCAAGCACAGATAACTCCACTCAGTTTTATAAGTGAAGCAGATACTAAAAAGTTAAAAGCCACAATAAGTTCTATATAAAATGTGTTTCTTCTTGACTTTGATTTCACTGCCACCAAAAGGTTACAACTTTCAAGCACCAAGACATCATACACAATGAAGTTGCTGCAAACAGGAAGATTTAAGAAAAGGAACGATTAGCTTACCAAAGTGTTATCCAAAGTCCCAACAAGAATAAATTTTCCATTCGGAGAAAACCTCACAAACGAAACGGGCGGGTTCTCGTCATCGATCAAAGTCTTCATACAGTGACCCGTACCCGCATCCCAAATCCGGCACAGCCCGTCGTAACTGCTCGAAACAATCAGCGACCCATCTCGATTGAAGTCCACCGCTGTCACCGGATCGGAATGCGCCGGAAGCACCTTCAGGCACTTCCCGCTCTTCACATCCCAAATTCTCACCGTCTCGTCGAACGAACCCGAAACTATCATGTTGGATTGCGGATTGAAATTGACGCAGAAAACGTAGTTGGTGTGGCCGTGGAGGGCTTTGATTTGGGACCCGGTGGTAACATCCCAGAGGCGGATCGTCTTGTCGTCGGAAGCGGAGACAAGGAAGCGTGAGTCGGAAGAGAAAGCCACGTCGGAGACGCCTTGCTCGTGTCCGCGGAACTCGTGGACCGGGGTGAAAGGAGAGGTCGGAGGATTGGAGGGGGAGAGGGAGTAGGTCCTGAGTGTCTTGTCGGCGGAGGAGGAGGCGAGGAGGCGGCCGTCGGTGGAGAACTTGACGGCGGAGACTGCGCGCTTGTGGCCGGTTAGGGTTTGGGTGAGGGCGTAGGGTTTAAAGGCTTCGATTGGGTCCGGTTTCGGCGAGTCCAGATCCGGTTTGACCGACTCCATCGGGTCCGCGCCGTTCCGGGCCTTCCGTTCGAAGCCTTCTCGGTCTGTGGTCGACGACATTGCTTATGATTTTGCGATTTTAGAAGAGTTCCGCAACCATTGATTGTCGTCTGGGGTTTGGAGGGTTTAAGGGGCGGTTTGGTGTTTGGGGCCCAGAGGAATATTTCGAAGTTAACAAATAAGCGCCTTGACGTTGGGTTTACCTTGAATCCAAATCTTATTACTTTTTAATATTTTTTCAGAATATAATTAAACAAATAATAACATAAAATATGTTATAAAAATTATTTTTTTAATAATTATATTATAATTTTACATCCTATTTTAATTAAACGCACGTTATGGTGTGTGTACACGGGAATTTAAGAGTTTTTACTAATTATTTTAAATATAATTAAAATATTATAAATAGTTCAATTTTTTTTATTAAAATTTGTTAACATTTAAGAGTACGATGACCTTAAACAAAAATTGTAATTAACTCAAATATTCGTCGCAAATTATAGTACCGTGATTCACTTTTTTGACTTATACATATATATTTTTTAGATATTTTATTTACATTTGTTCTCATTTTTTAATTATTTTTTTATTTTTTAAAAAAATTGAAGTAATTTTGCATCCTGTAAGCCTACACCCGGGGGGGTATCTCTAAATTGACAGTATCACTGAAAACTTTCAGTCCCTTTCTTAGATTTTCCTTTTTCCCCTTTTTTTTTTTGTTTTTTTCTTTTTCTTTTTCTTTTTGTTTCCTTTTCTTTTCTTTTTCCCTTTTTCTTTCTTTCGCTATCCCTTTTTTCTCTTTTTCCTTTTCAGCTTTGTGTGAGGACCCCCCACTTACAATTTCTTTGTGCCAAATCATTATTTGGAAAATGACGAGAGCGAGAGAGAGCTCTTGCGTCTAAAGGTAAAGAGATGAGTGATCAATTCCGCGGAAAGAAAATGGCTGATAATTAACTTCTAAGTGACCCTCTGTAGTGTTAAGTTTCACAGGGTGATGAGAATTCCAGAATGTACGCATTTGTTTACAAAGTCGTCAATACGGTAAACCATTTCCTCATGCCCGACGGAAAATGATTTGGTCCTGCCTTACGTGTGACCAGAATTCCGTAAATGCTTAATGTACCCATCCGCTATAGTATTTCAACAATGCAATATATTTATGATAATTTCAGATTAATAGTTATGAATGAAAAATTGAGATTGAAGCGATATAATGAGAACGCTCAGGGGGCTATGTTATGAAACGTGCAGCAGATACAAGTGTTCGATCCCCCATAACTTCTATTGAAGCCTTTCATTTGATTCTCTTCCATGTAAGTTTCACTTTTCAGGAACGACTCTCTTCCTTGTGAACTCAAAGCTTATAAACCAAGATTTTTGCTTTCATGTGCCCAATTAATCAATAATCTGAATACTTATATTGGAAATCCCCATGTTCTCTATTTAATACCATTTATATACAAGAGTAATTAACATCACCTCAGCCCCATTAAAATAAAACGAGCAGCAGGATGAGACTGTGGTTGACTTAGAATCACCAGATCAGATGCCTTGAATTAGAGCCGGACTTAAGTGAAAAAATTTCCCTATAACAATCAAATTCCATGAATAACTAAAAGCACGAAGAAAAAAAAAAAAAAAAGAAAGAAAATTTAAGAAGAAGAAGAGGCAAAAGCAATGCAATAACAATACAAAAACAGAAACTCACAGCACTCCATTTCAATTGAGATTCTGAGATGCTGATCAAAAAAATATACAAAAAAGAATGACACTTTAAGATTAAAACAGTGGCTGAGAGACCGATTATTAGATATATTTGGGGTTTGAATCTTGTTTTTGAGTTTAATTAAAAGAAGGAAGGTTGCGATGCTGTAAAAACAGAGAAGCTGCGCCTACAAATAAACAACATGGGGCGTACAGAGAGATGAATACTACTAGTGAGGAGACTAGATAAAGGCGAGCTATAATAAAGGAGAAGATAGTCATAGAGTACAAGATGAGTTTACGAATTTTAGTTGAGTTAAAAGATTTTGGTTGAGGTAGTTATGGGGTTCCAAAAAAATTGGGTATTGGGAATCATAACACCCTGTAATGTCATGTTTCCGTTATTCAATCTTACCGAGATTTCATTTAACGATTTAAACGTGTTTGTAACCTCAAAGGCAGGAATCTGCATGCCCTTTTAACACCTTCAAAATGATGCATTGGCCGAAGATTGTGGCCTAGTAGTAAGACTAGTAGTGAGAAGGACGTTAATTGTCATGCCAAAACTAATGAGTTCACTTCTCTGTCAAACCATTTAGCGAAATTGCAGTACTTGCAACTTTTCATGATAAGAGAACCGAGCAATAACTCAAAACGAGAGCTCCATTTCTTCTAATTTCTTACCTCGACTACTTACAGACAGGTCCCGATTTGATTGAATGTACAACTACTGAAGCGCGAAATGCATACATGGATAACTGATGATGTCAATCGCATTCCGTATGTTAGAACCAAGCAGTAACCTTAACTTGTAAAATGGGAAGATGATTTAAAGAGAAAGTTCGCATTAGGCAACTGTTCGCATTTGTAAACGATCAAAGAGACAACCGGGTAAAGAAATGCACTGCAATGTTTAAGGCAGCTCAAAGGCTACTCCAAGACATTAATGGATTAAGTAAGGGGAAAACCAGTCAATGTAAACGCACGAACGACTACAAATTCCTTCAAGCTATTCTTATTTTTATGTGCTGACAAATGTCATGCAAATAGGCCTCTCGTGTGAGAATTAGAAATTAGGACCAGCCGCAAGAATCTCCTCCGTCAGCTTGTTGTCCTCTCCAATCTTATGGTCAGTGAAAGTAACAAAGTTATTCCTGAACAGACCAGCCAGCTTCAGCAGAGTATCATTGTAAGCATTCTTGTCCAACCACTGCCAACAAAAAGTCAGGTACCCATTAGATGATGAAACTCAGAATTAGAATTTAAGCTAGTACTTTGCAGTAGAGCTGGGGAAGAATGGACATTAGAGATAGACTACTAACGGTGTTAATAGGATCCAGAATCTCAGAAGGCACCCCCTCGACTGCAGTGGGGATCTCCAGCCCGAAAACTTCAGTTTTCTGGTATTTTGCATTCAAGAGACTGCCAGAGTGTATGGCATCAATGATTTTCCTTGTGTATGCTAGCTTTATTCGGCTTCCTGAACCATAGCTGCAAGCCACAGGCCATGTATACTCTCATTTCCCGATAACATGTCTGATTCAGTTCTAATTGAACATTGAGAATGTACATGTAGAGAATACCTTCCACCTGACCAGCCAGTGTTGACGAGCCATCCCGTAGCACCATGCTGCTTCATCTTCTCAGCCAGCATAGCCGCATACTTTGTGGGATGCAACATTATAAATGCGGCACCGAAGCAAGCTGAGAATGTCGCCCGTGGCTCCTTCACACCCTCTTCTGTTCCAGCCACCTACCATAATCATCCACAATCAGATGCAAAGTTTTACCAGCATTTAGCCAGCACAAATGCAACAGCAAGATAAATGGCATCGGCCATTAACTTTAGTTATTTACCAGAGCAGTGTAGCCACTGATGAAATGGTACATGGTCTGTGCCAAGTTCAGCTTGCTCACGGGTGGAAGCACACCAAATGCATCACAAGCCAAGAGGATTACATTCTTAGGGTGTGGACCAACACACGGTATCTTTGCATTGGGAATGTACTCGATCGGGTAAGATGCTCGAGTGTTCTCTGCGATAGAAAGCAAAATGAGGAGCATGTCAGAATCTCACTTCAGTAGTCAAATATAAATGTCGAATTCTTCATCCGGTGGATGAATTGAAATATTCACGTCAATCCACTGACCTGTAACAGATTTGTCGGCATAATCCACCTCTCTAGTGTGCTCGTCGAACACCACATTTTCCAGCACTGAGAACCAAGATCAGTGCATCAGTTGTTAGATTGAAAGAAGCAAACCAAGCAAATATATCCTTTCCATCATTTGTAATGTCTTAGCAATAATTCTGCCCCGTAATTGAAAGTGCAAGAAAGTTAAAAATTTTACCAGTTCCAAACTTGATAGCATTCCAAATATCGGTTTCCTTTTCCCTTGAGAGATCAATGCACTTAGCATAGCATCCCCCTTCAATATTGGAAACTCCAGTCTCAGTCCAGCAGTGTTCATCATCTCCAATAAGATATCTATTTGGATCAGTAGACAGAGTTGTCTTTCCAGTACCTGCCAAAACAAAAACATTGAAATAGACTCCTCAGCAAAAACTGCAGACAATTATGCAAGCAAATAGGCATACAGGCCAAATATACATCTAAGATTTGACAAGCAGGTGTTGAGGATGGGGTAAGAAGGCACATATCGTTTGGCTGGGCTTTGCACCACATCGTGATCATGACATGGTGATACTATACCTGACAATCCAAAGAAGAGGGCAACATCTCCATCTTTTCCCATATTGCATCCAGAATGCAACGAGAGGATTTGACGCTTAGGCATGAGATAATGCATAACACTGAACAGACCCTTCTTCATTTCCCCGGCGTACTGTGTGCCGAGGATGACCATTTCCCTTCTAGCAAGATTCAGATCTATGCTAGTCGAGGATGTCATGTAGTGAGTATAACGATTACAAGGGAACATGCCAGCATTGTATATGGTGAAGTCCGGAGTACCGAAATTCTCCAGCTCTTCAGGAGTGGGTCGGATACACCTGCCACCCACCCAATTATCCAATTGTACACACTTAGATCTTATGCCATGCACATTTCTTACCATGTTCCTCCATTGTAAGGGGGGGACATTATTCAACACTCACGATAGCATAATTAAGATTACATCAACAACAAAAGAGACTTATCTGGCAGGGCTTTAGGGCTGTGATAGAGAGAAACAGACAGAATGGTGCTGTTAAAAGTTTGAGATTCTAAGTCTTACTTACATATTGTGCATGAACAGTGAATGGTAAGCTCTAGCAGAGACGATCCGGACTTTGATTCTGTTCTTGGGATCCCAGTTCAAGAATTGGTCATTCACAAAGACCTACAGATTGTACGCTCACAAGATTATCAATTATCTTCCATTTTCAAATAATATTTGTGTAAGAAATAGACTATGCAAGTGAACAAACCGTTATTTCTGAATTAAAGCAGAGATATTCAGCTCTTTGGATGAGAAATGTAATTGAATACCCTCCTCACAGTATAGGTGATGTTGGTATAGACTTGGGGGACTTTTTTCCGACTCTTGGTGCATCAACTCAGAGATGCGAGACATACTCAACCCAACTCAGCAAAGCATTAACCCCAATAGAAATGCAATGTGAACCATAGAGAGCATAAAATGGCAGTCTTACTTTCTTAATCAACCCGAGATTTGCAAAGTAAATTTATCCCGAGATATGCAAGATAAGCATAATCAACCCCACTTTTACAACGCGTGCTACAGGCTCACGAACATGTAAATCACAGAATACAGACCAGAATCCATGAACTACTAGTTAGACGAGTATTATAGAAAAAAAATAAGAGGCAATTGGCAGCTTAATACCTTGTCCAACGAATTCAAGTAGTCAACAGCTCTTTCTCTATTGACCATGAATGTATGCTCGTCCATTTCAATGTTAGGCGAACCTCTGTGAATCAAAGCCAAGTTTTAATCCATATCCCGGGCATGACAGAGATTAGATGAAAGAAATGACAAGCAACTGGTCACAGAAATACTCAATATTAATTATAGTTATTAATTATACTTACTTTCCCCACCAAAGTTCATCCTTAGTGTCATCATCCATAACAACACGCTTGTCTCTCGGTGACCGGCCGGTCTTGGCACCGGACAGGGTGGCCAATGCACCAGTTGATGTAACAAACGACCCCTTTTCGTACTTTATCGCCTGCTCATAAAGCTCTGCACCAATAATACACATCTCAATTCAGTACTACCACCGCAACAATTAGCAGACTCAACGTTTTGTTATGGTTAAAAATTGGTTCTTTTAATCAGCGTTGCATCATGAAGATGAGTAGATCTACTTAAGAGTTTCGAACTCCCCAGAGAACTGAAATCATACCGGCAGGGGAAAGGTTGTAGAGAACGTGGGTGAACTTTAAGGAGCTATCGCTGACGGCGATGGCCGGCGCAGCCGCATGTTCGGCCTTTGTGGTAGTTTGGGTCTTCTTGTTGGAAGGATCTCCTCTTACCACCTTAGGTCCTGTTTCTCTCGTCAGTGATGCCAAAGATGCACTGTTTTGCACATCAAAAAATTCAAAAAGGCCATAATCAGCCATCAATCCGTCTCACTGCAATAAAGTAAGCTGTTGTGGGATCCACAGCCCACAATGTGTGTGAGAATATCTTAAAGTTTACGTCTTTATGCAAGTGAAAAAATTTGAACCTGATGGACTGGAGCTGCTGCTTCTCGCGTTGCTCGTCGGAGATGGCGGCGAAGGCACCTTGAAAACCTTTGATGGGAGTGGTGGGTGCCGATTTCTTCTTCTGAAGAGAGTGAAGCTCGTCAATTGTCTGGGCCTTGACAGTGGAAGCGCTCATCTCTCTTTGGTTGTCCATCGTCGTGATCTTCGGAAGCCCACACTTCGCTGCCGCAGCAGGCGCCATCCCGTTCCCGTTCATCGTGGCCGCCACGTCTACATTCCCGTTGCCGTTTGCTGCCATCTTTCTGTTCTCTGTCAAAGTCATCACTATTCCTTTTCAGTAAAATTTCCCTACAAATGAATCGCCACAACAATTTTTTCTTATTAATTAACCAAATCCGACCAGACTGCAGACATGTATCAAACACCCTTATAATCTCGTATTCATTACATGGCATGTGGGCATATACTAGCGGCAGCTGATGCCGTTTATAATTATTACTTAAAATTTATTTTTTCCCTCTTCACCACCATTTACGTAATTCAAGGTCTTTTGCCGCGTTTTAAGTTTGAATAAGAACTCTATTCAATCACCAAGATCTCCACGCAACTAAAACTAACTACCAATAGAAAAGCTAAGCGAAAAACCAGAGCAAGATAGAGTGGGACGAACCAGAGAACGAGAACGCAAGAACTAGAGAATGAAAATGAAGAGGGGAAAGTAAGAAAGGGACTGTAAAGAGAACTGTGAAAGAAACAGGAGGAGGATTTGGATGATCAAGTGGAGAGCACAGCTTGTGACAGGAGAGAGACGAGAAAGAAAGAAGATGCGAACTAGAGCAACCCGGCGGGGCTCTTTATAAAGTGTTCAGTGGCCGCCGCCTTTAACGTAACCATGGTTAAAATTTTATCCCCCATGTGGGTCAAGTTCCAAAATAGAAATCCCCCATGTGGGACAAAGTCCAACGGGGCGTTCATCTAGTTGCAGAAAAGGAAAGAAATCCACTGGTCGTCGCGTCCATTGTATCTACTTCGACATTCTGTCCCAACAGGATAATCTGGATGAAGACAGAAATTTCAATTTTAGTGGGGATAAATAATTTATATTAACTCAAATTTATTATTTTTGTATTCACTCAATCGACATATTGGTTTCGGGGTCGATTAGCATTTTGGTCTTGTGGGGGACATGTGCAAGTTTGACTGGGGATGTGGCTTTCGTTTTTGAACCAAATTTAAACCACGGTTCAATTCCGCCTTCACCGTCACGTTCCCCGTGGAACCAGGTGTTCATGCTTTTAGATAAAGTCAAAGCGACAATATATTACTCAAAAAAAAAATCATCAATATTACGTGTAAATATTACATCCAAGTGCGGACAGACGTGAGTACTATATATATATATATATAATTAATAAAAAATATAAATTAAAAATTAAAATGATATAATAAAAATTTGCATTTGTCCACGTCAATTTTTCCATCCAAGCTCGTGGTCTATAAATAGCTCCGGCTAGTCTGTACCACAACACCCCTATTCTCATGGTACTAAATTTTGAAGGTGTAATTATGCAAAAAGAAAAAGAAAAACAAAAGGTAACTATGCATAGAAAGTCGTGATCTTATCGGCTGCAGATCACCGTAAAAGGATTTGTTTGAGGTGTGACTAGTAGACTAAAAAAGTAATAAATTAAATAAATATAATTAGTTTTTATAATTTATATAAAATATTAATATAATATAATCAATTATATTTATATAAATTTATTATATTTTTGAGTCTTGAATTAAAATTTTCCCTTGTTCTTATCTTGGTAGTCAGTGCTGGGATGGCAGCGCGAGGAGTATTTCGCCGTGGCCAATCATGAGTTGTCCATTTCTATTGCTTGCCTTCCCTAATCCGATGGGCTTGGGTCTGTTTGCATCAGATCCTCGTTGTCTAAGACAATTTCGGTTACTTCGGATGTATACGATTTCGAGTTCATAGAATTTATTTTTGAAAAAACTACTTTGTAGATAAATTTTTATTTTATATATTATAAAAAAAATAAAAACAACTCAAATTTTTTATTTATCATTCTTGCAAAAAAAAAAATTTCTTTAATTTCAGATTATTACATGCCAAAGTGACTACGCGGCTTGGATTTGCATGTGGTTGGCAACGTAGCCATCAATCCATCTAGATTCTTGTGCGCCCCAAAAGGGCAAACCTCGGCCTCTGTGGAAAATGTTGAAATTAACGGGCCAGCCTGGCCGTTAACTTTTCTTAGCATTCGTCGTCATCTGCTAATCGTTCGGTTACTTTGACCGTCCATTCAATTCCGGCCGCAAAAATCAAGCGCCTCGTCGTGGGTCCTCCCCTCAAAACCATCCGAGGTTTAAGCGTCGCCATCAGTTTAAATTTAAAGTTTTATTTTGATAAAAAAAAATAAATTCAAAAATTTCTTAATAATAAAATTAAATATAAAAAAATTTATTTAAATTTAATTATATTTAAATAATAACTTTTTATATAAAAAAATTAAATAATAAATAATCTCTAAACTCAATTTATATACACAATAATTAATATTCTCGTGATATATTATATTTATAATTATCTCTAGGAGGATGATGGCGTGAGATTATTATATGAACTTTTGCTTGTGGCCTATGGAACGGAATAAAGTTCCGCGCCATTGGTCAATCACCCATTAATATTCCACGGAGGCTGTAAACGGACGCCATAAAAGCACGCCATTGGAAATGAAACAGTTTCCATTTGCAAGTCTTGGGGGGACCATAAGTTGAGAATACGAATTTCATAAACCATGGGCGGAATTTTCTTTTTCTACATGGTTGGCAGCAAAATTCTTTATCTCAAATCTAGTATCTCATTCGTGGAAAATATCCTTACTCAAATTCACTCGAACAAGAAAGAAAGAAAGAAAAAAAAAAAAAAGAAAAACAACTAATGAAAGTGGGAACAAAGGACATGTATTTAAATATACCCATTTTTATTATTTCCCTTTATGCTACCGTAAAGGAACGAAAAAGAACAACATCAACCTATCCTTTACCCCAGCAATTAGAATAATTCCAATTTTTTATTGCTAACTTGCTGGTAAATCCTTGTTTTCTTGTTCCCTTCCCCACCAACCAAAAACATTCACATCAGGATTGAGATCATCCCATAAAGGGAAGTAAGATAACACGGATGGCCTTATTGTTTTAAATGACAAGAATATCCTTGTCCATTATAATTGAAATATTAATATTCTTATTTTTGAATTTATTCAATCAAAAAAATATTTAACACATTAAAATATCAATATATAAATTTTAACTTGTTTAATAAATAATAGAAAGGAAAATATGAGAAACATATCATCAATACTTAATTGGAAAATATTAATATTTTCTTAAATACAAAATTCTTTTACTAATCAAAGTGAATATACATATATAATGTTTATTAAACAAGTTAAAATTTATATATTGATATTTTAATGTGTTAATAAAAAAATATTAATAAATTAAAATTTTGTATTTTTTTTATCTAAACATAAAATATATAAAGTTAAAATTGCATTAAAATTTTATTAAGATATTATGACATGACAAATAACTTTCTTACCGCGATCTTAAGCTATACATCTAATGTAACGTACAAGAAATGCAATAAACAAAATATATAGAAAAAAAAAATGAAAAGGATTAATAAGAGGATATATAAAATATCCAAAAAAAAAAAGAAATATCAGGCTTTCATTTTTCTATTAATAAGTTAATTAAATTGTGAGTTATACAATATAATTTTTTTAACTCTTATAAACTTCATACTTATTTATAAAATTAAAACTCAATATCTTGACATAAATATTTAAGTTTTTAACTATTTAGAACTCATTCAATTATTTTTTCAAACTTTTATTGTTATTTTTATTATTTTTTATTTTAATTTTTTCATTTATTATTTGTTGCCACTATCAACTTATTTTTTCTTATCAACGACTTTTTCTTTTTTCAACAAGATCTTTATTAAGAGAGAAAAAGGATAAAGAGAGGGTAAATAGAGAAATGATAGAAAAAGATGGTAAAGAGAGAAATCATAGAGAAAGAAAAAAATAAAGAGAAAGGATAAATAGAAAAAAAAAAGTAGAAAAATAAATAATAAGGATAGTAGAAAGAGAAATAATAGAAAGAAAAATGGTCAAAAGAGAAAGAAAAAAGATAAAGCAAAGAAAGAAAAAAAATGAATTGAGAAAGAATAGATAACGAGAGAAAATATAAAAGAGTGAATAAATTAAGAAAGTTTTTAAAAAAAGGCACTAAGTGACCTTGTAAAGTTCTAGAAAAATGAACAACAATTTGAAAAAAAATCTCATTTTGAGATTTTTCCTACTTCATGTTCTCTTTAAAAAGATGTTTTTAAGTTTTGAATAAAAAATAAAAACAATTACCAAACTTTTTTTTTTTTTGTTTTTTTTTTCATAAAAGGTAACAAAAACAAAAAAATATCAACGCAACGAACAAGTCATTAGTGTCCTTGAAAGACAATTGGGCTTTCATTTCTAGATATGAAACATGATGCTTGCTAATTGCCGAATGCTTTACCTGTCCACGAGGGGAGGATCCAACCTCATTTTGATCATTTTTCAATGAATATGATTATGTTCCCATCAAAATCAAAACCATCCTTAGGTGAGAATTTTTGATTTTATTAATATGAGATAATTATATTTTTTAGTTCGAATTTTCTTTATATTTTTTAATGTAATCATAAATATTTTAAAAAATTTAATTTAATTTTAAATATTATAGTTTTATTTTAATTGAATCTAATTACTAATGAAAGCTAATTTGATCATTAAATAAATGATTTAACCAACTTAAAAAGTAAAAGATAATATAAAAATACGAAATAAAAAATATCATTTTTATCTTCATTTTTATCATTTTGCTCTTCTTTATTTTCTTCTTTTTCCTCTTCTCCTCGAAGGCGCACTCCTCCTCTTCATTACGATCTTTTGGAATAAGTGTTTCTCATAACTTATTAATAAGGGCAACCATCCTTAAAGGGTCAGATCTACACCCCATTAATAATAATAAAGCCTTCTTGAGAGTGTTTCTCATATACTCGCCGTTATCTTTTCTTCTTACACGCTTACATTGGCTCCCTCAAATTTCTCTTCCTGAAACTTGATGTCTTAAAAAAAAAAAAAAAAAATCTCTTGTAATTCCTCCTCTTTCTACCCTCTCCTCTCCCCTCTCTCTTCTTCCTTTTCTCTTTCATTTTCCTCTTTGGTTTCTTCTCCAACCACTAAATCTATTTTTCTCCCTTTTTCATTTCCCTCTTGCATGGACACCAATCATCGAGAAATTACTGCTCAATAAGAGTCACCCTTGGTAGATTCTGTAGAGGCAACGATCATCAATTTTGGGGCAAAAATAAAGATAAGGGGTTTTAATCGAACAATAGGGTATTAGTATTTAGATTTTGGTGTCAAATGCCCTACTCTGATGTCATTTGGTCAATGTATGAAGATTACAGTCAAAATATCTTTCGTCAATAATTGTCCTCAATTGTAAGGAAATAATAACGTTTAGAATTAAATTGAAACGGAAGAAATACTTGGGACTACATTAAAAAAAAAATAATAAAAGATTTGGGACAAAAAAATATGCTATTTGAGTCTTCTACCGAAAACTGGAATTGTTTTTTGGGTAAAAAATTAGGAAGGCAGGAATGATACTATACAATTTCGCCAGAAAAAGATTGCGCCGATATGCATTGCAAAATAGTAAACATGACTAAAAAAAATACAAAACATTATTTTATAAATTATTAGATCATTATTTTTGTTGTGTAGTCACGACCCCTTTTTTTTTTTTAATTGAGAAAAAAAAAGAAAAAAGCGGTAAGCTTGACTCCATTCACAAAAACCATGCTCTGAGCGATGGAGTTTCTAGAGCAGTAACGTGTGTATCTGGTAAAATCAAGGTGAAAGCGCGGCTGTTGGGTTTCAATTTTTATGATGAGATGGAGGAAAAACTATCCGGGGATGGAGTGTGTGATTAAAGGGTATCTGCTTTTTGTTTTGCCTTTGTTTTTTTCCCTCTCTCTCTCTCTCTGAAGCAAGAAAAGTGAATGCGTTCTTTATTGCTTAGTCAATCTTATGACATCGATGGCTCAAATTAGGACACGGCCGAGATTTGTCTGGCTCGAGGGAGGTGAGTACTGCCTGATTTCTTGAAAAATAAATGCAAAAGGCAAAGTGGTGCCGTGGTGGGTTGGTTCCGAACATAAAGGAAGGAAACGACACCCCTAAATTGAATGAAATTGCATGGAGATTGTCACGATAGCCGTGCATATCATACGAGAACGCTATCCAATGAAAGTATGACTCCTCTCATTAATTGCTTCCAGCAACCGCGTTGATGTCTACAAACCATGGCCAGAGGCTGGAATCGTCCGTGACTGGACTGATCAAGTAGGGTTGCTGATTGTTTGTTTAGTAGCGAGGGAGGTCGGGCTTATCCTAAAATGACGCTACATATAGGGATTCCCGATTTGGTTTAATACAAGTCATCGGGTCGCACGGCGGCACGTAATGCCTCGCGTTCACATTTCACCGGCGAGGTAAATTTCAAACGGCATAGAATTTGGTCTTCTTCCGTGGGCTACGCACAAGCTAAATGATGATGTCACGAGCCTAATTAAGAAAAGATGCCTAAATAAGATTTTCGGCAATTTTTTTTTTCTTTTCTTAAAACGGGTTTCCATTGTAATTTTGAATTCGAGATTTTTACTTATGAAGACAACTGTGCTAATATGCAACTAAATCTCATTAGTAGAATTTCAGCATTCCTATTAATAACAATGTTGTGTAAGTCCAATTACATTTTTAGTAAAAAAATTACAAGAATATAAATAAGTACAAATTTTTATTATATATATATATAAAGGTTTACGGGAATAGATCCCTAGATTCCTCCTTGAGATCAATTCCACGTTTATTCCCCTTGTCGAGGTCTACCAGGATAATTCCTATAAGGGCAAAAACTAATTATAGTATACCATGCATTCCAAAATTAACGTGTCATTTTTATTTTATTTTTTGGAATTGAGAATATCTAGGTTACTTTGATTAAGTAGCATAAAGTTAAAGATAATTGGGATAATTTATTTAAAGAACAAAAAATATATGCAAATTACATGGGAAAAATTGGTACCATAACATATACCATTTTCGTTTTTAACTATTCACTTCTCTTCCAAACATTGAGATAATGAAAAATTTACTCTCTTTCATTTTCTATTGTTCTCATTTTCCTTTTTCCCACCTTTTTCTTTTCTTTTCTTTTCTTTTTTTTTTTTAAACAAAACATAATATTAGAAAGCATTTAAAGTGAAACATTCCTGCCCACATGTCCGAGAATGTGGCTTGTAATCTCCTTTTCACCTTAAAGTAAAAGAATGTGCACTAACGTTAAATTCATGGGAATTTCATATTACCACTTCCATGGAAATGTGAGATTACTAGGGGGAGATGGTAATGTGAACATATCACTCCATGGGAATGTTCTAGTAATTGTGAGGACAATTTTATACTAATTTTTAAGTAATTAATTAATAAGTAAAATAGTATAATTTTTAATATTTTAATTTATAAGTTAAATAATTATTATTATTTCATATCAAGTTATATGTTTATGAAATATACATTATTGGTGAATTACCGTTTACATTATTTTTTTTAATTTATATGTAATATATTTATTTTACATAATATTCTATTAATTATACACTGTATATGTCCACATGTGGTTTTATGTCTATGGACTTCTAATAATAATGGGCCAGCCTGGCCCAACTAATGTCCAGCCCATTATCATCCCCCCGTTTTAAGGTATCCTTCTTTCACAATTTATAAGACCTAAAACTGAAAAATAGAGCAAAAGAAAAAAATAAAAAAAAAAATAAGAGAAAAAGAAAGGAACTGCGGTGGCTTCTGGTGGAGGCCCTCCGGCGGACGGAGGAGGAGATGGAGTTTGAGAACAAGCTGGTCCTGGCTCCCATGGTTCGAGTTGTGAGTCTCCTTTTATTCTTTTACTTAAGGAAAAAAAAAAACTAAACTAAACTAAACTAAACTAAACGTCTCTTCCATACGGTTGCTTGCTAGTCGTTTTTATTTTATTTTATTTTATTTTTTCTGGTGAAGGGCACGCTGCCGTTTAGGTTGCTAGCTGCTGAATATGGTGCTGATATCACATACGGGGAGGAAATCATTGATCACAAGCTGGTCAAATGCGAGCGAAGAGTCAACGGTATCCTTTTCTTTTCTCTGTCTTTTTTTTTTTTTTTTTTACTTTAAGGCTTAGCTAGGTAGGAATTTTATACTTAAATGTAATTTGAAAGATTTAAGTTGGTTTTTTCAATAAAATAAGCTGGTAACCGTGAATTGGCGGTCTGGTTGCAAGAGCGTGAAGTCTTTGGTACAATCAACTTGGAATCACATAACCTTGTAGTGGAGACTGGAGGGCTGTTTATTCTGAAAATTAGTCAGAATTTGACACCTTATATTGGCCCTCCGATAACAATTTGAATTTTTTCGTATCACTATTTCGAGCACATTGCTGTTCAGGTTCGCAACCAATGTGAATATTATGTTAATAAAGGAGATCGTTGTTTTCTGCCTGTTTGGTACAAGCTTGGACTCAATGCCTGTTTTGTGCTTGAGAACATCTGCTTGTGCTTACTTCCATAAAAGTGGGATACTTGTCTTATCCATCGTAAGGCACTATATTATTGTTTCTGAGAAGGAACTTGATGGAACACTATATTATTGTTTCTTTCTAAAAGTTTGTCGTTCTCTGAAGTTGTTGGAATGACAATGCATGCAACTTCATTTACCTTTTTGCATTCAGTAGGGTCTTAAGCATGAGGTAGAAATTTGTTCTATTTTGCAGACTAACTAGTTTTTATTTTTCTCTTGATTTAACTTGAGGAAATGTTTTAAGATGTGCGCATTTGGTTGCGCTTCAAGGTTATGATGGAAAATGATACTCATATGTTAATAAGTTTTGTACTTAATTCATACCAAACAGCAGATTTCAAAGTGCTACAGAATATACCATATTGAACCTCGAAACAAACAGAGACATCAGACACGAAATGTGAAAGGAGAAATGAAAGCAAAGATGCAGATAGCTGGGCTTACAGATTTCAGTTGGTGATTGGACTGTAACAAAGTTACATCAAAGAAAATGACACTAACGAGCTGCCCTTGGCATTATAAATTATGAAAATGCCAGTAGCTAAACCAACTGCCACTTCATGTCTAAATCACTATGATGAGAAATTTTCCTCTGACAAATTCTTATATTGTGGGCCTAGTGATAATGCTTCTGATAACCATTGTTTCTGAATTGCGTCTTGCTTATCTAAGCGATATAGGCTGCACATGCTTCATGTCTGTTTTCACTTTTCAGCATGTAAAAGAAAAGACAAGAAAAATGTAAAATTATTGATGAAACACTTTGTATATGATGTTATGACTAACTTTTGTTTTTGTCTGGGTGGTGATAAAATTGACTGTGAATCGATATATATATATATATATATATATACATCACCATCCATCAATTGCAGTTTTGTTTTCTAACTTGAAGAAGTTAAGTGCATTGTTTGTACAGAGTTTATTAGAAGCATTGATTTTGTGGAGAAGGGAACAGAAAATGTTGTTTTCAGAACCTGCCTTCAGGAAAGAAATCAAGTTGTATTCCAAATTGGCACTTCTGATGCTGTGAGGGCCCTAACTGCTGCTCAAATTGTGTAAGTTCAAAACTTTTTTTGCAGTACATTCAATGTTCCTATCTGACCAAAAGTTAAGTTTGCACCTGATATTTTTCTGCAATTTCTGTTTTGAGTTTTGGGCAACCTGTTGCCAACAATGTTTTCCTACCACCAGGTGTAAAGATGTTGCGGCAATCGACATTAATATGGGTTGTCCTAAATCATTTTCTATGAGCGGGGGTATGGGTGCTGCACTGTTGTCTAAGCCACAGCTCATTCATGATGTATGTAGAGCAATTAGTTTGGAACAACT
Source organism: Bruguiera parviflora (assembly GCA_019804595.1). Classification (NCBI taxonomy): domain Eukaryota; kingdom Viridiplantae; phylum Streptophyta; class Magnoliopsida; order Malpighiales; family Rhizophoraceae; genus Bruguiera; species Bruguiera parviflora. The sequence continues at coordinate 11,387,410 of CM034046.1, read as the reverse complement.
TCTGTCTTTCCCTATTTAATGCTTTCTGTTTTTTCATGAATTTTACTTCAAATCTTTCCTGGCAGATTCTCACAACATTAAAGAGGAACTTGGACACTCCAGTAACATGTAAGATTCGGCTTCTAAAGTCTTCTCAGGATACAGTGGAACTGGCAAGGCGAATTGAGAAAACTGGTGTTTCAGCTCTTGTCATTCATGGAAGGTATTCTATATTGTCTATCTCAGTTTTTGGTACATTTGAAAATGCACTTTGAAATAATTTCACTTCTCTGAGGTACCTATGTTGATTCTATGTCAATAATCTTGAATGTTACACAGTTTCTCATGAGTCCTAATTATTGTGATCTATGTTGGGGGCTGGAAGGTGAAAATGTGATTCAGCTATTAATAATTATTGCCTTTCTGTTAAACTTGGAAACCTGCAAGATTTTAAGTGATATTGATATGCCTGGAATTTAAGACCTGTTCTGAAACTTATATTGAGATTTCAAAGGTGTTTTATTTACTTTGGCAGTATGGTTGTCATTCCATGACATAATGGTCCCATATGTCATGGTCAAACAAAATGACACAAATTATCTAAAAGACATTCAATAAATGAAGTCCTTCAGTGCTAGCAATTATGTGTAATGGAGAACTTGATACAGTAATTTGAAGGATTATGAGACACTGAAAAAAGCACAGTCAGCTGCGAGGAATGGTTGATAGTATGAATGTGCCTGACTTCTCTTTAGATGCCATGGCTGGGTTTGGCAGCACAGGAAGAATTGCCGAGGGTTGAAAAGTGGGAACATGAAAATTCTCAAGTTTCTTAATGATAGCATGACTATTCTTCCTAACTTGAGCCATAATAGTTGATTGTATTAATGAAGCAAGAAAAAAGATATCAAGAAAGATGACTAACAAGAATATTAGAAATATCATATCATTTTGTATGAAGATTCACAAACTGTGTGACAAAGGCAAGCATGCAGTGTAATTGGACCATCTATGCAATTGATAGTACTACAGACAATGTGAGTGAAGGTGCTTGACTATGAGAAATTGTGAGAAATAAAAATGACGTACAAGTTGTAATGCAAATCATCTTGAGGAAGAAATAATCATTTTCTCCGAAATTCTATGACCAATGGTTGCATGTCTTCCTCTTTAAAAAATTGCAGAAGGATTGCAGATAGGCCACGGGATCCAGCTAAATGGACTGAGATCGCTGATGTTGTGTCAGCATTATCTATTCCAGTTATTGCAAATGGAGATGTCTTTGAGTATGATGATTTCGAACGTATTAGAGTTGCAACAGGTAGCTGAATTGCATCCTCCATCTAGTTTTCTTTAGGTTCAACATCATCTAACAATGACGAGCAGGATACATTTTGCAGTTTGGTGGTTGTAAATTTAGAAGAATTTACAACAATGCTGCATCCATGTTTTGCTGTGTAAAAATAAAAAAAATCATACCTATAAAGAAGGATATTTGCAAAGGATTAAAACCAGACAAGGATTGAATTCTACTGTTGGAGTGTTGGGCATCTACAACTAGACCAACTACAACACTTTTGCAAATTCTGCTATTTTTTCTATAGAGTGGCTCTTTTCTTTGTCTGTCTGGTTCAATGTTGCATTTACCATCATTGTTGTTATTGATAATTATGTTCATAGGTACTGATGCACTTTCATGTGGTACAGCTGCTTTAATTTTGATTGATAATGATGTCTGGCACTTCTAAGATATTCCATCTTTCTTCAAGGTGCTTCATCAGTGATGGTTGCAAGAGGAGCTCTTTGGAATGTTTCAATGTTCTCTCCTGAAGGCAAAGTTCACTGGGAAGATGTAAAAAGGAATTATGTCAGAAAGGTAAGTTCCCCTGGTAGACTTATGTCAAGCAAGAAAGATAGAGATGCTTTTCTCTTTTGTCATTTCCAACAAGGACAATTTCTTCTCAGGCCTCTTATATATGATGGTAGACTTTTGCTACATTTGCTGTAATTCTTGACTTATTCTTTAATGAACCAGGAAAGGGGATAAGCTTACAAGATTTTTTTTATCTTGACCTCAGAGCATATTATGGGACAACGATGTTAAAAGCACAAAGCACACATTGAAGGAAATGATCATACACTATTCTTGCCTTGAACTCCCTGAGGGGAAGTCTGTGATCAAATCAGAAACCTTGGCAGATATAGCGTAAGTTATGAATTGTATATCTGCTTCCAGCTTAAAGATCTGATGATTTAAGTTCCTACCTTGTATTTATCTAGTGGTTACAATTGTTGATCACTCAGTTGAACAGTAGTTGTTGCCAAATGATTTGATTCCAGCAAGCTATGTAAGGTTTTGTGTGGCTTTACTGGGATATTGTATGGTGTGCAGTGTTGATATGTAGGAATGCATTTCTGGTCATTACTCATTTTCTTATTCCGTGCATATGCATGTTGGTAAAGATTGTCTTTCCCTTTTGACTGATTGCCAAAACAAGTTGATTTTATTATTACCATGAAGAGACAAACCGGGGAAACTACTCTGTTCTCTTTACAAATTGTTTTCTATCTTTGGGTACAAATTCAGCCTGCTTTCTGTTTTGCACAACCTCTTGAATCAGGTTGATTATTTATATTCATGATTCATGTTGGCATTATGCTATTTCACCTTGCAGGCAACTTTATGGAGAGCAGGGGTACTATCAGTTTGTCAATACAAATCGAGTCTTGGTCAATGGGATCACATACAAGGTGTTATAGGGTTAATCAAGCATAGCCTGTAACCGGAGCCAAATTATGTCCAAGTGAGTGTTGCATATGAGGGATAATTCTTCCTGGATAATAGACACATTGTACTTGTTTGATAGCATTGAAATGGATAAAAGATGTTCTTCCTTTTACGCTAGAAATGTTTCAACAAGCTTGGTTGGTTAATCCAATAAACAAGTATACATGGGAATAGTTCATTGATATCTATCTTGATTTTAGCGGCAACGGGATTTTCTTTTATTGGTGATCTTTGGGTTTACTCTGTAGATTAGTAATGTATCATTCTCTCAGTCTCTCGAATTCTGCAGCTTGTAGTAATTTTACCAAGATTCCGGTTATTTTGCAGATGATTGCTAGTTATACAAGGCAACCGGCAGCTGTTGTCCGTAACAAGAGTGTTCTAACCATTGAACCAAATTTGTATTCATGGATGTTCTCTCTGGAAGGTCTACCTCTCTCTCTCTCTCTCTCTCTCTTGTTTGTGAGACCACCGAGCCACAACCACTAACCATGCTCTGTTCCCAGTTGTACCTTTTCTGAGTCAGCGCTCTCTGGAAGCTCGACCTCTGTATCTTGTTTGTACGAACTTTACCGATCAGCTTCCATTTCTTTGAACATGACAGAGAAAGCATACACACAATACTCACTTGCCAAAACATCTCGAAGGAACACACAGATGATAAAACGGGTTAGTTTTGATTTAACATAAAATTTCTTATATGAGGTAAAAAGGAGACGTTTTAGAGTGTAGGTTATTTATTGGATCCATCATGCATTTTTGGCTGTTGAAGTGAGAGGACATGTTGCTCAACTGAGGTTGGTTTTGCACAAACGACAGCCGTTACGCATGGAATTGGAAATATCGTTTCCAGAAGGCAAATGAAAGCAACTAGAATGACATAAAATACATAATTCTATCGCCTTTAAATTCCGTTACAGATTTGATTCTTTTGGTTAATTTTTGATTCACCCAACATTTCTTTGGAGGCTCTGTCAACTATCAAGTTGTTTTGTTAAATGTTAGCGGATTAAGATTGCTTTGTTTTCCGGGAAAACATAGACGTTCAAATAGCTGAGCACCACAATGTAATTTAACTATGATCGAGATGTTAACGACATTAGGAAAGAATCTCTCCCGACGGAACTACGAGGAAAATACAAGCCCAAAATGGCAATGATTGCTTTCCCCATTTAGTATCCGCGACTTCAATTTAGTACCTATCTCTTTGTAGCGAAATTCGATGACGATTTTAGCTTTCGATAAGGTGAGTTTACTCGCTATTTTATAATTATTGGAGGAGATGGAAGTGGGTTAAAATGTTTCAAACAATAAAATATGAGTTTATCTAATGGTGGTAAAAGATAAAATAAATTTTCTTGGTCAAATGGATCACTAACACCTATTTATTAACATTGATTAATTAAAATCCTAAGGGCATATTTAATCGAGACAAGTTTTTAGAAACTAGAAATAATTTTCTACCAAGAGAAATAAAGTCTATTTCTGTAGAAAACCGAATTATCTAGTTTTGGATTATGCAAAGAGTTTAAAAGAATTAATTTGAAAATTTCCTTTTATTATTTTCTACAATATGAAACTAAATAACAAGGCCTAGTGACTATCCCTCGGGTGGCTAAACTCTTCTCATCACAACAATTTGTAAGGTTAGTAACGCATTGACAAGGTATTAGTAGTGCATAATTTATTTATTAGCTAGTTTTTTTTAAGAAAATATTAATAAATATTTTATTAAATTACTTTACATTAATGTGTGGCAATTGCATGATCTTAGTTAAGCCTACCAAAATAGCTCTAAGTCATTGAAGATTTCTTGGGGAATTGCCTTTTTTTTTTTAAACCCTCGATTGCTCATTCATTTGCAGTCTTAATCAGAAATTTTAATAATTTTTATGACTATATATATATTTTATTTTTTTTTTTTTGGTCCGACGCTCGTCAACGGCCACGATTGAACTATCCCGCAGTAATATCGGTCCACAATCAATCCCCTCTGACTAAGGAAAAGAACAAAATGGTGAAAAAGAGAGAACTCCAGGGCTGTTTTGGGAAATAAAATCAACGCCCATTAGCCGTCTTCGTCTTCGTCTTCCTTCTTCCTTCTTCTTTCTTCCTTCTTCCCTCTTTAGATTACGCTTGCTTCTCGCCAAAGCGATTACTCACCGACTTCGTCGAATTTCAACTCTCAATCACATCTCTCCGGTAATATACAGAAGTATATGCATATTTTTTTAATCTATTTATTTATTTTAATAACCTCTGGATCAATCGCAATCTTATCGTTTACATCTTCGATCTCCCTTTCTTTGTTATTATTATCATATCGAGAAACCGCTACATGTTGCTTGCACGCCTGTTGTTATCTGATTTTATTTTTGTTTTATTTTTTAATTTGTGAATTGAATTTATGTAGCGGTTTGTGAACTGCTATTGTTCCATCGTCGAACGACTGCGTGAATTACATTGTTTCGATTCTATTCATTTGCGCGGTTGTGCACGTGTGGATCTTTATTTATGGATAGAGTGAATCTCTGTTTACTCCTGTGCGATTTGAGTTGTTGATGCGCTTTAAGCGCCTGAGGCTTAATGTCTGATGCCAGCAATTTGATTCCGTTGGAGTCTGTTGGTTGTGCTTGCAGTAGTTTCAGTTTGGATGTTTTTAGTTGCCACGCGGTGTTCTGCTGAGAGTAGCACTTCTTCTGAATCTGACATTCATTGGTTGCGTGTTCTGTAGATTGTTTGGGTGATAGCAGTGATAAATTAATAGTTTTTAGAGCACAACTTCCTGACATTCTATACAATGAATTGTGGTAGATGTTGTTTTAAGCTTTAACAACCCAATGGATGTGCCGTGTGGCAGCTGCTCTTGGATTGTGTAGAGCAATCTTTGATTGATAATTCTATGCTTTGTGCCCCTCACCTTGCCACGTACTTCAACTGCAAATTTTGAGTTTGAATGTTTTGTCCCATTTGAGAGAGTGATCGTTGGTTTTGGTATTGATATTCCCTGGATCGATTAAGATGTCAGTGGCAATGGGAATAATTTTAAGCTAACTGTGCTTATTCCTTATTCTGTGGCTTCTGTTGCCCCTTGTAGGTCTTTCGTTTTGTTTTTGCCTTTTTTGCTTGCTATTTTCCCTTTGTTATATTTTCTGGTGTGTAAATAATTGATCTTGAAAGCTCTGGCTTTTCATACCGAGCCAGCATGGTACTTGATGCTTATATTTGGTACTTTTATGCTGCTTATATGCCTAGGTTTTTTTACTCTTTATGGTGCTCGTAGGACTAATCTTTCAGTATTCATATTTAGTTTTGTTGTAAACAGTCATTGTAGATTAGGTACAGTATCTAGATTAGGAATTTGTTCTTTTTGCCCTGTCGCTAAGTGATTCGGCATTCTTGTTCTTGACATTTTTAAAAGCTATGGACCAAAAAGATTTTTTGTTGAAGTAACACATCACTTATGACCTTCTGCTGGTGTTTGTTTCTAATGTTATCAGCAAGAGACTCTTGCGTGGAATGGTAGACTGCCTTAGATGCAACGTACAGTGCAAGACAAATGTCTTTGTCATAATTTTAAGGAAAAAAAAGTATGATGCAATTGTATTATGATTGTTTTCATGCAAGCTGTATGGTTCTGGTGCTATTGTTTGATTTTATGTCCATATAATGTTAATGGCAGGAATTTATATGCACATGTCTACATTCTTCATTGTTATGGTCTTGAAGTCCTTTGAAAGTAGAAATTAACAAATGCTATTCCTTTTTCTCTTTCCTCTTTGTAGGTGCTTTGTATATTGGTTCCTTGTATTACATTGTTGATCGTGTGAACAGAAAAGCCAATATGGATCTGAATCCTATAAAAGATGCATTTGATCGTGCTGTGAAGAAGCAAAAGCTGTCCTGTTCTAAAACCCAGGAAATGATTGATCAGACGGTAAAAGAAATCAAGAAGGCATTGGAAACAATACAGTCAGAACAATCTGGCACTGACTTTGATTATAAATCTGTTCTCTGTGAACTTAAGAAAAAGTTGCAAGAGATTGCTCCACTCAGTCAGCTAGAAGGCACACAGAAGGAACTAAATATAGCCTTGAGCAAGTGCCCAAAGCTGCTAGAGAAATCACTAAACCCAGATATATCCAAGGCTTATAGGAATATTGAATTTGATACTCACACTGTTAATCAGATAATTTCATGCCATTTCTACCGGCAAGGCCTGTTTGACATTGGAGACTGCTTCATAAGTGAGGCTAGGGAACCAGAGTCTGCCATTGCTATGAGGTCTCTTTTCTCAGAAATGTATCTGATACTAGAAGCTATGAAGTGTCGAAACCTGGAACCTGCTCTGAACTGGGCTGCTGCCAACTCTGTTAAGCTGAAAGAAAATGGGTCAGACCTTCAACTGAAACTCTATCAACTGCAATTTGTGGAGATATTGCAAAATGGGAGTAAGAATGAAGCTCTCACATATGCTAGAACTAACATTTCTCCTTTTGCATCCAATTATTTGGCTGAAATCCAGAAGCTCATGGGCTGTCTCCTGTGGGCTGGAAAACTTGATCAATCCCCATACTCTGAATTATTATCACCAACTAATTGGAATGTAGTGGCTGAGGAGCTAACCAGACAGTTCTGCAATCTTATGGGGCAGTCTTTTGAGAGCCCTTTGAGCGTGACCATAGCAGCAGGATTCCAGGGTTTACCTCCCTTGTTGAAGTTTATGAATGTGATGGCAGGAAAGAAGCAGGAGTGGCAAACAATGGAGCAGTTGCCTGTGCCAGTGGAATTGGACAGGCAGTTTCAGTTCCATTCTATCTTTGTATGTCCTGTGTCTAAGGAGCAATCGACTGATGAGAACCCGCCAATGTTGATGTCCTGTGGGCATGTTCTGTGCAAACAGTCCATCAATAAGATGTCAAAGAACAGCTCAAAAACATTTAAGTGCCCCTACTGCCCATCCGATATCGATGCAACCAACTGCAGGCAGCTATATTTCTGATGTGTTCCATTATGTGTACATTCCATTGTATGAAAATCGTGGGTTGAGGTGGTGGTTTGTTGTGTAGCAAAGGTTGTAGTGGTGGTGGCTGGTTGCCCCCTGTGTACTGTTGCTTGTCGCATTTGTTGTAAATAGACATTCATTTTAAATCTGGAAAATTTACGGTGCCTACCACATATAGAGGGTGTTGTAACAGGCTGCATACCCTTTTTTTATGTCACATGCTGCACCCTATGACTAACAAAGTTTTGGGTGGAGGGAGGTGCCTCCTTATATAGGCTTAGTCATTTGCTTTGACGATGATGGTAGGATAAGTAACAACCTTTTGAAGTCCATTTACCGACTCGGGTCAGCTCGGGAGGGAGAAAGTAGAGCAGGCGGACCCTCCTTATATAGGCCGAGTCATTTACTCGGTCGAATAAGTAGTAACTTTTTTAACACCTTTTACCTGGGTCGAGTCAACTCGGGAGGGAGAGGGAGAGAGATGGGTCGGAGTTGTTTTTATTTTGATAAGATTAGAAGAAGAAAAAGAAAACTTTGGTAAAGAAACCAAAATGAAACCTAGAAACAAGCGTCCTGACAGCAATTGCAGGTGGTACGCGGCGGTTGTGGAAGCTTTAAGGGGTTTCGACGGCAATTATAGTGGCGTGGTAGCTTTAAGGTCGTCAATGGTAGATTGCAGTTATGGAGGAAGGACTCGTTACGTGGTGTTTGCTTGAGTTGGTTTCTGATGAATGTAAAGGGAAAATGGAAGTATTGATAACAGGGGTTTTAAGCTTCGAGAAAATAAAGGGATAAGCAAGCTGTGAGTTCACAAATATTCCCATGCTGCTCTCGAGCTGTTGAGAGGCTGCGGGAAGCTCATCCTTTTGCTACTTTGTTAAGAGGATTGTCGCGCTTTTTTTTCATTCACGGTAATTGGTGTTGTAGACTCTCTTATTGTTAACGTGAAGTGAATTCTTGGGCACACCATTTTCCCCAGATTGGTATATTCTTTACGACCGGAGTTCATACCTAGTCTATATGTTTCCATCTTTTTGCTCTTTTTAGAGAGGGAGGATAGTATGAAATTTATATTGACAGAGATTTTTTGTTTGTTTCGTTTAATTTTCCGACCTACCAAAAAAGGGTCTTTTTAATTGATCTTAAAAATACACGAAAGAAAAATGGCCGGCCATTTGCAGAAGGGTGTTGGGGAGAAGGGTTGACTCTAGGCTTGTGAAGTCGTGATGCTTACGAAGTACATAGTGATTGAGATTTCTACCCAAGGAATATGCCAATTTTATTCAAAATGACCATAATTTCTCTAGAGCTGCGGGGGAGAGATACAGAGTGGGTAAGCTTTCTTGTGTGTGTGTGTGTGCGTGCGTGTGTTTTTCGGCCTTTTTTTCTTTGGTGGTCCAGTTTCTCTGGTAGGCTCTCAGCCCAAAATTGCTGGGCCTTGGGCTGTTCCAAGCCTTTTGATGTGCCCTCACCAATCAGCCACCAACTTCTGCAGTCTTTTATGGACCAAAAACCTCCTCGTCTTAACGATCACAACTTGACCAGTTTTTTTTCCGTGGGATTTTTAGTTTTTCGGAGGCTCACTTTCGAGGGTCCTTTTCTTTTCCACGTAGCTGTTGTGTGCAAAATAGAGTCCAATGAATATTAACCTTTGCCTTCACATTTCTAAAGCTCACGATTTCCCATGCCAAAGTATATTATGAATCGAGATCGTACTTGATGGTGAAACAAGCATAATGTTACAGGCGAAGGATGATACTTTATTGGGATTTGGATAATTTTAGTTATAGCGTATTCATTTGCATGATGGGCTTGCCCCGGATGCACGCACATAGAAAAAAGAGAGGACCAACAAGGCAGGGAATAGAGTGCGAGTCGTTGATGCCACTCAAAAGCTTTTAAAAAGTGTGCGCAATTTAAGGAAAACATCAGTGCCCCAAAAGCGAAGTAAAAGAGTTACGTAGAGACGAACGATCTTTTTTTGAGCTCAGGTTAATGTCACCCCTTTTACAGACCTACTTCACTCAGATTTAGGCTGGAAAAAGCAGCCAAGCCTTTTTCCTCATATTTCACAAACTTGTAATCAAAGTCGTGAGAACGTGGAAATTCATACAATTCTTTAAATAAAAAATAAAAATAAATAATAACAATAATAACAAACACAGAGAGAGAGAGAGTGAGAGCGAGAGCGATGCTGAAACGGCGAAGCAGTTGAAACTTGTTAGACCTGTACCGAGAGGAAGTGGTCCTGGTTTTTGGCCTGTGCTTGCTGCATGATTTTGGTTTACAGCTATTAGCAATTTGCCTTTGTGTCAGAAATCACGGTTTGCTTAGTCCGTAATCTCAACCCGTTTGATCAGCCACTTTGTATTTATTGAGTAACGATCGATTGGTTCTTCGGAATTTATTGCTTACGCGCTGATTTAACTTCCGACACGTCGAAACTATTACCTCAAACGTGCAAAACATTGTCTGTCTTAACTATCATTGCATATATATATATATATATATATATCAATTCCTTCGTGCTCTATCATTATCAAGAAGTATAAAAATCCCGCTAACAGAGAAGATGGCACGAATCCGAATTAGAAAAGTCGACAACGGCGCTTGGTGGACATTGATGATGAGATAGAGGTCGCCACTCGCCATGCAATAATTTCCACCTCATCTGTACAGCTCGACGACCGGGACTCCCTTTTCCTCGCTTTTCGAAACTCCGTTGATGCCATTTTGCTTTTTGGCCCCCAAGACCTTTTTGTAGGGATTTTGGATTTGACATTATAATGTCCACCCACGACGCAACCAAAAATCTTAGAAGTGCACTGGGATTTCTACTCGATTGATCTATCCACATCCTTTTTTTCTTTCTTTTTTTTTTTTTTAATGGTTCCTCTTCGCGTTCCTTTTTTTTTTCTTTTCTTTTTTTTTCTTATTAAGCTAGTGGATGAATCCCCATCAGTCTCGCTAGAGGGCCATTAATTTTGTATCTTGACCAATGGATTTGGCACTAACATGCCAATATCTTTCATTAGTGCGGGACACAGGAGAGGCACAAAATTGCTAAGGAAAGAAAAGAAAAGAAAAGAAAAAGGTGACTCAATCATTCTCAGGTGCACATTGCACCATGACAAACACACCAAACGACCCAAAATGCATGTGCCCAAGGGAATGAATTCAAAATTTGGACACTTTTGATTGGAAAGAGCTGATAGATAAAAACAAATGTATCTCGTTTTAAACAATATGGATTTGTTTTTCATATTTCTATTTTTTTTGGTTTTTTTTTATATATATTTTTTTCCTAATCAAATAATTATTGAAGAACGGAAAGTGGGGGGGCAGTGCAGACAGACAGAGTAAAATGCTTCACTACCCTAATAAAATGTTTTGCAGGACTCCTTTTCGTATCATTATCTGTTCTCTTGCTCATAGGAAAGGCCCTAGCCTTTCGGTACTACTTGTCGCTAGTATGCACTTGGGTCCACTCAATCATTCTCTCTCTCTCTCTCTCTCTCTCTCTCTTAAATTTTACCCTCAAAATTTTATTTTATATACTTTCTGAATATTCCAAATATTACAAAATACGAAAAACCACCAAAAAAAAAAAAAAAAGGAAATATAACAAGTGAAAAGGGACAAAAGAAAGAATCAAAATCTGGCATTTTCAAAGCCGTGTAAATCGCTGACCCTGTTCATATGCTTCCTCATAATCGCCAGTTTAGCCAATCTCTCAGCGGCTCGCCACGCCGATGTCGGTGTAAGCGGCTCCGGCTTCTCCTCCGCTTGTTGATCGCTCCCCTGTCTCCGGCTCAGCACCATGTGCTGCCTGCGGCGGTGCAGCTCGGCGAGCTCGGCCTCCAATCCCCGTATATACTCACCAGCCGAACCATCGCTCGACTGCATCAACAAGGCTCGAGCCGAGGACAACAAGTGGTAAGCCCCCGATAAATCGTTGTGCTCCATTAATCGCCGAGACTCGGCAACTGCTCTTGTGCTGACGTGGATGTTCCTCAACCGTTGGATTCCGGGCGCCGAAGATCGAACGGCTTGAGGCTGGGGAATCGACAAAGTCAGTTCTTCGGAGAAGGCTAACTCATATGACAATGGGTCTCTAAACGACGACCGCACGGACACGTGGTGGGGCCCGACGGAGGACGCGGGCACTTTCAACTCGACTAGCAATTCTCTCTCTTCCCCAGCGTGTAGGTCCCCGACCCGAACCGAACCCGGCCCACATGCGCTGGTTCGACCGGCCACGGGGTAGACCGCTGGAATTTCTGCTTGAGCTGAACCGGGGGCAAGCCGCAATTGAATTCTAAGGTCGCGGGCCGTGACGCTCAAAAGCCCACGAATACACTTGCCCAACGCATCCTCAGGTGGCGCGTGCCTCTCACCGAAGCCAATCGCGTGAACGGGGATTTCGGAGTGGGAGAAGCGCGTGGAAGAGACGACAAACGAGGAGGAGGAGGAGCGCTTCTGATTGGTCGAGCTCATGTGGGGCCGATCATCTTGACCGTTGGAGAAAATCACGACGGTGGCCGCGGGGTTTTTCTCTCGGCGGTCTTCGATCACCTTCGCCGCCTTCTTCACCGCGTCGATTACGCTCATCCCTTGACCAGTGCTCCCTAGCGCTTCCACAATCCGCCGAGCCGACCTCCGCCCCGTCGCCGTCATCCTAAGCAGCGGCAGCAACCGCTTCGAGCTGGAAGAAAACGCCACGATAGACATCCGATCATTAGAACCCAGCGAGGAGATCATCAATCTCATGGCGCGTTTCATCGTCTGCGACTTAAGACCGCACATTCTGTTGCTGACATCCAGCACGGCCACCAAATCAATCGGGGCTCGGCGAGCAGCCGCCGGAGCGGGCGGCGCTCTGACCTTCAGTACCACCACGCGTGTCTCGTGATTTCTCCCGACGGCCAACACAGCTGATTCAGGCAACAAACTGACCTCCACATCCTCAGTAACCTTTGCTTGAGCTGGAGTTACAAAGAAGCCTTGAAATTGAAACAAGTCGCTCTGGTTTCCATCTTGCTCGTCTTCGACCTCGTTTTCTTCCAATTCGGGTATCGGATTGAAGAGAGAAACGGGGGAGAGCGAAACTAGAGTCTCATCGTCATTGTAGACTCTCAAGTTCTTAGCAGCTTTATGAACATCCTTGGCCTTGTTCTTGCGGTCCTCTTTGTTGGTTTCTGGAACTTGGTGGGAAGAGAGCAAGGGAAGCTCTTTCCAGGTGGCCTTGCAAACAGGGCAGATAAGGAACTGTTGCTTTTTGACGTGGGATGCCACGCAAGGGGAATGAAACACATGATTGCATTCGGCTGTGAAGATGGCCGTCCCTTGGCCGCTTCCCACGCTCTGCAGGCAGATTCCGCATCGGTTTGAATTCGATTTGGAGAGTCCAACGATGGCTTTGAGGAAGGAGAAACTAGAGGGTGATCTTGGGGACGATGGATTGGTGAAATGGAACAACCTGGGGCTGTTGTTGTTGTGGTGGTGGTGGTGGTGACTTTTCGGGATTGGGGCTCTGCACTGGAGTTTTGGGCTATTGGGTACTGAGGACGTTGGCGTTGTTGCTACGGCGGTGGTCCGGCACCGGAGGCTTGTTGGGCTCGACCCCGGCTGGGTTTGTAGACGAGGGGTTGACGGGTTCGAGAAAAACCCGAACTTTGAGCTTATTATTCTTGGACTGTGGCCGCTATCGTCGTTGTCGTTGCTGCTGCATTTGTTGTTGGTCTTGTTCTTGGGGTTGTTGGAATGTTCGCTGAATAATGCGGTTTCTCGCTCTTCTTTGGGGATTGATGTACAAAAGGCTCTTCTCCAGCCAGTCACCATACTGTCAACAAAGATCAAAACCTCAAAAATAAAAAAAAAAAAACAAAAAAGCAAACCAAAAAAAAAAAAACTCTCTGTTTCTTTCCTTGTGAGTCTCTGTTTGTAGTTGTGACCGGCTATTTTTATAGAAAGAGTTGATATGGGAACAGCAAATGGGAAAAAGCAAATATTGGATTGAAAATGGAGCAATTCAAGAGAGACAAGGGAGGATATGAACAAGAGAGTATCCCTCTCTATCGCTATCCAATCTCTCTCTTTCGAAGGCACCCCAAAAGGATCACTGAAAGTAAAAAGAGTCCTCACCTTTGCCTGCCAAAATGTTTCCAATTTCTCTGTCTCGCTCCCTCGTGTTCTTAGCCAATACAATATTGGAGAGGCCTTGCCTTTTTTTTCTTTTTTTTTTTGGGTTGTGGGATGATCAAGGAGGATGGGTATTGCGGAGGCCTTTTTACGGGGAGGATGGGCATTGCATATTTAAAGCAAATTGGGTCTTGGGATTTGGGGATTTGCATGGTAACCGGCAAATTCAAGTTGTTTACTACAGTAACAAGTCAACGAATTGGCCTACTTATTTTGTACTCTATTTGTTTTATTTATTCCGCTAAATTAGGCACTGTCTCCATCCCAAAAATTAATAAAAAAAAAATCAAAAAACAAATGAATAATATTGTTTCGCCGACCTTACTGCAAACTGCAGAAAGATCTCAATACAAAGGGCGCTTGGCGATCCCTCTTTCGCCTTACTCCATGCCAGCCTTGCCACATTTTCACAAGCAAATTTTCTGTTTTTTTCCTTTTTTTTCTTTTCTTCTTTTTGGTTTTTGACCCTTTTTCCGATCGCTTGGCTATCTAGCCTGCCAAGAGCTTCTGACACGGTTCGCGAGGTTAGTTGGTTTCAGCTATCTGAATTGTACAATGGCACAATGAGCTCTGATCCCTTTTGATCTTTTGACGCTGAACTTTCGCAGTGATGGTGGGCACTTCTTGTTTGATTGTGCCACTGAGTGGAAGGCGAGGAAACCCGTGGGAACTCGAAGAAGTTTTGGCCTCACTCGGTGACGTTAAAAAAATGTTAAAAATTAAAAATCGTCTTTTGGGTATCACGACTGAGCAACCTTTATTTGGACATAAATTAAATAAGTTTAAATAAATCTAATTAAATTTTATATAAAATATAAAAATATTTTATTCGTCTTACAATTTATATAAAATTCTAAAATATTTAATATTTAATATAAAAATTAATTATATTCATTTTAATATATTATTTTTAGGTTTGGTTAGATTTTTTTTAAAAAAATATTATTTAAGATGTCACTACAGTGACATTTAATGCGGGGGAAACGGGCATTATTGTTTTTAGGCACCACCATCCGAAGGAGAAAATTGGACTGCCTGAACGTGATCCTACCGTGTCAGCAAGGATTAAATTCAACGGATCTCATTTAATGTCACGCATTCAAGTGTCGTTATTGAAATTTCATACTTCATTTTCTAGTCAGCTCGTTTGGCTGGTAAATCTCCTCTTTATGATTTTTTGTTTTAATATTTTTTTTTTCCTGATAACATATTATGAAGGAAAATAGAAAATGAAGAGTAATATTTATCTAACATCTTTACGTGTAGGGTTGCCCTAGTGGATGATTAGTGGGTAGTCCCAGAATAAAACTGCAGAACACCATAGAAGATAACATAACAACTGTTTTCTCAACAACCCCAAAAAAAAAAAAAAAAAAAACTAAGACTAAAACGTTTTGCTTTGGTTTTCCTTTAAAAAAAAAAAAAAATCCGAATACCTTCTAATTTTATTGAAATTCTTATTTATGTTCCACCTTTAAAGTATAAATTTTATTATCAGAGGACAGGAATATATTTACTATTTCATTCAAAATTCTATGGATTTAGAATCGCTCAAATCTTCGAGAATTTAACTAAATGCAATAAATAATGGAATTTCCAATTCCATTTTGCTGAATTTGATACCTATAAACTCTACGAAATTGAAATGTTTTCATACTTTACAACCCCATTTGGATAAAGACCAAGTTGAAGATAATATAATCTATTAGAGAGTGTATAAATGCTGTCCTTTTCCAATAAAGCCTCAATTAAAGTCATACATTCCTATTTAGATTAGGAAATGCTGCGAAGTGATTGTAAAATTCTGATTACGATTATTCGTCTTTTTTTTTTTTAAAACCAGAATTACAATATTTCATCTATTTCTGAAATAAATAACAAGTTTTATTTCAAGCAGAATTTAATATCGTTTTTCTAGAGAAATGTGCCTTTCCCTTTTAAAAGAACCTTACGATGTCTTTGACGCCGCGTCCTCGTGTACTTACTTGTTACATTACCGTAAATTTAATTATTTTTTTATCAAATATATTGTTTTTATTGAGAATAGCTTAATTAGTAATAAAAGGACAAGCAAACTCAGACGGTTGGGACTCGGAAATTTTTAATTCTTAAATCTTCAGTAAATAATTTATATTTGGTTTACAAAGAGACAAACCTTACTCTTTTTAATCAAGTTTCCCAAGACAGCAAGAAATTCCCTTCTTTAAACTTGATTAACCTGTCTCCATTCAAATTTAGAAAAATAAGATTATATAAAAATAAATTATTTTATTATTTTTTTCTAATTGTATTTAATATTTTGTATCTGTTTAGTTGCTTTCATAAATAACATATCATATTAATTTACCTAAACTATCATGAATCGACCCATGTGCCAAGAGAACGTGATTCATTCTTGACGAGAAGGAGAAATCCTACGTTTGCATTCGCTAGATGCGTAATTAAAATTTATGCTGAAAGCTTGTTTTTTTTTTATATTATTATTTTAAAAAAATTTTTATTGGCAAAACCTATCTTATCGGTGCGGTTGCTTCTCACATGACGCTTCTCTTTCACATGATGGTTTCCATGTGGATGGTTAGGATGTTTATTTATTTATTTTTTTAATATTTTTTGTACACGTTGAATTGATTTGTTAATATGATATCAAAATTTTATAATTAAATAATTTTATTCTCAAATGGCATTATTTTGAGATTTAATTGCAAATTTTTATTCGATTAAAAATTAATTTCGTGCGTTATAGAAAAGTATTTGATTGCTGATTTCTCAGCGAACAGAAAATATTGTGCACTAACCCAATTGTAGAACTCTTGAATGCATAGACCGAATGTGGGAGTTGTGCCCTTAAAAAATATGATCTAATGAATGTTGCTTAAATTTCACCTAAAGCAAAAGGGATTGTTTGAATATACGGAAATCTTAGAAGATCCATATTTTGTTTAATATGCCTTGCTTTATTTTTTAAGTTATGTATTGGCTCAAGCACCAACAACCAAAAAAAAAAAAAAAAAAAGGCAAAAATTATAAGTAGGTCCCTGAACTTTGGGGTTGATTCTGTTTTAATTCTCAAGTTTCAAAACTTTTAATTTGGTTCAAAACTTAATAGCAAAAGGTTTAAAGAGTTCCTCTTTTTTTGGGGGGGGGTTATTAAAGCTCGAATCTTTTGTGCATATTTGTTTTAAAAGTTCCTGATTATTTTTATTGAACAGACTTTTTATTCTCAACCTGATGTGCTGTTTTACACTATTTCAGCACTGATCATTGATAATGAAAGGACTTGACTTTCCCTAATCTCTCAACTGCAGCAAAGACTTTTTGAGTTGCTTGTCTTACATTTATTTCTTTTTCTTGTTTTGTCCTTAGTAAGGTGAAACTTGAAAGCGGTGCTAGTTTAACCTAAACATAAATTTTGTAGGAGGGACCGGTCTTGAATGCTACCACAGTGGCTTTTGTTTTGGGGTTGAAACTCGAAATTATATAGTACAAGAGGATGAAAGTTGAGGGAATAAATATTAAGAGAGTGGCAGGGATGTAAATGTTAAGGTAGCAATGAGAGTGAAGTGAAAAGAGGCTAAACGTTAATTGTGGGGGGGGGGAGGGGGGAGGAATGCGAAATGCTAGAAGGGTAATAAAAGGGCAAAGCAAAAGAAAACAAATATTGTAAAAGTTGATATTCTATAATTTTTTAAATAATTGAAATAGTATACCATTTCACCCCCCCCCGTCGCAATACTTTCGACTAGGTTTGCACTTAACTCCCTTTCCTTTTATTTTTCTTCACCACCTTGACAACCTCATTTAACTCTTTAGTTTTTAAACTCTAAACCAAACAAAATCAAATATCAAGGAAACATGAAGTTAAAAACATTGCACTGAAAACAAACAAGGTTAACAATTATAATTAAGGGTACCCCTCTTTTTTTTTTTTTTTAAATAACTCTAACAAGATTAATAATTAATGGAGTGACCTTCAAACCCTAAAGCACCAACCTTAGCTGATGCAGTGAGAAATAAAGATACCTTGTTCTTACTGCGACACATGCATATATGATAGATCCAAAAGAATGTTATTATACTTGATTTTTTCTTCAAAGTCTAAAGTTGAACAAAATTATGATTTTATAATCTCCTCTTGGATCTGACCAAAGGTTTTTGATCACCATGAGCTTCCTAACGAGGGGCATTAAGCGGAACATCTTCGTGGCAAATCCTTCTAAAATCTGCTTTGAAACATGTGAAAAGTACAAATTCTTTTCAATAACAGAGTATTAGCATTTACAAATATTGTATAACATTTGAATGCCAATTTAAAAATAAAAACTTAATACTACAAAAAGCTTCCTTTTTTTTTTTTTGTTCTTTTTTGAGCTTGATAAGTAATCAAACTTATTGAAAATAGAGCATTTCTAAAGGACAATGAAACTATGAATCTTTCCCTAGTGACAGAAACCAATGATAGGGTGACTCGAATTGCTTGGCTTCGACCTCTCGCAAGCATTTCCAACACGGTAGCAATGCCTAAACGGAAATCATAATAACTACTAATGTTTATAAATTCAACCTTTGTTTTCTAATGCTTATATATATATATATATATATATATATAAAAGAATAGTACATGATTAGAAGTTATGGAAATTCGACCAAACTACCACGAGTGCTAGGTTCCGCAAGATAGATGATGGAGTGGACTAGTAATTCTATAGAGTGATAAAAATTGAAAGAATTGGCCTCTGTTGGTGGTTGAGTGGTTGTCATTATTGGGGCACATGCCCATCGACTCATAAGTAGTGCTAGAATCCTCACCAATCTCATTGAAATGCATATGCATATAGAATTACATGTAAGAACAAATTTGGGCAGTCTATAGTCATAAAGAGTTAAGCGATAGGATGCATTACAGAACCCTTCGAGAAATGAAATGAAGCCAGCAGCAGGAAAGATGGCAAATTTCAAAAAAAAAAAAAAAAAAAAAACAAGAAATTGAGCCCCCAGAATTTTCGAATGAAGTTGTCGTCTGCACTAAAAATACTGTCAACACATGCACAAGAGTTGACAATTGTTTCAACTTTCAAGTGCGGAACTTTGAAAACCTAAACAGAAATATTCCAACGCTCAACTAACTTCTTTTTCTGTCAATTACAGTCATGGAATTCAAATACCCATAGGAGATATATAGACTATTAGATCTTTTATAGCAACTCAGTAGTACAAAACGTTATTGACCTCAATTATCATCAAGAATCTTTAAAACTCATTGGTGTCGATGCAATTCTCAATCATTTGCTTCATATCCAATTTTTGTGACAAAAAATAATTATTGAATTTTCTTTCCTCAACATGACGTGAAGAATGTTAACCTCAATTACACTTTGCTGCAGGGAGATGCATGTTTAGTGAGGAATGGACACAGGAAAAGAGACAAGAATAAAAAATTATTTAAAAATAAAATGAAATATTAATATTATTCTGTTTATTAATTTTAAAATTGTTGGGTCTTTGAGTATGACCAATTCTTACATCTGTTAATCTTTTCCAAGTAATTTTCCTATGTACCGAAGAAATAATGAATATTATTACCTTGTCATCTTATTCTCCTCCTTCTAAGATTTTGTTAGAATTGTAACTTGCTGTAAAGATTTCAACTAACCTTTAGATTCACCATTGCTCGTATTGTGGGTTAATTAACATGCTTTGCAAGTTCAAAAGTTTGTCTCGGACAATGTAAAAGCATTCTCTAATGTCACAAGCCATTTACATGCACTAAACAAGTATGGTTTCATGTAATTATTGTATTTTTCAAGTTCTATATATAAAGAAGTTAAAATGAATGAAAAGTTAAGTTGGTTATTTTCTCTAAAACTTCAACTCTCTCTCCCTCCCTCTCTATTTATTTATCGTTCGTTCAGATTCTCCTTTCTGCAAGGATTCGATTAGCGTCTCAATCATGTCTTCATTGGGTAGCCTTCAGGGTCCTTACTACTCCACAACAACCCCCGCACAATCGTTTTCTCAATTACTGTCGGGACCAAGGTCTAGGAATTGTACCAAATATACCAGGTCATGTAACATGAACCGGGACCAGTTATAAGCCACCACACTTGCGGAGAGGAACTATCAATAGCTGTCAGGAGACCTCCATTTCCATTTTCTCCTTAACTTTCAATTTCAATATCAATATCAGAA
The DNA here is from genome assembly GCA_019804595.1 of Bruguiera parviflora. NCBI lineage: Eukaryota > Viridiplantae > Streptophyta > Magnoliopsida > Malpighiales > Rhizophoraceae > Bruguiera > Bruguiera parviflora. Next base: position 11,367,248 of record CM034046.1, on the reverse strand, counting down.
AAACTGTAGGGAACACACGGATTGCAAGTTGAAGGCTTTCTGAATGCAGTGCATGTGGTGGAGGCCATTGTTGCTAACTAAATGGGGTGGTACTTGGTAGAAACGCGTGGAGCTCCAGGAGAAGGACACGATGAAAGGCAATTAGGTTAGTGATACAATAAATATGATTGTTACGTCCTTGATCCATTAACTCATGAGATAAGCAATTACGATATGTGACAGCACAAGGCACGCAAGTGAAACATCACCAATCACATTGATTACCCTCATATTCTCTTGACGCTAAGGACTAGAAGTTTGTAGGGAGAGGACACCCAGAGCAATGTCCATATTTGGCTTTTGGAAGGCTTTTGTACATATATAGCATAAAATTTTGAATTTTATCAGTTGCAATTGCATCGTAGCATTTTAAGTCTCTTAACTTGGTGCAAATAATAGATGTATTTCTAATCTTGTTCGCAACCAAATCTGCGTTATGATAAGAAAGGAAAGTGAAATTAAGAGATGAAAAATAAAATAAAATAAATGGAAATTCAAAGTTTTTCAATGACGAGTTTCTTATGGAAGAGGCACATTCACATGTGAGCATAGTCTATATGAAGCTAATTCCCTAAACTGGAAAAAGAAAAGTCTGAAATATACAATCGCAGAATAACATGAAATCAGAAAGCATTCCCTACTAGTAAGCTAATGAAGCAGGCGAGAAGTGCTGATCCATTCAACGAAAACATTTTTCATGAGAAGGGGGTTATGCTTATCCATACTTCCTTTAAATTTTAACTTCAGAATTCAATTGTCTCTGATCAAGGTAAAAGAGTCACACCTAAAGGTCAGACAAAAAAGAAAATGAAACTTCCAGGCTAAGTAAGCACAGAGTTTGGGTGTGGAGGGGGAGGTGTGGGTGCCAAATAATCCAACGTATAAATGTCATGATCATGAACTGACACGTGATAACTGAGAAGTAGCTAGCCTAGCTAGAAAATGCCTGAAAATGACTTCAGTGGTTGCCATACAGAAATTTCAAAAAATCTATGTAGTGGCCTATATTCCCAATAAGAGAAAGCATGATGAAGGTGACAATATGGTGGTTTGGCATGTGTCTTCTTTCTCCCTTCTAAGCTACCAATAGTGCAAAACTTTCAGGCAATTCCACGGCCACAGAGTTAATGTTGGTGGTTCGACGCATGAAATTATTCTTCATCTGATGACTTTCCCTTTCAACCGCTCGAACAGCGACAGTACGTGTCAGTGGGTGGGCTTAGTATCCATTATAGGTAAGGTCAACGTATTATACTGCATACGCACGCTGTAATTGATCTGTTCATGTCTGAAAAGAGAATCAAACCAAATAATTTGACTATATAAATGCGAGAGATACTCTGGATATAAGCTCTGAAATTAAGAGGAAGCCCGATCCACTATTTATTTCACCTCTTTTTCCCCCTTCAGGAACGAGAATCTTGCAAAAAAAAAAAACTCTAAGGTGAGGACCCCAAATAAACATAAAATTGTACATAATTTATGGTAACTGTTAATTATATAATATATATATATATATATATATATATATATTTTATTTTATTTTTTTTGTACACATAAAAATCATTATAACTATAAATTTATATTTAGTCCTGCATCAATTTCATGTGGCTCCATAACCTTTCAGTGTAATTATGTGAACCCAGATTTGAACACTGGGGTTGGGATTAGGAACTCAAAATTTCATCACCAGACAACGGTGAACTCATCTTAGATAGAGTGAAACGAAACAATTCTAAAAATTAGATGTTTTGTTTTTCGAAGAGAGTTCGGCTACACATAATTATGTGCCTATGTGATGTCAAGATTTTAGTCCGAGGACTGAAAAAAATGGGAGATTACTCCTCATCACAGGCAACAAGCCAAGAACATCCTATAATGCTAACATAATGACCAAATAATTCCCCGGCGGCTATCACTTTTTAATCAACCAGATTAATGATTACATAAGATTTTTATTACTAACCACCCCATCTTTCCACCAATTTTATGTGGATGCCAACCCAACTTCTTGAAATGACAACATATGTATATCCATTGAAGACTTGAATTTAAGTTCAGCATTCTTAATTATAGCCAAACTGTTCAAACTCATCTGGCATTGCCTCTACGGAAAAACTGATTCTCTTCATATGACGAATTTCAACCTCATAATCAAACTGGGCTTAATTTGATCAACACACTCTGCTAAAAATCAATACTTGGTACCACTAACTACTATAAATTCTAGTAGTAGAATCATTTTAATCTTTAGTTTTAAATTCAAGATTCAAATCTCATTTCTTACAAATAAAAAATAAATACTTGATAAGACAGACGCAAACTTAGAAAATGAACAGGGAATAGGATAACTCCAGCGTTGCAAACATGCAAACTTTGATGCTTTTTCCTTAACGTAAGGCCAAGAATGTTGGACCGCGAGGGATCCACCTATTTTATCGGTTGCCGAGCAGAACAGGAAGGGAAAAGGAATGAGCTCGGTGATTGCGAACACTTCTTTAGTGGGGGTGATCCGAATATTGTTCATCCAGGGAACCCAAAAAAAAAAAAAAAAAAACAGAGAGAGAGAGAGAGAGAGAGAGAAGAAAATGATGGAAATTCTGTGATCTGTTACACGATATTGGTCATGATTATCATGTACTATTATGTCATATTATAATCAGAAATTAGCCCTCAATTACCACTAAAGGTGGAGAGTCCACACAACGCATCATGGGCGAACAGTATTGCCATAGAAAAGTTCAACATAGCATACTAAAAAGTCAAAATACTGCATTATCAATTTAGATAATTGTCAAGCCTAACAGGATAGCAAATATGGATTTGCAGAGAGGAAGGTTTTAGGTAACATGGGAACCACTAACTCCTCCAACTCCAAGGAGGGATGATATTATTGCCCCTATCATCTTTGCACTATTTTGCAACCATGGTCAACTGAGTATCTTTTCAACGAGCCATTCCCCGCTATACCCCCCAAAAAAAAAAGGGGGGGGTAATTTTTAACGAGTGTCGGCATCCAAGTACAGTTTCTGTACCATCAGAACTCATAATCTATTAATACGAAGTCTTGAAGCAAGCAAAATTGGTATTGGATGGTGTAGTTTAAATAAGCAAAATTAAGGAATTGATTAACAGTGAATCGCAGACAGGCGATTCAATTTCAAAAAAGGTGGTACGGTGTGAAGTTGATATGCATAAAAAAGAGTGGCAAGCATTTGACCTTGAAACCATTTAATGGTATAAAATTCAACTCCAATATGTGTGCTGCATGATCCCAAAGATTTTGTAAATCTTGATTAAACGCGGCACTAAATTCACAGCAGTTCAACACTATTATCTAACTGTAGTAGGTACAAAAAAATACTGTGGACGGTCAACGATGCTTTCCTTTATTTTATTTATTTATTTATTTATTTATAAGCCTGCGGCCAATATACTTCGGGTATGTCACTGTAATTCTACCTTAGTATTAAAAGCCCAAAACAACGCAATTTGGATCTATGGCAGCCTTTTTATTAAGCCAACCCCTCGCATGACACTATCGTCAGTACTTTGCTGAGGTAACTCGATAAATAAAGGACACTCACTGGTGAATTAACTGAGTCATTACTCACTGATATGGTGATACTTTATGGATAATAATTTTCGGTTTGACATAATTTTTTGTTAATGTTCTTTTTTTTTTTTTTGGTTAATGGCATTATGTACGTGGGAGATAAGACTAATTAGATTCTTTTTTTTTTTTTTTTGAACAAAAGCGTGAAATCATAATGGTACACTATACGTGCACCGCTACCCCATGCACACCATAAATGGCTAAGGTAAGAAACATTATTCGCAAAAGTGACATAGAAACCAATGTGGTTAGCCACAAGAATAAAACTCTTAAGAGGAGGATGAAGTTTAAACCGCACATCTCTCAAACTTCTCATAAAATGTAAACTTCAATTCGGACGTTACAAAAAAGAGGCACAATAGCTTGTAGCCCTAATCCCTGTCTTCAGCCAGAAACGGGATACATTCTTGTAGCTCGTGAAACTCAATATGGCAAGGTGAACTCCTGCAAGTGTTTTGCTGAGCGAAGGTAATATTTTATTAGTAGTAACGTAAACTTACAGGAAAATAGCTCAATAAAAAGAAGGAAGAGAGCCACATAGATGATGTAGAGGTAGAAAACAAGACTAAAATGAAACTAGAGGAGAAGAACCATGCGCACACTCTTTGACGAGCCAGGTGTTGTTATCGTGTAATAACAGGTATCGTAGCCATTTTAGTGCACGAGCGACTTCACGAATGAAATGGATGCCCAAAAAAATAAAAACCCCGAGAGCATTGCCTAGGCTTTGGCTTTAAACTCAGAACCATGGTCATGTTGAGACTGCGTAGACCAGCCAGCATGATAAAAGTGGCCCCCCTTACAGTTCTCTCGGTGCATCTAAAGGTTCTATGAATGGTAGCATTCGACTCTCCGAGCTTCCAAACTTGGGGTGGAGCACAATGTCGAACTCATGTTTGTTTCAGTGCGTGCACAGAGTTAGAACAAAAAACACTTCAAGAAACAAACAATATCAAACAAAATACAATTGAGAAATGGATAATATCATTGTCAACATCATCAGTAACATCAGTAACACGAGCTGGTTCCACTACAATCAGACAGAACATAAGTAAGCTAACACGAACATCATCACTCATTCAAAACGCCCACAGCACTATACATCTGACATGTCAGTCACCCAACCCGAGCCATCCCGTCAAGCTGGTCCTTAAAATGCAGCCGTCCTCACCCCCTTCCTAGTTTCATACTCCGAAAACAAGCCATGTGGCTGACTAGGCTCCAATCTTGGATGTCTTCATCAAGCCGGGAGCTGTGCATCAGACCACATATAAAGTTCAGCACAAAATCCTAATCAACTCTCCAAAGAATTGCCTTGGACCCAAAAAGACATAAAAAGAATAATATCATGTAAGAAACTAAAGATGCAAAACTAAAAGAGAAAAAGTTCTTTTGAAACTTGCAAGAACCAGTCAAAATTTTGTGGGTATCTTAATCTGTCCCAGGCATCACAATGTCTAACTTTCTTACAAGAAAATGCCTTTCGACTTGACTGGAGATTCATGTCAATAGTTGGGTCTCAAAGTGGGATTCTCACTTCTTTATCCTCAGAGCATCTTATCTCACGTTCCTCACCAATGTTATGTAACAGTCAGGTGAAAAAAATAAGACTCAGTTTTATCCATAGTACCTGGTAATCCCAGCCCCATGTTTCATTGGCAATGTTATTAGTTTTTATATTTCCGTCAAGAGATGTACATGAGATAATGCCACTATATCCGTAAAATGTTTCTTTCAGACACCGTTCTATGCATTAAAATGATGATTAGACCAAGGCACACACCTAAGCCAATGGCATCTGAACTCTTCATTATCTTCAGCTTCTTGCATGAATCAATAAACATCCTGTAGCAAATCAAGAACAGTTAGATAATGGATATGTCAGCCAGAGGTGAAAAAAAAACACACTGAGAGAACAAGGGTTCAAGCAGATGGCAACAGAAGCCAATGAGAACTAACTAGTGGAGTGCATCCACAGGACTAGATTAAAACTGCCATGACAATGCATAAAACGAGTTGCCATTCTAACATCCTGGGACAAACAGTTACCAGGTAATTTTAAAACACTTTTTAATTAATAACTTTATTTGGGCAAGTTTTCAATACCCGTTGTCCCAGCTAAAAGTCTCATGCCATTTTAAAATTACCAGTTCACAAAACTCTTCTGCAATTCATTTAAACTAGCCAGACCCACACACAACACCCTGACACAGAGATACAAAATGTCTCAATAATTTATCTGCACCCACTATTCCTTGGGTCCTCTTTAAGCACCTCAGTAAGAATTGATTGGATCAATACACAGATTTGCCACTTTTATCTTGGAATGCAATATCGATCATGCTGACAAGAGATTTGTCAAATCAAGAAATTTAAGAATTAAGTGATATTACATCAATGAAAACAACAAATGAGTCCTAGATAAGTTGGGTTCAAAGAGATCAAGTGCTTTCTCTGGGGATGATTCAACAATTCAAATATTACAAGGATTAAAAGTCAAACTTGAGCAACACAAGTTTCTATAACTGTGATGAGGAATGATTATGCCATCAATTGCTTCACTTATTCTATGCCACCCCACTCCCACCCAAAAAAAATCTCCAAAACAATCAAATACAGATTCTAGGACCTTTCATCAATCTGCTATGCCATTTTCTTGGACTCTAACTGAGGTGACCACTTAAGTATCCCCTTGATTGGAAGATAAGACTTAAAAGCCAACTTTCACATGCAACACATCATCATAGATTTTGGTTCTGATAGTTAAGTGGATTTTGTCTTCAAATTGTTGAAGTCTAATGTGTAAGGGAAAAAACCGTCAACAAAATTTAAAAAGGGTTGACTATTCCAATTTTCCTCCTGATTGGGAAGGAAAAACACAGCTTCTTGCATACAACATATCTTAATTAGTTCAGTTAATTGGCAGAAAATAAGATGTCCATTTCTTTTATCAGCCTAGCTCATAACTTTCTCAGTGGAAGACAACTTACACAGCAAATTCAGCAGCACCATTCTAAATTTCATACGACCATACATAACAAAAGAGAGAATCCAGGTGAGAGAGAGAGAGAGAGTTAACACTTACTCCCATGGCACATCACCAACGAGCATCCAGTCACCATCCTTATCCTCATATGTAAGAACATATTCTGATCCATGTAGAAGATCTATCACCTTGTTCTCAGTCATCTTTTCCCTCCCTAAAGCTGCACCTGATCCACATTCCAGAGACCACCATAAAAATACAAAAGAGTTACCAATTCCATCCACTATCTTTTTTCTGGATGAAAAATTTGCAAAGGGATTCTGTATATTAAATTGCAGGCTGAAGATAGTCTGAACATAGGAACAACTCACCAATGGTAAAGGAGCTGAACATCTTCTCAAGAGCAGAAGACAACTCCTGATAAGTGGAAAAAGTTCTCAGGTCTACCTTCCTCAAATAAGGAGCACCATCCATGCTGACCTTGACCAAAAAAGCACCAGGACCAGGTTTCCCATCAACTTCTTCATTGTTCTTTGAAGTAGTCACCACTGAGTTCTTTCTGCATGACTTTATTGGAGGCCAACCAACAACCCGTGCCCTGTGAAAAACAGAAACGGTAAACAAGGCCATCATCATTCTGTGCTATTATACTTCCTAAAATCTCAATAAATCTCCATCATTTGTACTAACTTGACAGCAGGAACACCACTGCTCTTAATAGAAGCACCAGTCTGGTTTAGTTTGGATCCATTTGCAGTACCAGATCTTTCCTGGAATGCTTTCTGTGGCAAGTCTTTCATTGTGGCCAATTGAGACCCAGAAGGCCTAGATGACACCTTTGCGTTAACCCCTGAATTACCAGCATAGTTACCTTGACCTGCAGACTGTCGAGATTCAGACTCAGCCCCACCCGCATGAAACATCCAGTTTTTTTGTGGATACACAGAACTCTTCACCTCTGAGAAACCATCCATGGTGTCACAGAACTCTCTTTTGTTTCCTGAAATAACGTGTTTCTGAGATGATGAGCAAATCCCATCCTTCATCAGAACCAAAGGAAACAGCAGCTTCTCATCATGCTTCCCTTGGCTCAAGAAAAAATCTGAATTTCTCTCAGGTGATCGGGATCCCGGAAGACTGAGGCTCAACTCCGTAGCCTTTAAGTTGATATGGTTCTTATTCTCCTCTGATAAGCTCGGGCCCACAGAGCTGCCAACTGAAGAACAATCTGATAAACCAAGATAGTATCGTTCTTTCAACTCCAAGCCTTTGTAGCAGATAGAGTCTGTGGAGGGCGAGGAGGGCACTAAAGTAGTCCTCTGGCCTTGCTCAGAAACACCCAGCAAAGGCAGAGACATTACACCTCTAAATTTACCAATCAGCCTCCTCACCTACCTCAAATGAAATAAGTCCCCGTCAAATTCGCTGCTTCATCACTTAAATACACCAGGTAATGAAAAATTTAGACCCAAAATAAACACAAAAACACCAGAGCACTCTTTAAGAAGCCCAAAAAACAGCTACAAAATGTTTTAAGAGTGTTGGAGAATAACATGACTGATTTCCTTTTTTTTTTTTTTGGCGACCAAATAAAATGATGCGCATAATAGAAACCAATAACATGAGGATTCCCTTATCATCAATCATCGTACATTTAAAAGCACAGAAAAAACAATGCATAAAAGAGCAGCAAATCAGAATGGACACAAAAGCGATACAAAGGAGACATTAAATAAAAAAGAAAAAAGTTGAAATCTGTAGTATCTTAAGCATCTTGGGCATATTTTCATCGTCAAATAGCTAAGATCAGTTCAATATGACTTACTGACTTTGTATAAACCTTAAGTACTCCAGAAATATTAAGCACTTCAGTTTTCCAGTCATGAAAACGAAAAGTAAATTTTAAATTCAATCACAAACTAAAGATTAAGGAACCCCCCCCCCCCCCCAAAAAAAAAAAAAAAAACAACAGTTGCACATTTGCCAGAGAACTAACATAACCCCACCAAGATCTCACTCAAGACAAGCTCAATTTCTACCAAAACAACATCAAAAGAAAAAAAATAAAAGACCAGCACAATGCAACAAATGAGGTTTCGGAGGCGGGAAAACAAGGAAGACATACCTGAAAAAACCCTTGTGAGCTTCACCCAAGATAGGAGAGAAGAGAACAGAAGATCGATAAAAGGCTTTCAAAAAAATTAAAAAAAAATAAAAAACAGGGAAATGCAAGCACTTAATTGCAAGGAAAAGAACTGCGCAGAGAGAGATAGCCAGAAACCAGGGCCCTTCCACTAAAAAGAAAGCAACAAAACGTCAAGAGCTCAGGTCGACCAACTCCAAAACGTTTTTCAAAAGATAATAAAAAAGATTGTATTTAATATATTCTAAAAATAACAACTGTATTTTAAAACCTAACAAAAAAAGAATTTAAAAATAAAATAAATAAATAAATTATATATATATATATAATCCTGACTGCGGTAAAAAATGATCACTCCCATTAAGTAATCCATTGACATAATTATAAAAATAATATCAAAAATGCTCTAAAGAGAATAAAAAATAAAAATAAAAAAGCTGAAAGGGGAAAACGGACAACTCTCCTAAAGGAGACAGGGGACCCACTTTCTTTCTCAATTCCACATGCGCCGATCTAGAGTTGGAATCTAGATCTCACGGCCAGCATTGGTGGCGAACATTCATCTCAGCCGTCGAATTTTGTGGGAGAACGGCATATCAGACATGTATGTGCTTTAAAAATCAAATCAAAAGACGAACTTGACCTTGTGTTTGTCTTTTATGTTTTTTTAAATTTTCGGAAAGTACTAATAAGCCCCTCGGTTTGCCGAAATATTAAGCTCCTCATCAAGTGCATTTGCGCCAATTCGTGTCTCTGCTTTCGGGTTTCGTGCGGGCGTACAGTTGGGGCCAGTTATTTTGATGTTGGTGGCAGAAAAATAAGTCTAAAAAGTGGTTGAATGAGGTGCAATGATGTTTGCCGGCATTGCTTGGACACAATTGAGAGTTTTGACGCTTGACGTTAGTTCCAACCATCCGAGTTAAAACAACTGCGTCGGTACTCCTGTCGCTTGGGAAGATGCTCTCTTGTCTCGTTTATCTTAGTTGGACGATTAATTCCATAAATCCCTGTAACTATTGATTCTAAAATTTTTATGTATTAGCTTAATTTACGATAATCTCAGGATTTTTTTCAAGAAAACAAAAGTGGGTTTCGATGAATTGTTCAAAATAATACAAAGACGGGGAGAGAGAGAGAGAGAGAGAGAGCATTGTCATATGCGCGAAGATGATATGCGAGAAAAGAAAGATGCCACGATGATAACCAAATAAAAATATGGTCAATAAATTTTACATCGAGTCGTTTTTGCGATTAAATGTCTTAAGTTCAGTTAAAAGTAATTAAGAAAGAGCACAGCTCTTAGTATGCACTAAAAAACCCAATCGCATTGAGCTGACCTTAATCCTGAAGTAAATATGGCACAACCATACCGGGACGTTTTTACTTCTACATTTTAGGGGAAAAAAAAACAAAAATTGGCATTTGGGTCGTTTTGAGTTTTGATCGGACATGGAGCCGAGCGAGACTGGCGAACATGGAAAGTCACGAAAGTTTAATCACACGGCCCCGTTGATCCCATATATAATATAAAATAAAATAAAATAAGCAAAAAACAAAAACATGCGCCATTCTTCAAATTACTGAGATGCTCAAAACAGGTGCAGCATTTGGTATTATTGATAAAAAAAACAGATGGGATCGAGTGAGATTAACGATTTGTTTGGATTCTTCCATTTTCTCGTTCTTTTCCTCCTCGTTGCTTTCTTTCTCATCCTTTTTCTAATAAACCAAACAAAATGCTAAAGTTGAAGGGAGATTGAAAAAATAAAATAATAATAAAAAAAAGAGAACATAAATGCAAAACTCTGAAACGTGAAAGTAGATTTAGTCTTTTTTTTTTCCTATTTTCTATTATAATCTTGTTTCTTTTATATAAGATGACATAAACGTAAAATAAGTTTATTTTGTCCAAAAAAATAAAGTCATTGTAAAATTCTCGTAATTAGATGCCTAAAACTTGTTTCTTTCCATATATTTACGTGAAAAAAGTTGTGCACAAACAGCTTCTTTTTTTTTCTTCTTCTTTTTAAAAGTCAAACAGACTCATACAAGAACATTGAATTATCCTTCAGCTCATTCTCTTGTCTTTTTTTTTTTTTTTTTAACATAAAAGGGGAGAATTATAGAGATAGTAACTCAAATTAAAAGTTACTTATTATCATCTTAATTCAACATCTACCTACCCATCATATAAGTAATGTTGATTTCAAACTGATCTCCCTCACATTTAATTATGGTATATCAAATTTAAAATCTAATAATTTGTTAATTATAAATTTGTATGTGTTTTTTTTTTTAAATCAAAGGAGAGGCTGTTAAACAAAATTCAAATCTAAGATAATAAAAAGAGAAATACATATTTAATTTTCCTCAAACTTCCACGCCGGATGATTTTTCGCTCTCTTACTCAAGTTGAAAAACTTTATCGCATATTATTAAAAATTGTAGACATACGTCACAAAACCATGACATCTAATTAGGTTTATTATGACAGTCTTCTAGAGAATCTCAATAAATGTTAGTGGGATTTATCGGCAGGCCAAAAAAAAAAAAAAAAAAAAAGTGAATGTTGTTTGCTCAAATAATTTGATCTGTAAACCTTCATTATTGTATAATATTAATCCTCGTTGGGAAAGTTTAACCTCACAATCCGCCGATTTTATGGAGTCCGTGGCGTCAAGATTAAGCAGAAACCCATTTTTTGGACTGTCATATTGCCGGCATCCTTATTCTATCCACCGAAATGACTCCGCTTTTTGGGTAGTTTTAAACGCAGCTATAGTTGCATGGTCCAACTGAGGCAACTTGGTTTACGGAAATTGTTAGAAGAAAGGTAAATAAATAAATAAATAAATTATTTATTTATTTATGTTTGAGCTTTTTGACAATAATTGGACTCCAAAACGTTCGAAAATCTCGCGCTCCATAATCAGAATTATGACGAGTACATTTTGTGGCTCAATTCGTGGAAATATTCTAAATTTTAGTTTTAACGTATTTGGGAAAGTATAGTGAGATTCCATGTATGCATTAAAATGAATATATGTGACAAATACCCCTTTTCGGTTTAATAATTAAGTGATTTTATTTGTATTATGTGGCGATGAGTTTAAATTGTTATCGAAATATGTGGGGAGTTTAAATTGTTATTAGGAGATGCGATGAAATTAAATATATATTAAATTCTACACTTAATTAAATTGACAATTTACTGTTTTAATTTGATCTGATCTGGCACCATGCTGAGCCGGCTAATAAAAATTTCGATCCTCACTGGATCAATCGAACCCCTTCTTGGTTACGATTTAAACTGTGACTTTGAGCTGCATCCTCATTCATAGTCTTGACTTTTCTCGGTCCACTTTCGGGCTGGTTCTAACATGGCAATAAACTAAGAATTGATCGGACCTCCGGCTTGGTTCAACCATAAAAAAAAACGAAAATAAAATAAAATTGTCGACCAATTAAACTCAGGTTGACCTAGAAAAATCAGGTAACAAAATTCAGAAAACTATTATAGTTCATCGTCTAACCCACCTTAACTTAAAAGTACTAAAAATTATAATTTGATCTTAATATACTTTTTTTCTAATTTATAATCGAGTTTTAAATTTTATCGACCTGTGATTGACTCGTATAATTTACCTAAACTTGTTTTTTTTTTTAAACTAAAATTTAGTGTATAATTTGTCTCCTTGTAGGGTTTTTATTTTTCATTTTTTAATCAATAACATTTAAATTTGGTATCCTTGAATAACCAAATTCCAATTGAAATGAAATATGTAAATGAATCAATCCCATTCAGGAGAAATCAATGAAACGACATTAAAATGATAAATAATAAATAAAAAAGAGAAAGAAGAAAAAGGCACCTGCTTCCCAACTTCTTCACAGAGGGGGGGGGAACAGTTGAAGCTGCACGTATGAAAGATGTTGGGCGGATCGATCTTGGGTCTAAGCAAGTTGGGCCTTTTGTCCAACGGTGAAGATGGAGTCGGACTTTTAAAGCCTCGCATCAGCTACAGTCACCATTTCCTTCAAATTCTGGTTAAGGGAGACCTTGCTCTAATAGATGGAAATCGTGGGGTCGAGCCGATTGTTTTATTTCATTTAATTTAATTTTTGCCTATCAAGAAATTTATTAAATTGTGAGTTACATAATAGGGATAATTCTTTTTATTTCTATAAATTCTACACATTCTTTTTCAAAATTAGGATCCAATACCTTAAAAATAAAAAATCTAAATTAAAAAAAAAAAGAACTGATTAATTCTTTGCTCTCTGACCTTTTCGATTAGATAATGGGTCTGGTTTTGACAACAGTGGGAATTATAGACCGTTGCTTCGCGTGCTAAAGTGGACTTCCCGCCGTTGGTGGATTGGCATTGGGCAGGCCCAAATGTGAACAATTCCCGGATTGACGAGTTAAGGAAAAATAGTTTTAACAGCTTCTGCTTGTAATTAAGGACTTAAATGCTCCATCACAATCAGTCAATTGTCACATAAGTATATTCCATAGCTTAGATTCGTTTGTCACCTTACACCTCACTAATATCAATTATATACCAAAAAAAAAAAAAAAAAGGGCCCCGGAATATCAGATATGGCCAAGATATTAATATTTAAGCGAACAATGCAAGGTTCACAATCTTACTTCAATTGGTACAATTAAAAATTGACTCATTTTTTTGTTCTATTTCCAGAATTTCTGCTTATCGAGCGCTTCGAGATGTGGATTGCTTGAGATACCGCAGAAAGATAAGATCGAGGACAAGTGACAGAAAGATGTGAAAAGGACATGACATGTTTCTTAGTGATGGCAGAGCCTAAAGTCAGCTGTTATTGTCTAGCTCGAGGGCCACGGACAGATAGCTTTCGTTTGCAGCATGTAACTCGGAAAATCCAGGAAACAAATTGATTTTTGCCTGCCACCAAGGCCAAGGATTCGTTGAGAAAGTGCCCAAATTGGCCACCGAGTGTTAAATTGAGGAAATGAACGTTGTGTTCTTTATATATTTGAATTTGAGGATCTACGGAGTTTTTGTCGCAGGACGCATGAATTGTTTCCCAAGTATTCCTATGTACCTCGAATCCCACACGGCATTTCTACTAAGTTAGCCACGGTAATGTGCCATCTCAATCGAAATCCTTGAACTTTTAGACATTACACATTCTATAAGGCAAAAAGTCAGTGGACGGTCGGTGGGGCATGGAGGGTGACCGACAGGATGGGGTGCCCGCGAGTCTCGTCTCCGTCTTTTCTCTTTTGTCAAATGTGATGTGAATATAATTAAGTATACTGTGCATATAATTAATAAAGATATGTATGGTCAATAAAATTATGTTATTTGTACATTGTTATTATTTATTTATGCATTATATATATATATATATTTATGCTATCTATTTAAACATCGTTCATATATATATATATATATATATATATATAAAAGGTAAGTGAGAGCCAATAGGTCCCACCCACTTGTCCTCTCCCTATGGACCAGTACACAGGGTGGTGGTCCATTCTAAGGATGGTGCTTCCAAGTTTTAGGTGCTTTGCTCTGTTTTTTTTTTTTTTTTTTTTTTTTTGTGCCTCACCAATACAAGGCCTGTACAGAAACTCTGTCGTTGTCGTCAAAGCACAAAGACGCTACGTTACCCGAAGTCTACCTTTATCACCGCTACGTGTCTATGCAATGCACTAGCGAGCTACTCAGATGAGTTTTTTTTTCTTTCTTTATTTTATTTTATTTTATTTATGTTTCTCATTCTTGTCAGAAAGAGAGGCCAAATGCCCCTAATGATGTAATAGGCGAACTAACCTTGATAGGTAATAAAGTGTTATTATATCTTGACTAACAATAAAATATCTTGTGACTCTACTAGAGTTTGATTTGATCGGAATATCTCTTAAGTATAGTAATCACTATACGGAATATATTGCTTATCAGTTTTTTTTTTTTAATTTTTAATCTGTATAAATTAGGGATTGAATTTTATATTTAAAATTAAAAATTTAAATAATTTTATCATTAAAGCTTGTAATTAATAATATATATTGCTTATCAGTGGGGGGCCTTATTGAAAAGAGAGAAAATAACTATTGTGAAAGTTGTAACAGTATGCAATATCCAAGTATCTTTACTTCTGTCAATTGACAAAAAAAAAAAAAAATCATGCTAAAAATTCTTCATGGTGAGGTCACTCATGAACAATTATAAGCAAAATCTTGGGTAGTTTCAGTTTTGAAGTTGATAGCATCTTAGTCCCCTTTTAAGGAGCGGAAAATGCCAAAATGCACACGTAACATCCTTCATTGCAAGTGTCCTTTGCTTTGAAATCAAGATAAGATACTTGTGGAATATTTCTCCCGTTATTGTTGTCGTTCCCCTTCAAAATTAAGAGATCTTTTGGCTTTTTTTATTATTATCATTTTTTTCTTTTCCATCCGAGATGAGATAATGTTAAAACTCGGGAGTTTTGTCACACTCCCTGGCCCATTTTGTGACATTCAATTTCTTGCCCTTCAATGCTGGGGCATACTAGTTGAATACACTGGAATTCTCACGCGAAGCTTAAATGTAACGCACCAAATCAAATTCCTTGAAATCAATGCTCAATTGTAAGAGCAATTGTACAATGATTGTAATTCCAGCAGGATCCTCGCTCTATTCCCCATTGAAAGCTGTAACCGATCCAATTCCTATCCGAAATTCCTGTACTGGGGCCTAACCAATTTCCAAAGCGAAGAATAACCGTAAAACAAAACCAAAAGGCCTGCTTGAATCTGCAAAGCAATATAAAGAGAAGTGCAATTTGTCACAAGACAGGCATCAAGACGTGGGGATGAAGAAACACTTGTTCTACGTGTAACAGAAAAAGAAGCCCCCCCCCCAAAAAAAAGAAAACAAACAAAAAAGAGGAACAGAAAAAAGAAGAAGAGCAACTTTAATTGCCACCTTGAGTAGAGCACAGCTAATGAGCTTTTTTTCCCCAAAAAATTTCCTTCTTGTACCCTCCTTATGCATACTAATGAGTAATGGCACTTATCACGTTGCTGTATACCGCAACAAAAACGCCTCTCATTATTTTTCTTATTCAAACTAAGACAAACAGAAATTTGACCCTACTTCTTTTTGGGTACCGTGGCCCAGACGCTTTGCTGCACCCCTACACTTTCTCAACCCTCTCCGTTTGTACTCGGTACCCTTCTCTTTATTTTAAAGAGACTGTGGGACTTCTTTTCTCTTCCTTTTCATTTTGTTTTGTTTTTTTTTTTTAATGGTGTCATTACCGAGTCTACGCTAAATACAGCCCTCTTTTCTTTATATATCCACCCTACCACCACCAAAATGCATTATTTCACGGCATTCTCTTCTCTAGCTTCTCTGTTCTGTTTTCTATCCCCTCTCTAAGTTTAATTTAATTGCTTTACGTGAGAGGAAGAGGCTAGTCAATCGGGAATTAGTCTGCGCGATGGAGAGT
This sequence comes from Bruguiera parviflora, assembly GCA_019804595.1. Classification (NCBI taxonomy): domain Eukaryota; kingdom Viridiplantae; phylum Streptophyta; class Magnoliopsida; order Malpighiales; family Rhizophoraceae; genus Bruguiera; species Bruguiera parviflora. The sequence goes on along the minus strand of CM034046.1, from coordinate 11,350,979 downwards.
CCATATTTCTCGCCACCCCATGTGGATGCATCCCGGCCGTCCCTCGGATTCCCTCTTGGTACTGCCTTGCTCTTGATCATCATCTTCAGCCTGAGCGGTATTTTCTCCTGCTGCTACCACTGGGACAAGCTCAGGTCACTCCGAGGGTCTTTCTCGGAGAACCCGGATCCCGGAGAAGACATTGAATCATCATCACCGCAAAAATCTAAATCAGCAGTAACGGTAACTAATTTCCCCAACCGTGAAACCAAATTGTGATGAACCTTCTGAGACGTACACAAGTCTTTGCCCTAAATTCACACTAATGCTTCCCTTTGATTGTTGCGTATGTACAGGGCTTGAAGCAAAACCAAGGCCAAAGCATGCCAGTTTTGATGCCTGGAGACCAAATTCCAAGGTTCATAGCATTGCCATGTCCATGTCAGCCCCCGCAAACAGAAAAGCTTTTCCCAAAAGCTATAAAGCCACCTAAGCCGCCACCATATCCGGTGCCTTTGTATTAGCAAATTTGGCATTTCGTGTACATAGTGGACTTCAAAATCTGAAAATTTTGCCTCCTCCTTAATTTTCACTTTTGAATTGAAGTAGTTGGTTTAGTTCCATTGTCAGTTCGGAGTATACTGGGCTAATCCCAATACTTATGTACTAAAACGTAATCTACCATAGGAGGAGTGAGAGAAAGAAGCATTTCATATGTGGGAAGGCATGACAGCGGGGAAAACCCTTTGACTTACGGTAGAGCAAAGTAGTTATTGATTTCAATCAGGCAAATGCTAATAAATTTTCATTTTTCCTTTTTCCAACCAAGCTAGCAAGACTAGAAGTGAAGTCTTTTTTTACTATGCTAATGGTTACTTTTCAACTCATCTTAATGCCTGTCTTTGATCAGCTTACTAAATTTGAAATTAAAGTTTTATCGTTGTTGTTGTTTAGTTCATGGACTATTAATGTTAGGGCTACTAATTTGTGAGAAATCGACCACTCTTGGCTTTATCCCGAAACTGTACCTTAGCGGGGTAGACAATCTCTATGTATACGAAATTCACAACTTCTACTCAATCACGCCGACTTGAAGAGCTGGACGTTACCCTTGTCTGGGCTACTTACAAGACACTCAACCAAGAACTTGAAAGTGCGCTTCTGTGCGTATTAGCAACTACGCTAATTCGTCACTTCTCAACTATGCCAACCTGGAGAGCTTAGACACAACTTGTTGGGCCGGAACGTGACCCTTCTCTACTTTGTTCACAAGCCACTTACCTTTGGTAAAGAAAAAGAAAAGAGTTAAGTGGACGGGGCGGGGGACGGGTTGGCCACGAGAGAGAGAGAGAGAGAGAGAGACTAAGGCATGGATTCTGGGTAGATTCCACCTTTTTTTATTTTTTAAAATATAAGATGCGTATATAATTAAAATAAAATATATAAATAAATTAGGTAAATATATATATATATATATATATATATATAGATATCTAAAATTATCAAAAAAATTTAATATACACAAATATTTGTGTATACATTATATATATATAAACAGAACCCGTGCCGTAGCAGGGTCCAAAGAAAAATTGGCAGAGCAAGGAACCCGGACGCTTGAAGACAAAAGCGTACGGTGAACCTAAGACAAAGAAGTTCGTCTTTGGGGAGAACATTGGGGCCTCGATTTTGAAGCCGAAAAAGAAAAAAACTGGGAAAGAGAAAAAAAAAAAAAGGTTCCCAAAATCTAAGCCGGAATGGTAACTAGAAGGCTATTTGCACCGCCTTAAAGGAAGCTCGACGAAATTTCTAAATGTACAGTCGATTTAAAAAAAGAAAACTCATTTTGCTGTTACTCTTTTCCCATTGTGATTACAATTTCGTATGTTATTTATTACAATTTTTTTTTATTTATTATAAAATTTTTCTAAGGAAACCAATTCTTTAAGGCACGTAACAAAATAAACAGCAAGCAACAAAAAATAAAAATAAATAAATAAAAATAGCAGCAAAAAACTAATAACTGACCAAACAAGTGTTTAATGGTCCCAGAACATTCCAACTTCAAGTTTTGAATTGATATTTTTCAAAATCACTACCCTTGAAATAATTGAGAAAATGTTTCCGTTAGGCATTGACACGAAGAATTTTAAATTCTAAGCTTTCTAATTATGCATTTGGAACGAAATATATATTTTTTATTTTTTATTTTTTCCGAAGTGAAAGGCCAGACTCGAGGTTCCAGCCTTTGATCTCAGGACAACGCACACTTAATTATTAGGCTGAAGCCTCGTTAGCATTAATTTGAAGCAAAAATTTGTGATGTCTTTATAAGTTTGGGATCTTTGAATGTTTGAGGATCGAATTTCCTCAATTTAGGCACGAAATATATTATTTTAGTAACACTTTTGTCAAACCATAATTCCCATAAAAAAAGAAAAAAAAATGGTAATTTATATTTATATTTATATTTTAAAAATATTAAATTTTAATTTTAAAAAAATAAAAAAATTATAAAAATAAAAAAAAATTGGTACAATGAATTTAAAACTGAATTGCAGTACTACATAATTGCAATTAAAGAAAAAAAAAATCGTGGATTGAGGTATATTTCGCTTATTCGAAAACATTGATCAGTCCGCACCGTGCCCTTCTGATCTATGTGCACAGGCTGTGTGGCCTTTTGCGAGAGAGACAGAGAGCGCGCGGGGGGGGGGAACACGAAGACAGGGCATGGAAAATCAGCCGTTTGACGTCACGGAGAGGCGTCACACAAGGTTTACCGTTGGTCACCCAATTGCAGGCTTTCAATCAAAACACGTGTCTTTCGTGGTCCAATTGCACTGTTGCTGCAAAATTTGCCTCCGCGTTCCCGTCCCCCCCCCCCCCCGGCGCAAGGATTTGGAAGTTCTGGGCCGACGGTTACGGTTTCACCAAAAAGTTGAAAAGTTGAACCGTAACCGGTCCGTGGCCAGGCGCCAACTCGAATCCAAGGCCTTGGGACCTTATCAATGGTGGATTTTTATAGGCTTAATGGATATAATGCTCTCGTATGATATATATATATATATATATATATATATATATATATATATATATATATTGTTTTTACAATAAAAAAATATTTTACAAATACATTAATTGTGACTGAGAACTATTTATTATAATTTATATTTAATTTTTTAAGCAAATAACGTATTATTTAAATATTATTAAATTTAAATGATTTTTTATTTAATTTTGTTATCAATAAATATAAAATTTAATATTAAGTAACTCGACAATAATCTCGCAAAATTGAGAATAAATAATAATAAATTTAAATTTAAGTTAATATAAAAATATATTAAATTATTAATTCAGAATGATTCAACACAATTTCGCCAACTTTTGTGCGACGTTTGATCCAAACAGTCTCCGAGTGGACAAATAAAGGTATAAAATGATCGGTACAAAACCCCCCAACCCCCCACCCCAAGAAATCACAAATTCTCTCCCGTGTTCGTAGACGGGAAATTTTTCGATCAAAATCTGCCAAATAAACTCGCATCACAATTTTGGATGTTGGATCCGCAGTGAAATTGTGTTGCTCGATTCCACCTAAAAATCTCTCTGGCAATCGTGGTTATCAGTAAATTTAACTATGTCGACAAGTTGGGGTCGGTGATCCAAATTAAATTTTATATGGTGAGCTGTGGACCTTGCGGGGCAACCCCCAAACAACCCCAAATTGCCAAGTTGCAGCTTCTTGTTGTGATAATCTATTTCATTGCCATCTTTACGAAGCACAGCCAACAGAGTTGCACCACAAAAAGAGGCACTTTCTTATATGGCCGCCATAAAAGCATCGTGGGCCACGTACTGCTCCTCTCGCGTAGAAAATATCTAACGAGAATCCAGTCAAAAGCAAAGCAGGATTTTCTTAAACGTACGGACGATATGAGATCGCTGTCTGCAATGGGTGCAAGCTAGGTAGAGAATCTGGAACACTTCTAGAGTGCGGATAACCGGACGGTCCCCCTCCCCCCGGGGAAAGGACAAAGGACAACTGCTAGTGCGTTTGAGCGGTCTAATCTCAACAGTGGGCGCCATGCAATTTTGTTTTCGTAAAATTCTATCTCACTCGTCTAGTGCAAAAGTATCTCCACGACGGTGATGCCTGAGTCGCGATTCGGAGGCTTGCAGTATTTGCGTGGCTGTAAGATGCAAGCAGTGCTGGCTGGTCTGATTCCCGCTGAAACCAGACCCTGATCAGATATTTTATCCTGTAGTTAAATGATTATTTGATATCAACTCAAAATGTTTAATTTATATTGTTATATAAAATTTTAAAATTAATAATTTATTACAGCCTAATATTTTTTTTTTTCAAATTTATTAGTTAAAAGTGTCAATAGAATGCGTGTGGTTATAAAAGATTTTCGTATTCTATTATGTTAAAAAAATATATTAAATAAATTGAAGAATTTAAGTTATTAAGTGAGATTTATAAATTAATTATAAGTTAAATTATGTTAATGTTTGGTCTCCTAGTAGGACCGGTATCGCACGAAACTATTGATGAAGCCGAATAATGCTTGCTATAAAATGCTAAACAAGGTTAGGTATCGATAAAGTTGAGACTAGAATGCTAATCTCATGTCATGATCATTATAGAATATATATATATATATATATATTCTTTTATTGACCTACTGCTCAATGCGGAATAAAGTAGGATCTAAGTTAAAAGGGTTTTTTGAACGTAGGATCTAAGCTGAAAGTTAAAGCATGCTTAACAAACAATATAATATTAGACACCATGATTAGCGTTAGAAAAGTTCAACTTGCACTTTGATTCTTAGTTGGTGCCATTCATTACGCCCCAGAATGGAGCGTACTCGATATTTTCATTGTGCAATGAAACTTAATATATTGATAGACAGAAACAGAATCTAAGAACCAATAATTACTTTGTTAATGATGCTAACCAACCCTCATAGATAGCTCGTTTAAGATGGGTCCAAGCGTGAGCTTGGACTTACTGTGTTGTGTTTGGACTCAACTTCTGCACACACCAACCCCCCCCCCCCCCCAAAAAAAAAGACTTAAAAGAGGTACTGCTTTGGGGACTCGAAGTTAGTATCATGAAACTGAAGTTGGAGACTGTTGATGAAAGTAAGTGAGAGTAGTCAACATGCAGCAAAATTTTTTTGTAACTTGGGGTTTTACAGAGATTCTTGTGAGTATTTATGGTGTTAGAAAAACCTTCCATCCAGGAGGCTTTTAAATTAGGGGGTAATCAATTTGTAAGAGTGATGTGACTTCTGATAGTGTTGACGCTACAGGAATTACTAGATATTTAATTGCTAAAAAGATATGACAGATATTTTTACTCGCTAATCATGCGATTAGAACACTTAGGTTGACTTAGCGGGGTGACAACCTGTGAAGCTAATGTCCGGGGGAGAACCATCTTAGGTGGGCCTTAGAGATGTCCGTATCATTTAATGTTGAGGATTATCACAGAGTTACACGGGATCCAACTAAAGATTATATACACATCCCTTAGACGGTCTCAAACATGAAAAGGATTCAAGCCTTTTGCAAGACAGGGTTATCACTGGTTGCCTGGATTTCAAATTAATAAAGAGAAAAAAAAAATACATATACGTTATCATATTCGAAAACCTTATTTTAGGATGAGCTAAATTTATATTTCTCAACCATTGGGGTTGGCTGTTGTTTCATCAATTTTTGAATGAATTGATATTCATGTTCGACAGGAAGAAGGAGATTAGACGGCATAATTGACGAGGAGACTCAGAGAAAATGGAGTGGGGCACTGCAAGCACAACTGCACTAGAAACCAATCAGGTAGTTAGCTCTAGGAGCAGTAGTTGTAGTGGAAATCCTAACAAAATGTTAGGTATGCAACAAAATAGAAAAGGGCTTTCCTCTCTATTTCATTTATATTATCTTTTTTGTTCTTTATTCTCTTATTATTATTATTATTTATGCTTTTTTGGGTATTTAAAATTACAACACTGAAAATCAGATTGATTCTTATATATTATCAGAAGGACCCTTTTTCCGTTTTTATGGGTTAAGCGGATTGTTCCAAAGAGGTTTTGATGCAATCCAAAGTTTCCTAGGAAATGTCCAACCAGTGGTTGGATATATTAGTATACTGGAAGTGACTTAGGTAGATAGCTAAGATAAGCATTATCTTTTCATTGAAATACGTACTAATGTCATTCAAGTGACCTAGAAAATCATTTGAGCACTGAGTGAGAGAAAGGGGGATCTGGCTAGCAAATCATTTGCCAGGAGTGGAAATCTCGGTCACTCTCTTGAGGTTCTACTTCTAGAAACTAGTCTTCACGTTGCTATTTTTATTATATTCCCCCCCCCCTTTCTGTTCTTTCTTCTGTCTAAAGCCATTACGGAAAGAGGAAGATTAACCCCACAAAAATAAAAAATAAATATAAATATAATAAAAAAAGGAGGGCTATACCTAATGCACACAGTAGTTAATTAAGCATCACTTAGATCTAATGAAAGGTTTCAACGCCTTTTTGAATGCTTAATATTTGCTGTCGTCGTTTAATTAACAGAGCCCTTCAATCTGGCTGGGGAGTATGGCAAGATTAATTAGGTGTCCACCCAGTTTGGGGAACAGCATGGCTCCACCTCGCAAATCCCTTTGTGTCCCTCTTACGAGACCAGTACCGGTTAAAGTGACGAAATAAAGCAAAACTCGTATTTGGATAACCACTAAAATTATAATTTAATCATTATTAACTTCTTTTCTATATATATATATATATATATGCACTATATTTACTCTTTTATTTTTTTTTTCTCAAGTATAACAGAAACATTTAATTTTATATTTTTGATAGAATTTTTTTCCGTTTAATTTTTCTTTTTAATCCATAGCATTTAATAATGAGTTAAGTTAACTCTTCTAATTGAAAAATCCCTTGAACTTGTCTTTTTTTTTTATTATTTTTTATTTTTATAGTCACTCTCTTCACCAATAGGCACCTTTAGTCGGCAAAACAATAATGGGCCTCGGGCCCAAAAATGGTAACTCCAAATTGGGCATTCTCAAGGACCCAATAGATTTAGATACCACCTGCAAAAGGAGCTCAATTTACTTCCCATTTTCCCAATTCAAATTGCTGCCCTATCCGCCAAAGGAACTAGCAACGTCCACCAGGTGCTTGTCGAAATGCCAAAACGGCGGAGCTCCAAAAAATCCACCGCCACTTTCTCCGCCTCCGTTAGCACCTCAGCCTCCGCCACCTCAGAGCACCAACCCACCACCCCTCTTCGTCGTTCTCCGAGACTTCTCCAACTAAAACCTATAGGTGGGAATACCCACAAATCGAAACCCACAAACAACGACAGAGATCGTTCACAACGGGAACCAAAGAAACCCGACCAAACTAATGAAACATCCTCAGTTAGCAAGATCTCCATTTCTGGGTCAAAAAGATACTCGAGCATGAGCAATCGGGTCAAGTCGACTTCGAGTCCCAGGCGATCTCCCAGGTTTGCCGCGCCGTGTAGCCCCCGGAAATCAGGTGATGATAAAACTAAGCCTAAATTAGTTAATTGTAGATCTCAAATATCGACGCGCAGTAAGAGGGATTTGTTAAATGGAGTAAGAGGTGAATTGGGTAGGGATTGCTGTAAGGAGAATATGGCTAGAAAGGAGAAGAAGGATGACAAAGTTATTGTTGGCATTGAAGTGATTGCTGGACTTCAAGCGACAGGCGGTGGGGAGTTTAGGGCTGATAAGAAGAGAAAGAGGGGGGAGGAATGCAATGTAGGCAATACTCGAGAGTGGACAAGGGAGCAAGAATTGGCTTTGCGAAAGGCTTATTTTTTGGCGAAGCCCACACCCAGTTTCTGGAAGAAGGTTTCTAAGCTGGTAATTTGGCCATTCCTTGATATTCTTTTTGTCTGTATATCAGGTTTACGACATAGTAATGTTGTTTTAAATTTCATGATATTGTGGGTTTTCTTTTCCGTTTTTTGCCCCATTGATGAAGATGATAAATTGGGCAGGCATAATAGTTCCTGTTTTGGGGCTTTGGCTGTGTTGTTTTGGTTATTCATGTAAAACTGGGATAATTTTCAATCATGCTTATGTGAATCCGTATGCAGAATGGATAAATAAGAAAAAGGTGTTCTACCTGAACTGAAGTGCTACTATGGGTCTTTTCTAGTGCTTTATGTCATGTATTCTCAATTAGCATTGGAATTTGAAGTTTCCTTGTATGACCTCCTCCTCAAAAAGCTTCCAATGTGATGTAATGATAGCTTATATACATATGATAAAATGTAGGTTCCAGGGAAGTCTGCACAGGAATGCTTTGACAAGGTCCACTCTGATCATATGACTCCAAAGCAAGCTGTTCCTCGATCAAGGGCTAATAGAACAAGCTCATCTCCCCTTGCAATTTCTTTGCCCTCTGCAAACAAACTACTCAACCCTTCTGAGCTAAAGTTCAAAAGGTTGAATTTCACTAGACGGAAGAACGGCCTTGCACAGAAAAATATCAGAAAATTGTTGCAAAAGCATAATCAGCTGGACCAAGATCATGAAGCAGACCTATTTTCCATTTTTGAGCCCACTATGAATTCCTCTACTCTAGATTCTCTGCCAAATGTTGCTCCCTCCACTCCAAAGGATTCACAAGAAAGAGAGGGAGTTCTTCACAAGTGTGATGATAGATCTTCTTCCTGCCATAGAAGGCCCCTTTCAAGATTTAGTGGCTCATTGGGCAAGGATCTCATTAGTCCTCCTGTATTGAAGCAGGTTAAAAATAGGGCCTTACATGAGAAGTACATCGATCAATTACACTGCAGGGAAGCCAAGAGAAAATCAGCATGTGTACGAAAAGGATGCATTCGGGGAAAGGAGAATACTGCACGGGACAATGTTCAAGAGCTAGATGTGGTTAGGACTGCAAAGAATGCCCTGGTTTCTTGTGCAAGGGATGCCATTAATCAACTCAAGCATCTACAAACCAGTGCCTCAAGCAATTCATCTGATTTTGATAATGATGGTTTCCGCAGCAACAGTGATATGATTGAAGACCAATCCTAATAATGAACTTATATTACAACAGCTTCCATAACATCTTACATTTTAGCATTCCTAGTTGGAGTTGTGGATGATCACTAATTCAATGATGCTTTTTCTCTTTAATAATCTGATGTACACTTCCAAATTTTGATTTTGAAAATTTCAGAATTAGCAATCCTGCTGGCGATAGTTTTATTCCTTTCTAATTAGTGAATAGTTTTACTAATGATTTTGGATGGTTTTGTGAATTTGATGCAAGTTAACAGATAACTTTTCCTGACAAGCTAAGCTTCATAATGTAATGTCTTATTAGGTGATTTGACATGTAGACTTCAAGATGCATAATATTGTGAAAAAGGTCATTTGAGTTATAGTAGAAAATTCTATCAGCAGCAAGTTTATTCTGTAAAAAGGTTTGGATTTTGGGTTGTACAGTGCTGTTCTTTTAAATTTCATGCCATTAGGTCCACCAATGATGCTTCAAAGCAAGTAGGAAAGAATGAGAGGACCCTGTTTGAACCATCTAATGGGCAAACACATGCTCACAAGCATCAACAAATGGACAAGCTTACTGTGGAAATTATCTAGGAATATGAGAGCATGAGTTCCACGAACTTGAGTCTCATGGCCAGCTCATGGGATGCCCACACTCCACATCCCCTGTCACAATATCTCCCTCTTAACTCTTTTTTGTATTCTTCATAAACCTTGTGGCATCCTTGTTCCGTAGACATTAATTGAGTAAGGATTTGTTCATCAACATAGACCAGACTAACAACTTGCATTATTCAGGGGATCAGAATTCAATTTTGTCTGCCGTGTGAAGATGCTCTCACTTCTAAGCTTCTATCTAAAGATTGTCATTTGCTGGACATCGACAAACCAATGCTGTCGTGCTCCTAGAATTTAGTTTGTTTTATCAACACTGGACCATAGGTATTGATGTAAACATGAAAACGAAGCTCCTGACAAAAGGAAGCAAAATGAAGCCTCTAGTAGCTCATTTTGTATTTCTATAGTGGCTAGACAACTGAAGGTTTCTTTCCTCCCAAGAAGAAGGATTGATCCTGACAGCTTGGCACTGTATTCGCACCATTCATCTGACCTGTTTCCTGTACAACTTAAACATTGCTGAGTAAACTGCATACATATACAGAACACACATGCATCACGATTTTCAGTGTGGAGTTTGGGCTTTCAGCACTAACAAATTTTGTTCTTAGAAGTTTGAATACAATAGATTCAGATATACCTTGTAAACTTATGCATGCTCAATACTCCTGAGCGAAGGATATGGTACAATTTGTTTGCAGTTGTACCCATTTGAATCTCACGAAGCAAGGTTCAAGTAATATATCTCTGGATTTGCACTGTCTTGCAGTAACAACGCGTGTTGGAATACAATGCTTTAATCTGGGTTTGTTCTGCCTCCGGTCCTCCTCAAATGGGAGTTTTAATTGATTATTGTATAAAACACCAGGAATTTACTAACAGGAGTTAATCTGTTGAAAGGCAATGTGTTATTCTGATTTGTGAAGTATAATCGGTCCTTGAAAGTACAATAATTTAGTGGTTGGCTTGGCAGAAACTGAGTTTCTTCGCTACTTAACAGGAGTTAATCTGTTGAAAGGCAACGAGTAATCCTGATTTGTGAATTATAATAGGTCCTTGAAAGTACAATAATTTAGTGGTTGGCTTGGCAGAAACTGAGTTTCTTCGCTGGTTGGACTTTGCAGATGGTTTTCACGTCTTTTCGTTTTGGTGCCTATATCATTAATGGTTTAGATATTCTTCAAGATTTGGGGGGATAAAAGGTCGCTTTCCTTTGAAATTCCAGGTTTTAATTATTTATTTAGTTGCCTGATACAGCCATAATGTATCCAATCAATATGTGCTTAAGCTGGTTAAATAAAAAAGAAGAAAAAATGGGTTGCTCATAATTTCGGTAGATAATCATTCTAGAAATATTCTTGCTCTGCCGAACAGAATTTATACAAAATATTCTGCCAAAGAATTCAGACAAACATTCTCTCCAACATCCACTCATACATTAATGGTTTCTGGTAGAGAAGGAACCAAAGTTCCTTATATAATTGATGTCCCAAGTGGAGTATAAAATTAATAAGTTAAGAGGTGGACCTAACAAGTACTTCTGGTTTGAGCATTTATTACAGCTTCCCATTTGCAGAAATTCCTTGAAAGACAAACATGGAAATAGTCCAATCACCGCAGGCTCTGAAAGTGGCCACACGAATCTTGCACTCCCTTCTACAGTAATTTTCCTCCATAGCCAGCAGTTCTAAATAATGCTTGCTTTATATCTTCAGGACTGACTAGGTTTCTCTGCTCAGCAACATGAATAGATATAACCAGAATATATGTGAAGAAATAAAAATTAAGACTTTTGGTTGATTTGAAGCATCTGTGGACCAACTTATATTGGTCAATATGGGATAAGATGCCTACCTCTGAACAAGAAGCTTTCATTGAGAAGTCATTGAAGCAACTTATAACACACTGCTGGATTTCAAGGCCTAGTGCATCCAGTGTGTTTACTGCTGAAAGCAGTAATCCTGGCCTAGTTGCACAGCTGACGTCGATCCGGGTGTCGATCTCTCTTCTTTCCACATGAAACTGCAGAAATTCATTGTAAAAAGATTCAGCTAAGCAGTTGAGTGCTTGTTCAAGCGTTGGTTCGTGGGTTTCAAACCCCTAATCTGTAATTTCTGTATCATACCTTGGGAGAATTTCTCACCAGTACTTCATTCGACTTAGGCTTCTTGAAGTTGGGCATTAAATTCATTTGATCCGAACCCTCTTGACTTTCTTCTTCCTGCAACTTATTGACTTTTTCAAGCAGTTCTTTCATATAATCAATGGTATCGCCCAGTATCGAAGTTCTGTCCATCTGCTAACAATCACATTCAGTTATCAATGATGCCAAGATTCAAAGAACTTGCATTGACAGAGGAAATCTACATCTAGAAGATGCACGTGACCCTTGTTAATTCTATCTGAAACAAAGAAAAGTTGAAGAGCAAACATAGATCACCTTGCTGATCTTAGGGACTATTGATCTTAACATTGAAAGGTGATCATTCAAGCGCTTTCTTCTCCTTCTCTCAGCCATTAGATTTTTTGAGGGATGTCCTTCTAACTTCTTCGACTTGTTCCTTTTATCCTCTCCACAAAGCCCCATGCTGAATCCCTGAATCTTGCTAGCTTCTTCCATCTCAACGTTGCAGCTATGCTTTCCATTTTCATAGCTGTGACTGCTTATAATACCTAACTCTTCCTCCTCAACCATTGATGGGTATTCTTCTTGGGGTGGAAAGGGAGATGCATCATTCTTGGTATGAGAAGTGTCAATCTCTGCAGGTGCTGCGAACCCGTCAACAAAAGCGTAAGTTTGGTCATTGAAAGGGCAATGAAAGCTTGGTTGTGTTGGGGCTGAGAATCCAAGAAGTGAAGGATTTGCTGTCGATAAGCTTGTGCTCTCATCAAAAGAATCTATACTCCATTCATTAGAGAAAAACTCACTAGTCCGGATAGGAAAGTTTGACCAGCAATCTCCTCTTGGAGCTTGTAGTAACTCCTCTAAGAAGCAGTGTTCAGTGAGGTCCATCCCCACCTCTCTCTCTTTTCCTGCCTCTCTCTGTGCTTGTGTGTGAAAATGATCCAGGAATTGCGGTCCAAAATATATGCTTTGAAACATGGAGATGCACCAAGTTTGCTGCGTAAAGCCTACTTATTCCTCCGTAAGTTTAGCGTAGCGATGTAACTCATTGCGGGGTGGCAATGCAGTACAAATTTCTTTAGCGAGAGTGTGGGACATCACTCTAAATTTCCCAATTCTTACCAAAAAATAAATAATAATAAAAAAAACTATGAAAATGATTTCTTCATTATTTATGCATTATAGTATGTATGACAACGTATGTAACAAACACCACCTAATGGCCTAAAGGGAATCTGCTTTTTCCCTGTCTCTCTGGGTGAATTCCTGTCTTCTCCGAATTATCAGTCGGAAAAACTTAATATTTAATTGCCATTACCCTCCAAGCTTTGACCCACAGTTCTGTCCGAACCGAAAAAGGACGAACTCAACATCATATGCTGTCAGATTCTTGTGTTAATACTAAAAACCCGGATCAGCCCATCTTAATTTACTCACTGCCAATTAATCAACAGAAATCACGCACCCCTCTTTTTCACAGGGAGAAAAACAAGAAATGATTCGTGTTTGGGTCCCATGTTCCAATGTTCCAAACTGAAGGACTCAATGGGTTGCCTTTTTCTTCGCTTTTTGCATGATTAGGCATGGCCAAAAAAAAAACAAAAAAAGCCTGCGTTGTATCTGATATGATCTCATTGATTGTTATTGCATGTTTCTGTCTCCCCGTGACCATTTGCTCATCTCTGTTTGCTTGTCATTGGGAAGAAATTGAAAGGAAATGAACAGCACGGAAATATTATGTGAGAGAACAAAGTTTGCAATTAATGCTGGAAACTATTTTGGCAATGTACTTCGTTCGTAATGTACTTAAGTCGTTTTTCTCTATAATGTCTTCGGAGTTTCCTATAGCATTAATGGTTTTTTTTTTTTTTTTTCCCCCCGAAAATAGAAATATTTTTTTTTTCCATTTTTCAATATTTGGACAATAAAAAACTGCAATTAACAAAAAATTTTCAGTCAACCAGGAAAAATTGTCTCAATTTAAAAATGTCTTTGGTTTTTCAGAATCGAAATTCATTTTCTGTATACCAAGTAAAGAGAAAGAGAGAGAAAGAAGGAGAGGAGATAGAATTAGAAGAGAGAGAAATAGTTAAAAAGAGTGAGAGAGAGGAAGATAGAAAAAATAGAAAGAACAGAGAAAAAAAAGAAAAAAAAAAAGAGGGGAGAAGAAAGAATGAGAGAAAGAGAGAAAAAGAATGATATATTACTTTGAAGATATTTTAGATAGAAAGTTTTTTTTTTTTTTCTTTCTTACGAACAAAGATGCCTAGACTTTTTTATTTTTATTTTTTTTCAAGAAAGAATGTGCTGAACAGCATTTCGGTACCTGAAAGAAAAATTAGGATTGGAACTCAGGTTTAGGTGGCCACAACCTTGAACTGCAATGAAGAATGAAACCCAACTTAACGCACACGCATGTTTATAGGGTGGTTTAGCATAAGTGAAAACTTGAAATCCACATAAAAAGCTCTTAAACCATTAAAAATATTCTCAAATAATTAGCAGTTATTTTATGAATTTTTGAAGAACTCTAAAGATATACGTTTCACTGTTTAAACTATAGTCCAAAAAATGTAAGAATCACTGATGCAAAATTCATACAAAATCATAGGGTTACTGGGTGATACCGAAAAGCAACAGCTTAAAAGAAATTTGGCATTGCTCGTAAGTCCCATGGTCGTTCTGTACTAAAACTGTTGTAAGGATCTTGAAGGCGGCGCTGGTTTGGTGCCCAAACTAATCATGTGTACGTATAACATTTGACTTTTTTGTTTGTTTTTTTTTTTTTTTTTAAGAGGAGAAATCTTTGCTTGTTAATCCAAAAATCATAATTTGTTGTTTTTTCTTTTTTTTTTTTTAAAAATCTTAAAAAGGAGTACTTGAGTCCTGAATAGAAAGGGATAAATACTGTGTAAGAATTCAAATCCTGACTGAAAGCATGGCTACACATCCTAGTTCCCATCTTGATACGGCATATTTGAAATCTATTGTACCGAGAAATTTAAGATAGCAGGCGCATACAAATGATTTAGAGAACCACAAAGTGATTTCAAGATTGACGATAAACTGTTTTTTTTTTTTTTTTGGTAACTGAAAAGCTATTTAACAATACTATAATTTTTGCATATTGCGTATGTTATTTTTGCAGATTTTGTGTGCAGGTTCACATACATGGAGATGGGGCAAGAAAATTCAAATATATTGACTAGGACCAAGGGTGCGTTTTTGCATTTCTATTGGGTGTTGGTTTCTAGGCTTCTGCATGTCGTGCTTGCTGGTTTTTGAATTACAGGGAGTTCATAGGAGCTGAATTTGGATGAGCAATGGCTCTGTATGGTGTTTTGCAGAATTCTCAGCTCTTTCTTGAGCTGGTATCAACAAAATTTAATTGCTGTTCAAAAAACGCAATACCATATCTATTTTTTAAATATAATAAAGATTTTTGTTATTTTGTTAAAAGAAACAAAAAAAATTAGTTGAACTTATATAAGAGTCACATTATAGTTATATCTTTATTACTGTCATAAATAAATAAAATTAAAAATAAAAAAATATATTTTAAAATTTACTTGTGACTATTATATGTTCTAATAAATATTAATTTATAATGATAATTAAAAAAATTGTATTCAATATTATCTTTTTAATTACTTTTAAAAAATTATTATAAATAAAAAATTATACTAATTAGAATTATTGAAAATGTTATCATTATTTATTTTCGTGAAATTTATAAATTTGATAAATTTTACAAAATTTCATATGGATAAATAGATGTTAATGTCATTATGTACATATAAAAGTAACCAAAAAGAAAATTAAGACAATATAAAATTAAGACAATATAAATAGATGTTTATTTTATATTTTCTTAATCTTAGTAATACTCAATTATACAATAATTTTTTTATTTTATTAATTTAATAAAATACTATATACATTATTTTTAACTAAATTAGAATTAAAAAAGAATATTAATATTAATTCAAATAAAAAAATTATTAAAGTTACAATAGAAGTTAAATTAATTGAGTTCTATTTGAATTTTGTTATTTGAGTTTGTTAACACACACACAAACATATTTTAATTTGGATTAATATCGACATTATCTCTTAATTTTGATTTGGTCATATTTTCAATCTTAACACCTATTTTAACTTAACAAATATTTCATATTTCATACTTTAACAGTTTTGTGAGGATATCTATTACTTAATTTTTAGACTTATAATATGTCAATTTAATCTTTTTTTTATTAACATAATTTCTTAAAAAATGAAAAAAATATATTAATATATTTACTCTTTCTATGTATTATTATATCTTTGACTAAATTAATTATAAAAATATCATCAGCAAATATCTTTATAAGACCTTTAATTGAAATATAAATTTCACTTAACAAATTATGCAATTAAATAGCTTAGCAAAAACTTGGAATAACAGTACATACTTTACTTCATTAATTGAAAACATTACGATAGACAATTTTTTGAATGACTACGAATAAATAGTAGTTCCAAAATTGAAATAATAACTAAAAGTATTTTTATAATCATTAACATCTCCACTCCAATAAATGTCAAAATAGTTTACAAAAATATAACTTTTAAATAAACAATAAAGTAAGTTATGATTATAAGTGTTTTTTATATATCACATAATTCTCTTAATAACTTGTATATAAGGTTGATGGGAAGACTTTAGAAATTTCCTGATTAAACCAATTCCATTGTAAGATAAATTAGATCTCGTGCATGTCAAATATCTCAAATTTCTAATAATTTACATAAAATGTGTAAAATCAACAAATATTTTATTATCTTTCTTAAACAATTTAATGTTAACTTTAATGAAAGTTCTCATAGGATTGTAACCATACATCTAAAAGTTTTTTAGAACCTCAATAGCATACCTCTTCTAATAAATAAAGATTCTGTCGTTACCTTAAATCACCTTAATGCCAAGAAAATAAGACATTAGGTCCAAATCTGTCATCTCAAATTTATATATTATAAATTACTTAAAGTCTTCAATTATTATAAGATTATTGCTTATAAAGATCAAGTCATTAATATATAAATACAATAATAAAATATCACTAGAATCATTAACTTTCATATATAAGATATGTTTAGAAAGAAATTTTTAAAAATTAGTTTTATGGAAAAGAGAATCAATACGCTTATTCCATGTTATAGGTGTTTGTTTCAAGCAATATAATGTTTTCTTCAATTTATACACTTTCTCTTCATTTCCTTTCTTAACAAAACCTAGTGGTTACTTGATAAACACTTTCTCTTCAAGAGGACTATTAAGGAAAGTTGACTTCACATCTATTTAATGAAGTTTCCAATAATTTTGTATAGTCAAAGCAATTATAAGTTTGATAGTTATTATTCAAGTAACAAGGAAGAATATCTCGTGATAGTCATGACCAAATCATTATTTAAACTCTTTTGCAACCAATTTTCCTTTATATCTCTTTACTTTATTTGACTTTTTCTTAGTCTTAAAAACCTACTTCATATTAATAATGTTCTAATCTTGTGAAATATTAATAGATTTTTACGTTTTATTCTTCTCAATGGCCTTAATTTCTTCATTTATAACATTTACCCACTTTATATCTTGAACTCTTTATTGAATGACATAAGTTCACAATCTGCAAATATAGCAAAATGCACCAAATATCCATCATCATAAATGATATTATTAGAGATTACCTTATAAACTTATAATCTAACTAATGGTTGGTAATTTCTGTTTAGTATTTCATTATTTAAAACTTATGGTGTAACATTCTATATAACAACTAGTGAGACTTTTCTATTTGCATTAGGGATTATAATTTGAGTTTCCTCTTCTCCCAAAATAGCAATTATATGTCTTGAAGAGTTATTTTACACCTCAACATCAAAATTTTAAACTTGATCTTCAATAAAAATGACATATTTGCTTACAATTACCTTTTTTGTCACCAAATTGTAACTTATATCCTCTTTTGATGTAACTAAGAAAGATAATTTTCCCTCCATAATCATTTAGTTTTGTCCTTGTCTCTATTGGAATATGAGTATAAGTAGTATATTTAAATACTTTGAGGTGTCTTACACTATGTTCCAAATTGCTTCATACATTTTTAAGAGTGACATTCTAAATACTAGATTTGTTCAACTAGTAAATAGAATACAAAATAACTTTTACCCAAAAAAGATTAGATACTCCTTTGGCCTTTAACAAGTGTCTCATCATATTTATGATTTATCTGTTCTTTCTTTTAGCAACTTTATTATGTTATAGGGTGTAGAAATTGTCACTTCATGCTTGATTCTTTGTACTTCACAATATTCCTTAAATTTATTAGAATATACTCATCACTTTCATTAGTTTAAAGAATTTTAATATAATACATACTTTGCATTTCAAATTAAGTCTTAAACTTTTTAAAATAGTCAAATACTTCACATTTTCTTTATTTACAGTAAAACTATGTCTTCCTTGTAAAATCATTAATAAAGGTAAGAAAACTCCTATTGTTATCATATGATGGAACACTCATCAGATTACATATATCATAGTGGATTAGCTGGAATCATTGTCTTGTATACTAATTTCTAAAGGTTATCTGGTCTATTTTGTAAGTATATTTGAATGATATATCCTAGACAAACTTGTCATTATGTTTCCTTGTGTAAGTAGCTTCAAACTATGGAAATTCAGATGACCAAAACGAAAATGCCATAACCAAGACTCATTTATGACAATAGCATTAAGACAAGTGTAAAAATAAATGACAATATCAACTCAAAATATTTGATTCTTCATTAAAGAGAATTTGAGAATAATTGTACCTCTCTCATTAAAAATTAAGAGACAATTATCATGTAGTTGTATATTATACTCTTTTTTAAGTAATTGGCCTAAATTAAGTATGTTGCTCTTCATATCTGATATATAAAATACATCTAAGATGTAATTATAATTATTATTTTTTTAACTTGATAAAAATTCACTTATTTCTCATCACTAGAACACTATTATTATTGACAAATTTAACTATAAAATGGATTGACTCATTAAAATTAATAAAAAACATATTCTTTTTGCATATATGCTTGATAAATTTGGTATGAAGGAACCATGTGTTGTAATTTGAAATTTTAGCTATCGTAGTAACCATCATGAAAACTTGATTTCTATTATTTATATCTTTTTCTTCTATACAATAAACTATTTAATTATTCTCATTATAATTATACTCACTAAGATAATGGTCATAATTATAACATAAGTAACACTTATCATTAGATATATTATACCTTCCTTTAGTATAACTTCTTCCTCGACCTCAATTCTTTTACATTTAGTATAACATTAATTTTTTTATACAATGATTATTTTATCATAAAACGTTAAAAGTAATTTTTTAAGAAATTCTAATAAATTATATCTTTTTTCAATCATTTTTATGAAAATTTTTTTAAAAGTTTTATCAAAATCTCAAAGTTTTAAATAATTTCTTTTTTTTTTTCTAAGTTAAACGGTTAAAATGACTGATTTTGGTTTCTTCGTATAAATATATTGTAATCTTGAGTTTTAAAAGGGGAAGGAAGAAGAAAGGAAAAAAAAAAAAACAGGACAACACCAATCACACATTTCTCTGAGACAAGATGAGGACAAAAGCAGAGAGGACCCATTAGAGCTGGGGACCACGTGAATGTTACATCTCTCTGAAAACAAGTGGCATGTTACTCATGCGATCATACATTCCATGTATCGTATCCGATCCGAATTTCCAAATACGACCAAGTCTAAAGGACAAAGAGCAAAATTTAGAAAATAAAAAGCCCTCTGGCTAGCTAGTAGAATAGACAGCCAATGCTTGTTTATATATACACATTTTAACTCCTTCCGGAAAATTTATGAGTTGATTAAGAAGTATGTCTAAATATATAATTTCACTTAATCTCTTGTACATTTTATTATGCTTCTTGGACATACTTTTTAAGCATAATTTTAGTAAGACAGTTAAGAACAACGAGGGGGGCGAGATACTCTCATGTGGAGGGGGCTTCGATGGTGTTTTTGTGTTGATATGAGTATAGTAAGTGAAAATTTTAGAGCTTGTTATGGTTGAGACACTCTTAGGACTTGAGCAAATCATATATGAATGAAATCCAAGATAATTATGATAGAAATTACGCACTTCTAGAAGAGGCCATACATTAAAAAACATATTTATCAATTGATTTAAAAAATTGTAATATTTTAATAGAAACTGTAATTGTTATGTGTAGTGGAGGTCTCGATTGACCTTATATGATATACAATAGCTCATTTACAAACTTATATGTTTGTTCACTCGCTTTAGACTTAATCATTCATTCCATACGATTTCAAGATTTGATTGATGAATTTTGATGACTGAAATTGACCCCAAAAATAAATTTAATTATCGATCAATGTCACGTATCACATCAGTTGGGGAAAAAAAAAAAATTTTTTTTACTTCGAATATTATCCAAATTCATATAAGTAATCTCAAAACCTCCTCGATTCCCCCATCAATTCAAGACTACTAAACAAATTTGTCGTCAGGGATCGATAACAGGAAATGGGATGACTACATTACATCCCTCACCGAGTCATTGGCCTTGTAAGTTGTGAAAACACCACTGGGAGTACTTGGAAGAAAGACATTTTAGCGTGGAAAAACAGCAGGCGTTTTCAGTTTGAGTTCTCTCCCGGAAACATGAAGACAAATTTACTTGGCAGTATTTCACAGTTTCGACAAAAAAAAAAATAAAAATAAAAATTTGTAACTTCATATTATATAGTAATTGACTTGCAAACTAAATTCACTGAATGAGTACAATTTATGAGTCTAATAAGAGAATTTAATTATTCTCATAACTATAAATAGTTAAAATATACGTTTAATTATATTAAATACTTAACAAAATAAATCAGACCTTTTTACGAAAGTATGATCCTTTTAACCATTCAACCACAATAATTGCCAGTAGACAGTAATTTCCTACCGAATAAGAATACCATTTGGACACTAGCCAGCGGCCCGCAGTATCGTCTTTCCGCAACCACGAAACAGCTTTTCAACTTCGGCTTTCGCTGTAGGCCCCAGTTGGCTTTTAGTATACTTTGACGGGGTCCCCACTAACTACTGTCGATAGCAATATATTACATGGGACGGGAAAAGCAATACGACCAAACTAAAAGCGTCATTCATGCCTATTCGCCCAATCAAAAAGATTCGGGAATGTAGCCACTAACGAGTGAAGAACAGAGAAAGATTTATTTATCTATTTATTTATTTTAATTAAGAGGTAAAGCCCACATGTAAAATTAGAAGTCATCATGAACTACCTCATATTTACTATGAACATCCTAATGAAGTTTACGTATCTCTAATATTAGTGTTTTGACTGAGCCACTGACAACAATTACTAACATGGTTTATTAGAACTTATTATTATGTGAGTGTGCTTTCAAGTGTCAGTGAGAATTCTACGGCAAGACAATAAGCAGAATTAATTTATGGCTTCTTAATTAGATCTTTTCAGTCTGATCATTTTATATAGCTCTTTTTTTATTTAATATAATAATAATAATAATAATACTAACTATCGAACTTTAGATCTAAAATTAAAAATTAATTTAATTAAATTTATCACTAAATTTATAACTAATGATTATTGTTTATATAATTAGTGCTGAGAGAAGACATACTGTGCTATTTATAGGTCAGGTTTGAGTCTCTGCGAAAGGATTGAACATAAGAGGCCCATTACTGGGAGCTCATACTACACACTCTTAAAGAGACCGATCTGGTTTTGGAGATTAGACCGAAAGGGGTGTGGACGTGCAAGAAGAATATTAAAATGCACACAATAAACATAAAATAGCGTGTAACAAATATGAGATTTATGTTTTAATAAGCCTATCTATCCACCCTTCTTTTTTTATTTTTTTTTAGGTCTATAATTTAAATTGAAGGATGCTAGAAACGTCCTTGCGATCACATGGTCTCGTCTACATATTCTTGGGTCTTGGCGTCCTCTTTTACATTGCCCGATGGGCATGGCTGGGGGAGAGATCGTATGCCAATTCCTTGGCCTACAGGCAGGCCTACAGCAGCAGCAGCAGCAGCAGTAACTAGAAATGCATGTCAGGCAGCACTGTCACCTTTTGGCTCAGTTGAAGCAGGAAAAGATAAGAGAAAATGACGTCTGTCTCATGTGTCATATCATCACAAGAAAACGAGGGGCTCCCCAAAAAATAATACAGCCATAAAAAGACGTGTCAAACCAATCAACTAACAGTAACAGATTGTTCATGGGCTGCCCCTGTTTTTCTTTTCTTTGTTATAATCAATCTTCGGAGCGCCATGGTCAATTTCTACACACTCCGTTTGCTTCTGGCCCTCGCAGAAAGTTTCCTTATTTATTTATTTTTGTTTTCTGGCTTAGTTTTCCGATGTATATATATATATATATCCGACTTTCTTGCTTCACATTGCTCCGCGGACGACTAATTGGCAAACTTAAGCTGAAGCACAACATGTTTAAGTTGGTACAAATTTCTGTGCGGGAGATCAACCTAGCTAGCTAGGTTCTAGCCTACGTAAAACCCTCAGATCAAGTTCTTGTCAATTTCTTCATGTGGGGATTCTCGGGTCACTTAGCCATTAATTATAAAATATACTAGAGTATGGAATGAGACGGCAGCAAATCTGCAATTCTATTTGTGCTCAGATAGGATACAACATAATTTCTTCTTCTTCTTCTTGTTTTTTTTTTTTTTTTTTTTTTTTTTTGACAAGGACTGATGTTTTAACTGTAGGCCGATGCCCACCCAAGGAAGCCGGAAGATTTCCTCAATTCTTAACACCGTTCAAAATGCACAATAAGACTCTATGATTTAGTACCGTTAGGTGGATGTGGAACTCATGATCATCTAAGAAGGAATTTATTTTTGAGTTAATTGGCTCGATAATATCCTCATCGGCCATCGATACTAGAAAAGAAAATGCCGTTTTCTCCTCTTTGTCCTACTAGTTTTAATGTTTTTGTTGGATAGCGGTCTTGATTTATTTGATGTGAAAGAATTAAGCCATGAGTTGTAATTAAAGAGCCATGTTTATTTTAAAGAATTATGTTTTTGAAAAGAGTTGTATTCTTATTAAAAATTTATACTATTTTGTAAGAGTTTTATATTTATATATAAAAAATTTATATTTTATTTCAAAAAGTAATGATTCTCTAATTATAAATATACAATTTTTTATTTAAATAAAATATCGTTGCAGTTTAGAATCATAAAGTTCTAATTATTTATTTAAATTTATAGAATATGACTTTATAATTATAAAGATATAACTTTCTAATTGTAAAAATATAATTCTTTAATTATGAAAAGATAAAACCTTTTTAATTATATAAAAATGCAACTTCTTAATTGAACAATCAAAACTTTTATTATATAATTCTTTAAAGTTTATAAATAAGACACCCATTTGATTCCTATGATTATTCATTCTTAAAGAACTTCTAAAGTTCTTTTCTTTTCCAACAATTAGGAAGCTTCTTATGAGAAGATTTAGAAAAATTTTGGTTTCTAAATCTAAAACTTTGCAAATCTTGAAGCGATAAAAGCACTGTTTATTCACAATACAAAGTCTACTTGATCTCTGTGTTCTTTTTCTAACAGTCTTCATATTCAAGTTGTCAATAGCCCAGCTACTTTTTCAACTTTTTGGCTACCCATGCCTATCTTTTTTCCCTTCTCACCTCTCCAACAAATTTTAGTGTACCTTATGTAATCCAATTCATCTCTTCCTTTTTCTTTCCTCCCCCCCCCTTCCTTTTTTGGGTTTTTTTTTTCTTTTTGGTCAGTAAATTGGAGATGATGGATAATTTATGGTTGTCTCAAGCCTTCGGGAATTAAGTCTGTGAAAATGGTGTTTCATTATTTGGGCTAAAAACAAGCCCAACCCACAATACATACTCTACATCAAATGCAATGCCGTGGGCCTCTGACATTATCCATGTCTCAATGGAAAAACTAATCTACAGTCACTCGTTAAAAAGCGGTCGATACATTACACTATTCTCGCTACATAACAGTAACGAAGTTGCGAGGAAATTCGAGTCAACACGTGTTTTCTTTGTGTCATTACGAGCAATATCCTTAAGGATAAACCTAAGGTAACCCTAGCAATGAAATTCACCATTTCGACTTCCATTTGCTTCCTGGTTTGAATCCAGGGCTTATTACACAATTCCGAATTGTTGAACTTGTTAAACTCACTGCTGTCTGGGAATTTTGTGATTAGTGGGGCGGTTCAGCGATGTTTTGTTTTCATCAAACCAACATCTACTATGCAGAATATGTTTCTTCCATCTCTTATATTAGACACAAAAAAGCAGTAAAGTAATTTCATTTACTCGCAGCTTCGTTTATTTGTGACAGTAACATTGTTCGCATTTGCGTCTCTCATGTACTTCAATAAGCGTTGAAAGTTATTTTTTCTCTTATATTAATTTCAAAGTACTAGACTCTAAGGTTGTGTGGAAGGGCATTGCTGATAGCTAATAGATTTTTTTTTTTTTTTTTTTTTTTTTTGGCGGATAGCTAAAAAAAAAACACACACACACACATATATGTGTGTGTGTGTGTGTGTGACCTTACAACCACACTGGAAAGCCCCGAAGTCATCGCCAACAGGCTAACTCTTTGTCAGACATGATGAAGCTGTTGTTCACATGATGGGGAATGCAAGTCACGAGCCCCTGACTTTCTTGGGCCACATCAGGATTCCTCAGTTTCCACATTGGTTCTGGTGGGTCAATTATAGGAGCCTAAGGGTATTCTGTCCCCCGATTGTTTCGGCTTGAGTAGAAGAATCAACCATGTTGGACACTTCGATTAATGGGTTCGTGAGTCCAGCCTGACGTCCGAAATCTTGGTGCTTCAACTAGAAAGCTCTTGATCGATACATCTCCCTGGGTTGTAACTTTCGAGAGCGAAGAACTTGTCAAATAGCGCTTAAATTTCACAGAGTCAGGAGGCACTAGCGTTGATCTGTAATTTCCTCTGACACCGTCGACCCGTTGGCCACGATCAAGACAAAAAGAAATCATTCTTGCCTGCGTTTATCATCTTAATTATAAGATATAAAATTTGTGAACACTTGTAAAATTTATATAAATTTGATTTCTCCCATTTTAATAGTTAATTTTAAAGTGTAATTTTTCTAAATTCTTCATTTCTCAAACACGAGAGAACTAATATCCACATAATCTTACAGTCATTCTTAGATTTAATCTTTCCCTATCTTGTTTATAGCCGAGTAATTATTTCATGGACAATGATATCTTTATAAGTTAAAATTTCCCAAAAACAAGTAACGACAAGACCTTACCCTGGTATGCAAATGCCCAAGTAAGGAAAAAGCAGAATAGGCAAGTAAGGAAAAAGCAGAATAGGCAAAGAGATATAAGCATATGTCGACTGCTAGATACAGACATACGAAGTCGAAATTTCAAAGCTCCTCACTCGTCAATCGACTTAATTTCTCAAGTAACCGTATACATTTAGTGATTTTACTTTAATTAAACCAAATAGTAAATTTTTTTATTAAAAAACTTATTAAGTTATAAATTATATAATAAAAAAATTTTCTCAATTCTATAAAACTCGTATTTCTTTTTAAAATTAGAATTCAAAATATTAAAAATCAAAATCTAAATTATTAATTATTTAATATTTCAGCAGGGATAATGAATATGTTGTTTTTTTTTTTTTTTGGTTTTCCTTCTTTGACTCTACGGCACGGAGCATTAACTCACTACATTCGTGTTCGGTTTTTCAATTTTGATTTTGGTTTAAAATCATCGTTGTATGTTTCACTTGAAGAGGCATGAATATTTCATCTTTGTTTATGGTAGCTTTATATTGGCAAAACCATAACTTCTTCTTAGCCATCTCTTGACCAATTCAATTATTTGCTACCAAACCCCTTCTTGGAAAATTGCAATTTATTTTCCCCTTATCAACCCTCTCTACCTTTCTGCTGGTTTTGTAAATTAAACCTTCCTAGCATGATGCGATCCCCAGTAATTTTACCGAGTAATTGCATTTTCTCCAAAGCAAAAGTTGCACTGCTCAAGATTTGGCTTGGCAAGCACTGGGTTATGCTCAACTGTTTTCTAGCCCCTACTAATCAAGAAATTAATTGTCCTTTTGATTTCCCCCCCCCCTCTTTTTTTTCTCTTTTTCCTCTCTTTGACCAGCCACCTTCCTGCCAATAAATGGCGGCCACATTTGCGGTAAATTCCAATACTCCACCAGTACCTTCAGACCCCAAGTAGCATCAGATCGGATTGGAAAGGTAATAGAGTTGAAATTAAAACATTTTAACCGGTTAAACTTTATTTGGGAATGAACTAATAGAATTATTATTTAATACATTTTGACTAAAAGTTTTTTTTTTTCATGTTTAAATTAAAAATTTTTGAAAAGAAAATATAGAAGGACTTAATTATATATTAAATTTAATTTTAATGTCTAAAATCACGAATTTAGATGAAATTTATAAATTAACTATAAGTTTGAAAATACAATTTAGAATGCAACCACAAATTAAACAAAATTTGGGATCAGATTTCAATTTTTGGTACGTTAAAATTAAAAACAATCTAACCATGAATCGGATCAAATTTACGTGACTTTTTATCCGATCTTACACTGGATTTGATAAGCTTTGATTTGTTTTTTTTTTTTAAGTTAAAGAGTCAATCAAACCGGAGGTCGATTAACTCTTGGCTTTTTAAGTCCGATTAGATTTTCAAAACACTTTTGAAGGTAACCGGAATCACTTCTACTGTTATCAGAAGAGGCCAGGCTTATCAGAAACCATCCAAAATGAGAGTGAGTGGGTAAATTATGACTTATGAGGAAGGCTTAACTTAGACAGTGAAGGATCCAGAGCAAAAATTTAAGAGAAGACAAATTTTATAAATGGGGCAAAGAAAAACTACTGAAATTAATTTTTTTTTTATATAAAAAAAAAAAAAACTGGGGGAGTGGAATTGGAACTATAAGACCTCGAGGAGGGAACAAAAATTCTCAACTGCTGCACCAAATAACGAATTTAAACCTTAAATATTTATTATGTCAGGTTGAGTCAAGCCCCTAGTTGTACCGCAATGATACTGATGCCACTCCAGTGGTGTAGCTGGAGGACTTGTTTTGGTTTATTAAAGAAAGAAACCCCACTGTGACAGATTCGGCACGACAGTCTTCTTTTTCCTCTCTGAAAAAAAGGCTCCAGCTTTTGTCTCCTAAATTTTCTTTTAGCACTTTTCAAGGCGGAGTCCCGGTCTCTGAATTATTAGGGTGCTGTTCTTGGATCGTGTGTTCTTTTGGGCAGAGATGAGTGATCCCAAATATGCTTACCCTTACCCTGCTCAAGGTGCCTTCTTCTTGTTTTTTTTAAATCTTTTCTTTAGTGCTTGTGCCTCGCATGCGTGATCTTCTTTGTTCTCTCAAGATCAGAAACCCAGCACAGTTTTTGCTTGGTGCTGAAATTGTGTGTTATGGATTTCTCGACTTGGGTTTCGTTTGTTTTCCATTTTGGTTTCTACGAGGTGCTAATATATGGGATTCTCTTCAAAGCAGTTGCGGTTTGACTCTCCGCCACTGTCAACAATTTTGCTTTATGTTGTTTTATGGCCTTTTCTTTTCTCTTCTTCTGAACATATATTGCTTGAGGTGGTTGGTTTTGTTGGCAGGTTACTATCAAGGACCTCCAGTGATGGCACCCCCGCAATATTACGCTCCACCACCCAGGAGAGAGCCCGGATTTCTTGAGGGATGGTAATTTCTTTTTTCTCTTTCTGTAAACTAAATTTGAAATTATTCCGGTCTCTCTGTCTAGAAGTCTGTGCACGATCAATTTTGGAAAGCTAGTGTTTTACTTTTATTCTGGTCTGCTGCTGCATAGCCAAAGGAGGACTCGGGTTGACGGTCAATTCCAAAAAGGGAATCATTTTGTTCATTTCTGTTTTGGTTCAAGCTGTATGTAGTTAGTTTAATATAATTGTCGATTTTTCATGTTGTTGATTGCATACGTTTTCTCAGCCTTGCGGCTCTGTGTTGCTGCTGTCTGATTGACGAGTGTTGCTGTGACCCGTCCGTCCTATTTCTTTGGTGACACAGCGTAAATCCAAAAACTTCTACAAATAATTCCCACTTGCTGTGATGTGATTAATTAATTAGCATGATCGACATTTGTATTTGATTGTGACTAGCTGGAATATATAATGCTCAAGGATATTGGTTACATGATTAGAGCTGAGCTCATTTAACGGTTCATGAAATTCGTATTTTGTTAGGGTTTTACACGCGATCTGGTCATCTTTCTCGCCTAGCCCCATCTGTTTAGGTTTTTAAGTTTACCGATTTTTCCTGGAAATTTACAGTCTCCGAATGTAACCATCTGAAATATACCACCCAATGGAAGCTTATTCTGTAGCAGAATTTACAGGACCAAAGATTAACCACCCCCCAATAGAAGCTTATTATGTAACAGAACGAAGGTGAACCACACGAACGAACTACTTCCCTAGTAACTTATCTGGCCATTTGTGTGAGGATAATATAAGCGGAAAACAGGCCGACAACCTGCCTCTATGAAGACGTTTGCTTTTCTGCTGTATACATGAATACATGTCGGGAAAACCTGTTAAGACCGCTAGACTGCTTGCTGGCATCATAAAAAGCGTAGGCCTCAAGCAATTTGTGCCTCCTCTCCCTGGATGGGTGATTCCTTGAGACAATTATCAATGCAGGAATTAGTGGTGCATATACCACTTTTCACCATGTTTCCACACACACCACCACAACCACCACCATGTTTGCCATCGCACGCCTTGCTTCCACAGCCACCGCCACCTTTACTGCTGTTTACCATGTTTCGGCACCCACCACCACATCCGCTGCCACAACCACCGCTCTTTACCATGTTTTCACACCCACTACCGCAGCCTCCACTGTTTACCATGTTTCCACATCCACCGCCACAGCCACTACCACAGCCAGCATTCTTCCCTATATTTCCTTTAACCACACCCACATTCGACTCCACCTTCCCTTATCCAGGAGTAGCTAGGCTGTTCTGCATAGTTTCCACGAGGAACCCACTGACCTTTTCCTCTTCACAATCCACCTCCTTCAAGTTTTCTCCATTTGCTTCGAATCCAAAATATCTTCTTCCAAGTATCAGAAAGTATGAAGGTCGATACGATCCCAGGCAATACCAT
The DNA here is from genome assembly GCA_019804595.1 of Bruguiera parviflora. Classification (NCBI taxonomy): domain Eukaryota; kingdom Viridiplantae; phylum Streptophyta; class Magnoliopsida; order Malpighiales; family Rhizophoraceae; genus Bruguiera; species Bruguiera parviflora. Next base: position 11,321,838 of record CM034046.1, on the reverse strand, counting down.
CCATTCTTCCTTTACCTGTCAATTTGTATCAATTCAAAGGTGAAGGTAGAAAAAGAAGAAAATGGTTCTCTCTAACCAAGAATGCTGGAGAAATTCATAACAAAGCAGAATCATACCCTGACAAATCCAGACTTCAAGTCAAGCAGTGCCACAGCCTTGCCATATGGATTCTCTGCAGAGAACTCTACAGCAGTCATAAAATCTTGTTCACTTCTGTGCTTCTCACAGTGTTTGGGCTCAAAATCCAGCCTTCTTCCCTGGAAAATGTTTACCTATACCAGGAAGATAAGTTCAATAGGGATCTTATGGGCCATTTAGTACAATTCTATGCTTAGTCAAAGAAAACCTTACAGGTAATAAACAAATTATCTAAGAGCGTGGATAAGTTTAACACACGATCCATGAAAGTAAGCATGCAAATCCTATTCAAGTTGAAGAGAAAACTCTCCAATATAGGTCACTTAGTTTTGCAAATTTAAAGTCTCTAGGTCCACTTGCCTAATTCCCTTAAAGGGCTTTGAACCTTTGATCATAAAGTAATAGAAGTTCAAATACCCTGCCAATGGTCATATCATGCATGGCGTTTCAGGCATTTGGAAAGGAAACTTAACAAGTTTGTATATTCAAATAGTTTCCCAAGATTCTGAGATTATTAAGGGACAAGTGAAAGGCAACAAAAGGCTACCATCCTATGGCCCTCAAGATCAAAGAGATGACCATCTTCGTTGAATTTCTTTGTGCGTTGTAGGCACCACTGGGAATTCATTAAGGACCACTTAGCTCCCCTGAACTCTGCAAGTGTATGTGTATCACCAGATTCTGTGAGACCAATTACGTCTTTCTCATCAATGCCTTGGTGTTTCGTTTTTACCTTTCTTGAGTCCCTAAAATATCATTCAAGCAAGCAATTTAGATAACAAAGGTCTTCATAATTTGCTGCAAGTGGCAGCTATGGTATCATGCCAGTGCATAGACAGTGACAAACATACAATACCACCATGATCAAATTAACTGACTTGGAAATCAATTCAACCAAGTTTTTACGAGTTACAGTGGTTCAGCATGTGTGTCCCACAGTAAGTTAGCAGCTCCCACAATTGTAAATGTTTGATATGTTCATATAGAGACCACATTCAGGGTTCTAGATTTGCCTGGTTATTCAATTTAAGCGCTTTTAAGTGATACCTGATGTAGTCTCATGCTTGCATGCACAATACCTTTTGTGCACATGCAAAGATATTGAAGGTGGTGTGTAATTGCATGTTAGCACATGATGTGGGTATTAGTCTACCTCATTTGCAGCCTGATCACCTCAGAATCAGTTCCATTGATGACACGTGTCCAACTCTTGTTGTTTTGAACCCTTCTGTGATGTTGGAAAAGACAACCTTTTGACAGTGATTGAGGTCGAACCATGTGCAATACATGTGGAGCTTGGTTTGGAATGGTAAATGAGACAGCAATTCGTAAGCAGGCTGGTTTTGAGCTGACTTTTCCGGAGTTTGGCAACAACTCCACCCATTTTTCCACAGCAAGTCTAGAAACTGGATTCAGAAAGTCATCCAGAGAGAGCAAAGCAGTACCTATTGTTCTAAATGTCTTGACTGCTGGTAAGTTGGAAGGTGACTGTGATACCAGTTCAAAGAGCAACTCGCCCTTAGGTTCACATTGGAAAGAAGCAACCTGTTTCTCCCCTGCTTTGGACAGGATTTTCAGTTTCCGCTTGATGTTAAGGAATGCATCAGGCTGCTTTTTTCTAAAGGTGATAAAGAGGCTTCCCTCACGTCCATCTGGCAAGTTTTTGACTCCCACAATTTCAAAAAGGACCTGATGCGCAGTAATGGCAGAAATTAAAACTATTAGAAGAATGAAACTTATTTTCATCAATGTGACTTAGGAGGTCGACCTGAAGCTATAATCATGCAATGTTTGCATCTAATTATCTTTCACAGAGGGCTAATATTTTTCAAAGGCTGGTTGGAATTTTAATCAAAATGCAATCCTAGGTTTCTGATGAACAGAATTTTAAAAATTAAGACCCTTGTTCAAAGAACAGAGGGACACTACTACAGAATAGCAAACATCCCCATCTGCATTGTGATATGCAGTAAGAATAAAGCCAATGGATCAAGTGAAAGACTTATTAAAAAACCAAGAGAATTAGTTGTGTTTTCTTTTATTTTCCTTCCGGTGAAAAAAATGACATATATCAGGAGCTAAGAACTTTGGATGATTGAAAAAAATGGATTATGAATGCCAAATCAAGGTGATCAGGAACTACCTCTACATGTTTCACCTCTGGTAGTTGAATCATCTTTTGAAAATCATTAACTGCTGTGGTTTCTTTGCTGATAATATTTAATGGATACAAAGTGGTTGTGACAGGAGCAGGGGCAGTCCCTCTGTACATTGCACCTGCCTTCCAGTATCTTCTGCCAAATGTCTCTTCCCACTGCTCCGTAGTTCCAGAAAATCCAACATCTAGCTTCTTTCCTTTAGTTCTGTCTGAGTCCATGTCATCATGCTCCAATATCTTGCCTAGTGCTTCATTTAAATCTTTACAGTAAGTAACAGGGTGCAACTGGTGGGTGTGCCAGATAAGATCAATGTCATAAGTTGGAACACAGAAACGTTTTATGGATTTTTCCCTGTTCCTCTTAATCAGATGAAGAAAGCCCTTGTATCTGGCCACAGCTTCGCCAAGAAAAATTTCATGGTTCATGTGGGGTTTTGACACCTATGACAGATTAATTAACTTGTCAGAAAATAATAGGAATATGAGATGATGATGATGACAATATATGCACGAGAGATGCGTCCATTTGCATAAGACTGAAGATTTGCATATAAGAGGGGTTCTTAATTTTTGCCTTTATGCATGCAAAATGCTTGAGCTTATAATAATAATCATTCTAAAATACACTTTATCAAAAAAAAAAAAAAAACTGCATAACAAAATGACATATTGACTTTTAGAAAACACCACACAGATACAAGAAGAACCTAAAAGTCATTAAAAAAACCTTGTTCTAAATCATGCTAGAACAATTGTAGAAAGAAACTTTGGAAAACAATGTTCCAAATTTATGAAAAAAAAAAGTTCCTAGGCACCACATTGAATGTACACTGGTCTAACTATATCACTAATTTGTAATCTATAAAGTAATAAAACTAATTCAACCACAGAAGTGATTTGCCATTATGCAATGGAGGCCCTCGGTTGTTTTACTTAATAGTCCCATTGCCATTTTGATCTTTCAGTACAAACCCACTCCTCAACCATCCAATTGAATAGAAAAGGAAAAACAAAAATATGAGGAAAGCTTAACCAATTAGGATCCTGAAGTAACTTGTTTACACATAATTGGTGGATGAAATTATAACATGCAAAGGAAATTATGTATTCAAAGATGGGAAAAACATTTGTAATGCAACAGACAACAAAACCATCATTCACTACCTGATAGAAGAAAGGACTTTGCCTTTTGACTGCCGAGACCAAATCATAATTAGTGCATTCCTCAAGTTCCACAGATTTGTCATGGGTTGAAGCTCTGAAGTCAAAGTCATAGGGCTCCTCGGGATAGAATCTATTCCAAAGTTCTACAGTTTGCCTCCTACAAGTTCCTTTAATGGAAGATACAACATTAACATTATCTAGTACCCTTCCATAAAGTTCCTCACTGTCAGATTTGTACCTTACCTGAATAACAAAGCCAAGAAAGCACAGAGATTACCAACACAACATAAGAAGCCAAGTCAATTAAATTGGCTGAGAGACACGTGCAACGAAATGCACCCATGAATACATGCACAGATGTAACTTTCAGAAGCCTACCGGATTCAGCCTATGGCAATGCCAAACCCATTCACAGTCAAGAGGAACAACTAGAGGCTCTTCTGAAACTGGTGATTCGGAGTGTTTTGCCAGCAAGGGAAGCCAGCAAGCATTGTACCTGCAAATTGAAAATCCAGAAGTTCATAATCAGAAGGCAAAATAAATATGATCTTGTAGAAATCAAACATCAAAATAGTAGTACAAGCTAAATAAATCAAGAAAAATCATATAAAAAAGTTGTTGTAAATTTGTATATTTTTAAAAATTAATTATTATATTTTTTAATTTAATTAACTAATCGTTTTATAATTATTAGATTAATTATTTTATAATTATTAAATTAATAATCATATGTTTATTATTATTAAAATTTATATTCAATATTAATTTAAATTATGAGTTAATAAGTAATGATTAATATAAATTAATTTTTTATCTTTTTTTTTAAGAGACAATATATCATTTTTTCAATAATCTATATTCTACTATTAGTCTAATCATTTTATAATTATTAAACTAACTATTATAAAACCATTGAATTAATTATTATATGTCTGTTATTAATTATTATAAATTATAATAATACTAATAATTTATTATTATTTAAATTTATATTTAATATTATTTAATATTATGAGTTATTAAATTAATTTTTTTTCTTTTTAAAGAAAATATATCATTTTTCAATGATGTATAATTTAATATTAGACTAATCAAAAAATTAAACTATTTTTATACTTGAAATAAAGATCTATCATATCTTACAATTTATTTATAAGAGTGAAAAATATTCTTAAAGTAATAGTTAATATATTTTAAATACGATATTTTTTTATTAAGTTATTTTTATTATAATATTATATCATTTAATTAATTTTTAAAAATAATTTATTTAATTTCAAATATAATATATTTATTCAAAAATTAAGTTAATCTCATAAATTATGACAATTTTAATTATAAAGTAACCATTAAGAAATTTAATTAATCTTACTTAACTGATTTATTATTTGAAAAACTTACTTTGTAATACTAATTTAATATGCAAACTTTAACTTCTTTGTATAATACTAATTTTCATGAAAAGAAAAAATAATAAAATGTTTACAATACTTAAAATATGAGTTGTTCTATACATATTTTTATTTGCATTAAATTGTTTGGTAACTATATGCATAAGTATATAAAGTAATCATTCTAACTACACATATCTCTAAGTTTAATATTTTAGACTTAATTAATTGATTTATTCAAATAAATATTTTTATCTTATTACTTTAAAGATTTTATACCTCATATTTTTTACTCTCTAGATAAAATTATATTTTTTCTTAAAAAGATAAATAAAATAAATATGATATTTTCTTGTAATATTTTTACAAATTTAAAGATCTTATTAAGATCATATTATGAATCTTTCCTTTAAGTTGTGATTAATTTAAATTAAAATCTTAATTATAATAAAAATAATTTATCTAATACTCAATAAACTTTAAAAGGAATTGAGTTTTAATTTAACTCTTAAACTTACTAGTGGAACTAAGGTTCAATATTGAATATTGAAAATTATTAGTTTTATGGAGACAATAACACAATTATTTATATTTAATAAACATATTTGTTATATTATTTTGATTTTTAAGAATACTTACGTACCATTTTGATACTTTTGAATTTATATATATATTTTTAATTGGTGATTAACCCACACATAATAAAGAATTCATAACTAATTTATGACAATGAATTATATATTTTGTACATTTGTGTTTACTTTCATTATAAAATTAATATAATATATTTTCTTTTTTATTTATACACTTTGTATAAAAAGGACTTTAAATAACTTTTCTTAACAACTTATTGTTTTAAGTTGATACTTGAGCATGACATATCATTTGACATAAATATATTATCATTTACTAAAATTTTGCCCATATTAAATATTTAAAATTGTTAATTTATATTAATTGAATAATTTTAAGTATTTATCATAATTCATATATTATATATGCTTTCTTAATTATAATTATGTATAAAAAAATCAATAAAATCCTAGTTCTTCAATGCATCGTGTAAAAGTGTAAAAGAGTTCACCGAGAATTTGTTTGAAATTCTAATTTTGGTGAGACATTTTTTTAGTTACTAACAATTCTTACGCTATATCATATTTAAATGAAAAGACCTAAGTTTGATTATTTTAAAATTTAACAAATATTAATTAACATATTATTGTGCTAATTTTATATTATACACTCAATAAAAAATTGAGACAGTGAAAAAACAGTATTTTAGATCTATAAAATAACTGTTATCTCTTACTTAGAATAATTTATTTATAAAAATAAAAATTATATTTAAAAATAATATCTAATACATTATTATTAATTTATTTTTATAATAAAATTATATTATTTAATTAATTATTTTTACAGCAAGAGTTGTTTTGCTGTTTCGTGTTGTACCTATAGATGGCCTTCTCAAGAGCAGGTCCTTCGTAGAGACACCGACACCTGTCAACCGTCGCAAGAAACAGAAGCTGCTGTTTGGCGGCAGCCACTAGATCCAAGCTTAACGCAATCTTCTGCGCTTCCAGCCACTCCAGCTCTTGTTCCATCTTCTTATCCGCCTCCATCTCTCAATCCCTACCTAATCAATTCAACGATATTCAAATTATACTCGGTCAATTTCACAAAAACAAAAAAAAAAAAAGAAAAGAAAAGAAAAGAAAAAACAAAACAAAACAGAGAGCGAAATTTTTGAATCACCGTTTGGTTGCCGAGAAAGGCCAGGAAATTGAAAGAAAGAGAAGAGCTTTCAAGTCATATCTAATGAACTAAAAGTCCAAAACACGTCTTTGTAAGCAGCACAGAATTTACCGGCAAGTGGTTATGCCCTGACTTGTACCTTTGTTCTTTCCGGTCAGCGGAGAGAGAACGTGGCCGCGAGTAGATTCCGGCGAGACTTCTAATGTTTGCTTGCTGCTTATTAAAGGCAGCGGGCAGTTTTATAGTTAAAGATACTAATTGCTTGCTTGGGTAGTTCATAATACCGTGTTTTGCGAAATCACCGTTTTGTCCCTCTTGATGTATTGTTGGGATTATCCTTTTGAGGATCTTTGTTGGAATTTACCTCTATTCCTCTTCTTTTCTTTCCTTTTTTTTTTTATATATATATTTCCTATAAAATAAAAAATAAAAATATACCTCATAATTCTGTCAAGCAGTATTATTATTATTACGATCATTAGAAAAGTAAATTTTATAATTATGAATTTAATTATAATAAATATTTTAATATAAATTTAAATTTAAATTTTATAATATAACAATAATTTCAATTATTTAAATTACATAATCGATCAATAACATATTTTTACTTTTCTATAAGAATAATAAGGGATGAAAGTTCATAGAAATTTCAAAGAAATATGAACCTAGTTTGTATAGGCATATATTGTCCAAAAATTGACCAAGCTCAATGGCATTCACACACAAATGGCAATTTGTCGATAATGTGATAATTTTTTGTGACACTTGAAAATAAAAATTAAGAAAAGGCTTGTATACAAAGAAGCCGAAATTAGAACCAATTTGATCTTTCTTTTTATGGCATGATGAGTTGATTTGAACGTATAATAATATTGGGAATCAATTGAACGTAGGTGTAAATGTTAGGTGCAGTATTTTTTTAATACAACAAAAAATTAAAAATATTAATTATCATCCTATAAACTTAATATATAGATTATTTATTAATGTTTTAAATTTAATTTCAGATATAAAAGACTCGCAAACCGACCGAACGGTATGCAATATTTTGGCTCATACACAAGGTGACAATACAATGTTTCCATTGCACACAATTGTAATTTTCTTCAGAAGCGGGCCGTTGACATTTCTCTCTCTCTTTTCAATTGGTTGAAAAAAGACGAAAAAAAAAATAAGAAAGAACTCAGCAAAAACGTCATTCGCCATATATATATATATATATATTTTTTTTTTTTTTTTTCTGAGCTCTCATTGCGGACAGAAACGAGCAGTGGAGAGAAAAGGTGACGACTGAACACCGAACGGGACAAAACGACGGCACATGGCGTTACCTTACGCAGGTTTGTTTGTATTGCACAAAACTTTTGCTTCGCTGAAAGGGCGATGCTGTGTTGTCGGTACAAAAATCAGTACAAAACTATACACAATCCAGCAGTACCAAGCACGTGCATTTGCATCTACCTTGTTTCTTCCAAGCAAGGTATTCGAGTCCTTTTCTTTTTCTTTTCTTTTTTCTTTTAACAGAATTGTTATTTTATACGTCGACTTTAACTTCATTAACGTCAAAATTGTTATTCGAAATACTCTAGAAAAACGGTTTGATAACATATAGATGACAATTCCCTCTACTTTACATTTTCTCGAATCGTTTGGTCTCGGCGGGGGAGTCTGAATTCTCAAGTCACGTCGCTCTGTCAGGTTTCGCTGAATGAAGTTGTTGGGCATGTAGCTTCTTATCCCAGGATTTACACAATGTGGCCCGTAACTATTGGGCCCTGAATGGATCAAAACTTGGAGGGGCCGACGTAAGTTGGCGAGTGACACCCATGATGGAATACTGGCGCCCCACATGGAACAACAAGTTCGAAGGCGAGCAAGTTATATACACTGGGTTCACTGATGAAGGGCCCATCCATAGGGAGCTAACTTGGGCTCGCCATGGACAATTAGCAAATAACTGTTTGCTCGGGCTTGCAACTGGGTTCGAAGGCTTTGGGACCAATACACTGTACGTCCTAAACGCATGGTCCTTATCAGCACTAGAGTTCTAGACTAAGATCTTAACTAAAAGAAAAATAAAGAAATATATACATAGAAAGAAAAATAAAGAAAGATAATATCAGGGCATTTTGCAAATCCAACTAGAACTTTAGCTTGATGTACCTTTTCCTCTTTTAGCCTTGTATTTTTACCCCCTGCTGAGTTCGAATATTCTCTTAAGCCTGTTTGAGAGCCGTTATATTTATTGGCATGCCATTTGAATCATCACAACTTGCAAGTTATTGCAGAAGTATTTACTCTATAAATATCATTTAACTCAGAAAAGAGAGAAATTGTGCAGATCTAATTTATGGAGTAGTTATAATCAATATAAAAAAATGCAAAAATATTCTTGGAATCATTATTTAATTTATAACATTTAGTCATATCGCCCCTCGGATTACTCGATTGAATTTAGAAGAATAATATAGTACAGTACAATTGCCTAGGATTTTTCGTCCGCCTGAGAAATATTCACCGCCAAATGCAAACGCTACGAAGGAATTTGAAGCGCAAAATGACAATCGCACGAAATCATCACAAAAGAAGGAAATTGGGTACTACAGGTGGGGGACATGTAAATAAGATAAACACATTTAAATCAGACTTGAGACTTTTGCAATTGAGATTTAAAGTACGGCTCCTAACTATCAGACTTTTGCAATTGAGATTTTTATTCCGTAACGAAAACGGCGACTCACCGTATGAAGCCAAGAGGATCCAATTTCCTGACCTGTAAAAATTCAGACGAGGAGCTGGGATCCCAAGTCATTAGTCCAATGTCACAGCCCCACGAGGGGGCAGTTCCGGAGCAAACTATAAGTGTTAATGATTGCGTTCTTAACGCCAAAACAGGAATCACAAAGTCATTTGCATTTCCTGTTTCGATCTAAACGACTAGAGTTGTTTGCTTTCGATGAGAACGCTTTCACGGTTACCTTGGATACAACTCCTTAATCTGACTCATTGGCTGGATTAGTGCTTTCTTCTATGTCTTCCCTTCTTTTAAATTCCTTGCAGCTCGATAGAATCAAACCCCGGAGGCCCCCAGCAAGCTATAGAAGTAAAAACGGGACTTCCTGGAATTAAATGTTTGCTTCTGAAGTGGTGAAAAAGGGAATATTTCCTAGCAATACAAAATAAAAGCTTGATAGGCCTGAAAATGGAGCACGGGGATGGTCATCAGGAGGCCGTGATTGACCTAGATAAGCCGATAAATTTCACTGGAGGGCTCGAGTTCGCTAGCCTGACTTACGCGGTGAGCAAGAAGGTGAATATCGATGGGAAATGGCAGAAACAGGAGGTGGACTTGTTGAGCAGGATTGCTGGGTATGCGCAAAAAGGGTGTGTCACTGCAGTTATGGGGCCTAGTGGTGCTGGGAAATCTACCTTATTGGATGGACTCGCCGGGCGTATTGCAAGTGGGAGCATTCAAGGCATAGTATCAATGGATGGCGCGGAAATGAGTCCGAGTTTGATTAAGAGAACCTCCGCTTATATAATGCAGGATGATAGACTGTTTCCTATGCTTACTGTTTACGAGACTTTGTTGTTTGCTGCGGATTTTCGACTGGGGCCGATTTCAACCGCAGAGAAAAAGCAGCGGGTAGAGCAGATGATCCAACAGCTTGGCTTATCAGTAAGTGGCTGAACATTCTATTCCCTTAAACAACTGGTTCTGCATTAACCTTTGGGGCGCTCCTGAAACGCGAGAACTGCTTTCACAAGAATAATATGTTATTTTGTATCCTGTTTTGGACTAAAAGGAAAATTTTTTGGGAGAATTCCATACGAACATTGAATACTTCGTCATACAAAGACAATCTATAAGACCTAGACCTTTTGCCTTTCTATAAACAAACCAAAATTTTTGATCCATGAACCAAGTAGTGGTCTTGCCAGTTAGATTTTAGGGACGGATATTAAGTAAATTCACCTCTAGGCACCTCGCTCCCTCGGTTTTGCTCCTGGACAGTAAATTTTAGTTATTTATTGAGCAAGTAATAGGATGGCTAAGATGCTGTATCAAGTTTTCAAAGCTTTAGAAATGGGATTCTCGAAGGGTGGCTAAACAATGTTCTGCATTGATTGTTGTTGACTGTAGGCATCCCGGAACACCTATATAGGCGATGAAGGCATCCGAGGAGTATCAGGTGGCGAGCGCCGTAGAGTCTCAATTGGAGTGGACATAATCCATGGACCATCCTTGCTGTTCCTGGACGAGCCAACTTCAGGTCTAGACTCCACTAGTGCCTATAGTGTAATTGAAAAGGTGCACACCATAGCACGGTCGGGTAGCACTGTTATCCTCACAATACATCAACCCTCTTCAAGAATCCAATTGCTACTTGATCATCTCGTCATCCTTGCTCGCGGGCAACTCATGTTTCAGGGCTCCCCAAAAGATGTCATTCTGAATCTTAATCGGCTGGGGCGAAAAGTCCCTATAGGTGAAAACTCAATCGAGTACTTAATTGATGTGATACAAGAGTATGATCAATATGAGTGTAAAGTGGATGTATTAGCTGAATTTGCGCGAACTGGAGTGAAACCACCAGCTTTATCTGATGAGGAAGTGTCAGAGTCCAGTGTTCTGCCTTCACCAGTTCCGCCTCTACACAATCACACTCAAAGGGACAGAACAGGCAAGAAGAGACAGGGAAAGCGCAGAGCTTTACAAGCAGATGGACATGACCTTAGCGACTTTGATGATAGTTTTAGGAGTCCTCAGAATAGAACTTCAAGGTCCTGGAGTCCTGCAATGATGCAAGACATTACGTTGCCTCTTCGCCAAAGAAATGATAGGAAAATGCAAAATTCAATGAGGTAAAGCAATAAATTTTGTCACATAAAGTCTCGTTACAATCTAACATGCCCCATGTCACTTGCAGAAGTTTTCTCAAGGCCAAAAGAATTCACGTCCCCTGTATAACCTGTGTGGATCATTATTGTGCAGTTTATCCCCAGGCTACAACACATACTCCACCGAGATCCTCCTTGGCACGCCATCACCTCACTGCAGCGACTGCACTGTGAACGAAGACGACTATCTGACCACAAAAGATCCACCGAGCAACCAGCTGGGGCAGGGTCGTCTTGGTCCAAAATTTGCAAATTCCTTCCTCCCAGAGACATGGACTCTCATGCGGCGCAACTTCAAGAACATCATGCGCACCCCTGAGCTTGTCCTCTCAAGACTCATGGTCTTAACCTTCATGGGTGTGATGATGGCCACAATGTTCATGAACCCCAAAGCAAACTCTCAAGGAATCACAAATCGTCTCAGCTTCTTCGTCTTCACGGTTTGCGTTTTCTTCTTCTCTTCCAATGATGCAGTGCCTGCCTTCATTCAGGAACGCTTCATTTTCGTCCGTGAAACCTCCCACAATGCCTACCGAGCATCTTCTTACACCATTTCTGGCATCATCACATACCTTCCGTTTCTTCTATTACAATCCGGAGTCTATGCTGGAATTGTTTGGAAGGCCTTGAAGCTTCGTGGGGAGTTTTATTATTTTTTGATTGTTCTATACGTATCACTTCTCTCCACCAACTCATTTGTGGTGTTTGTCAGCTCAGTTGTCCCAAATTACATTCTGGGATATGCAGCAGTCATAGCCTTCACTGCTCTCTTTTTCTTATTCTGTGGCTACTTCTTGAATAGCCATGACATTCCAGTGTATTGGAAGTGGATGAACAAGGTTTCCACTATCGCGTATCCGTATGAAGGGCTGTTGATGAACCAGTACCAGTCGACAGAAATTTTCGGGCATACTCGGTCGGGGGATCCAATAACTGGGTTCAGCATCTTGAAATCACTCAACATCAGTGCTGAAGACTCTGATAAGTGGAAAATGGTTCTTATGATGTTGGGTTGGGCTGCTATATACAGGATATTTTTCTACATAGTTCTTCGCTTCTTCTCCAAGAACCAGAGGTCATAGAAAGTCTCCCATTGATGGCTGCCTGGAAGAAATGCTTGCCAGGGAAAATGGGGTGACTTGAATTTGCAAAACAATTTCGAGAAATCAGAACACTTAGACATCATTGTTTGTTCCTAGTCATTGTCATTTTCATATTCATATTACGCTGCCTGAATTTTAGTACTGATTTTGTGGAGTGGCAGCTTTTGACTTTTGTTCTAATCAACTACAGAATCAACGTGAGGATTTTACTCCCAAAAATTTCAGGGAAAATAAAATGCTGTTGGAATGTATCATTTTCTCTCTCTAATTTGTTATTTTGTTAAAGAGACCCCACTTTTCCTGCTTGTAATAACGCAAAAACCAGTACCCCTAGATTTAGACTCTTCACCCCAATGAAAATTCGTCAGAGGCACTCTGAACAGGTAAAAGAAACAAAATTTCACATAGCCGATCTGTAAAACTCAGAACCACAATTAGATAATTGGGTCGAAGACTTGAAAACAAGTTCAGTAGATGTGAGTTCTTTTCAGCAAGCATGTCTCTTAGGTCGCCAACAAATGACTAGTGCCAAGGCAAAAGCAAATGACTAGCAAAATGCTAGCTGAATTTTCTGTTCTTTTTTATTTCTCATTAAATGAATGACAGTTTTTTCCCGAAAATCTTAGCTATTTTGCGCATGATAGATAGTGGGCAATCTCATTATTCTTTAGAGAGTTGTCTTGTGCCTCTTTAAGTATTCTTTACCTACCTGTGTTGATTTTGGGTACAAATTCTCTTTTGTTGAAGGCCGTAATCCTTTTAATTCAAGGATCAGCCCTTTGTCGCTGTGTCTGAACATGGATAATTCTTTGTAGACGAAGAGATGCCAATGGAACTTTGGGGATTGCGGTCCTATTATTGTTGCATAAAAAAATACAAAACGGTGGGTTGAGGGTGCTTCTTCTTCTTCTTCTTATTATTATTATTATTATTATTATTATTATTAATTTTTTAATATAATTTATTTATAATCATATATTATATAATTTTTTTAAATTTTTATTTTAAATAAACTTCACTTATTATACAATATAAAATTAAAAATAAATTATACTAAAAATAAATTAAAATAAAAATCCCTTAATATTTATCTTATACATTAAAAAAAAAAAAACAAAAAACAAGTATTGTGGACGTGTGAAGGGCCCCGTGCAACAAATGCTTCGGATTTCTACATCGATACTAAGTTCAATTCACGACAAAAATCTTACAAAAATCTTTTAAAGGGTCATTTGAGTTGCAAAGGATCAATTTAGGTTTTTTTTTTTTTTAAGAAAAAAAAAAAGGGCTTGCGTAATAAAAATCTTTCGGTGGGTGTTTTGACTTGCAAAAAATTTAAAAGCTCAAATGCACTTTTTCGTTGTTTTTTGACCTTAAAAAAGCCCGTTACAATTCGAAGACCAACAAAAGTTCAGGTCGTCGGATCCTCCATTTGTGATTCTCTAATCCAAACATATCGGGGAGCGCTTCCACATTTTTTGACCTATATCCATAAGGTAGACCTTAGGGTGTGGTCGTTACATGAAATAATATAGAAAAGGCTATCATTATTCATCATTTTTCATGTTTGTAAATTCATTTGAATAAAATAGACTATCTTTTCACCTAAACTAAGTCCAATCCTAATATATATATATATATATATATTTTATATAAAATTCTCTATGATGCTAATCCGATCTCCACAACCACCATTTTAGCTGCTACCACTACCTCCATCTCTAATGTCATCGCTGACGCTACCGCCGCCACCTCTACTACTACCACCACCATTACTGTCGCCATCATCACTATCACTACCATTGCCACTGTTAGTGCCAACGTCGCTACTGCCATCTATCGCCACTACCATTATCGACCACGGTTACTGTTTCTATTTCCGTCATCACAAAAACAAAATAATTTATTCAACAAATTTTGGAGAAAAAATTATTAAATTTTTATAAGAATATTATTGATATTTAAATTTATTTCAATAATCTTATTCAAAATAATTTTAAATATAGAATATCTGTATATTAAACACATCTTTATGTGTAATAATAATATATAATAAACTAGTCGGTCGTATATCAATTTAGTGCACCATGCACCCTTAGGTCCAGATACTCTCTTTGGAATCTTTATTATGGCATCGATTCATCAATCCATTTTGGTTCACCCTAAGCCGTGAGTCATCAGTCCAAGAACATGGTATAGAGAAGGAGCTTTGACTCCGCTCATTCACCGTGGGAAGGTTCGCTCGCTAGCTATATGCTTAACCATGCAAATCCTGGTTGCTTACTGACCTTCTTTTAGTAAAACCAATCCTGGCTTTGGTAAGCGTTAGGCATGGTTGCTTACAAGACTTCTAGATGTTTTTCGCCTGAACATAGACAACCATCTGGCCTCTGCCCTTTGAGTTGTGGTTGGCTTGCTACTTAAAATCAGAAAGGAAGATTGAGCGAGGCGAGGGAGAAGGAAGAGGGGGACCTCTTCTCTGGTAACCCGCCGCCGGTCATATAGAGCGCTCCGCCCGCCACCTCATGTTCCAAAGTTACAAGGTTGTTCTTCCTTCCCAGCTCTCTCTTTTTCTACAGTTGCGGTGGCGGGTTTGGCTAGGTAACATGATGGAAATGTGTCGGACTGCAAATCCTGGAATGGCGGTTCGACCCCGTCCTTGGCCTCGGGGAGCGGCGAGCGGCACGGAACTTTAATTAACCAAAGATACAGAAAAAAAAAAAAAAAAAGAAGCTATGTTATTAAAAATAAGTTTACGGAATTCATCGAAAGACATCGAAGTATAACTGGAAATAAAGAAAAAAAATTGTTTCCGAAAATTTTTTATCCCCTAAACGTCGTAGAGAATTGAGAATTCAATTTTCTTTCAATTCAAAAAATAGAAACGATATTCATATAAATACAAAAATTTTCAACTGTAATAACAGAAAAAACTGCAAGCCCGTTTTGTATAAAAGCAAATATTTTGATAAAGATAAAAATAGACTACTTAAATTAAAGCCAAAGCCTTTTCTTTGGCCCATTTATCGATTAGAAGATTTAGCTTGTATGAATCGATATTGGTTTGACACCAATAACGCTAGTCGGTTCAGTATGTTAAGGATACATATATATTCACAATTGAAAATTCGATGAAAATTATTTTTCATATATTATTATTCCAAAGCATGCCTGATCTAGTATATAAAAAAAGAGAAGGGCACACATATTGTTTTACATTCATATCTTATTTTGATACATGAAATTAAATCATACATTAATTAGATCTAGAAAGCAATCAATGAATTTCTCTCTCTTTTTTTTTTTTTTTTGTTAGATATCAATTTTTCCCTTTTGTGAACCAAGACATATACGATCCTTTTGTATCTCTAGCCGAATAAAAAATTGGATTGATTAATGACAAATTTTATTTGACAACATTTGGAATTCCTAAATTGTCCTGGGATAATCCAATATAATGTCAACACGTGTGATATTGCGCTATGACCATATAGGAATTCACCTCCGTGTACGTTTCGTACTTATTTGTTTATTTTTAATTAAAGAAGACTCATCATTTCGGTGAATTCATGAAATTAGTTGGCGCGTCTAACCTATAAAATAATAATTTCTTAAGTTTATAAGATGCTTGGTTGTGTGCAGAAACAAAAGATTCCTCTGAATCTACTAAGTGAACTGACTCAAAATAGCCATAAATGACATTTTGGAGCCTAATCTAACAAGAATTTGTCACATTGTAGATTCAAAATACAAAACCAACCGAGGTAAAGTTAATATTTTACAGGTAATCTTAGGAGATCTTGTGCATGCTTTAGCATCTCTCTCCTCCCGTCATCTCCTTCTCTGCGTTATTCTTTGTTTTTCATCGCCAAATAATAGAAAATATTTTCCTAATCTTGCTAACATTGACTTAATTAAACGTATATGCAATAATCAATCCCACTTTTTTAATTTTTTTGTGAAAATAATCAACCCCACGTTATTGGCTCTTAATAATTTCTTTTTTGATATGTCGGAAAACATGATCGGTTTTTAATATAACCAAGTATATGTTTGACTAATACGGATAGACTTTTTTTTTTTTGTTTGTTTTTTCTTAAACATCAGCCACACATATGGATGCTTTCGAATATGCTTGTTAACCCTAGTCAACATCGACGCACACCTTGTAGGCACAGGCCTAATTAGCTTGAGAACAATATGTGCCAGAAAACTACAAGTTGTTTTGACAATTTATCTTAAACTAACCATTTAGGCATAATTATATAGTATTCGAAGGAAGATCATAAGTAAAATTATAACGAGGATTATATGTATGTGTGTGTGTGTGTGTGTGTAGGATTAAGTTGAGTTGTATCAACAACAGCTCGTGGGAGGGAATTTACGGGTCACAAGGGGGGACTTTAGTTATGTTTAGGACAATAACACACAATTAACGGCTAATAATTCAAATTTTCTTTTGGCATATCTAAAATTAGAGAAACAAATTTATAACTATATATGAAGTGAACATTAGTCTAAAATGAAATAATGAGTTTGGTCATGCCGATATGGCATCCTTTACAATTGTTTAATGGTGTGAATTTATTGTTTCCAAGTAATTTATTGAATTGTTTGGTTTAGTTGATGTGTGGGTTGTTGAATGCCGTTTTTCCCAATTGGTTGCTTCCTTTAGTAGTGGATTATGGGAAGCCCATGCTAATTTCTAGCTTTAGATTATGATCATAAGAGAAAACTATCAATTTTTCAAGACATATAGAAGCATTTTTGTTTTTACAGACCTTCCTATATTGTCTTTTATTTTTCTGAAATAAAGCAAAAATTGTTTGGGCCCTTTTGTAATGATCAGAAGAAGATGGTTAGATACATTTGTATAACTATCTTTAGACACAAAATTGTCTTTGGGCCCTTTTGTGATTGCCTCGCAGGTAGTTAGTTTGTATATGATGTGTTTTTGGATGCCATAGGATGCTTCTTACTTGGGGTAGTTTTTTGGTATGGTGACATGTTCATATGGAACACGGTGGGAATTTTTTTGGGGTGTCGGGTTAGAATAGGCTCTCAAAATTAGCTGACTGGATCAATTTGCTGTTGTTGTAGCCTCTTGAGGTTGTCTCGAATGAATGAAACACTCATGATTTTAAAAAAAGAAACAGATTGTTTTAGAGTCTCAAATTATTCAAGTTTCGAGTATCTCCAGTTTTTAAGTATTGTTTGGATTAGGTGAACTTTTATCATCTCTGGTTGTGCTCTACGTGTCTACAGGTTACTTTTCACAAGCTGGATTCAAGTTGGATTAGATAAATCAGATTAATTAAATATGAATAAATAGACCATCATCACCAAAACAAAGTTTTAATACTATTTGTATATGAATAATGTAATCTAAAGTTTAACAATTAAATTTAGATTATTCTGGTCCAAGCTTGTTCTCATGTTCCTTCTCTGATCAACCTCCACATTTGAAGTTAAACCTACGTAATCAGCATCTTTTTCATCAAAACCTGAAATGCTTTTGATGCCCTTTTGTTGCTGTTTCCCTAAGATGATCCTTGATAGAATTTTACGAAGGGTGCTCGCATGGTTGACTGTTTGGGTGATAGGCAAGTCTAAGCCATGACTCTTTTATTGTTGGACGTTTGAAACATCAGAGGAAAAGCTATACCACAAGAAACAAACTTGAGTTGATGGAAAATTGAAGAATTTGCGACTTGCTTAGACAGCTGGCTTGATTATGATTTTTGGAACAGATGGGGCGCGCTCCGTTTAAGATGAGATGATCATGGAAGGAATGCATAATCGGATTATAAGAAGTGTTGGGTGTATTATTGTTTGCCTGTTTATGCTTCTTCAATCGACTTCTGCACAACCAGGTCAGTTTCTGTGTATTTGGAATGATTTGTGTTTAATTTATTGATATGGCCTTCTTTGAAAGCCTAATATTTAGGTCCTCAGATCAACTTTGACTTCGTCGACGTTGAGTCAGAATCATTCTGATCTACCTTTTGGCATAAACATTGGAATCTTAACCAGCAAGTTAGTTACAAGAATGACTGATCAGTTTATATTTCCCAGAGACGTTTGATTTCATAGAAACTAGCATTGATTGCAAAATTCTGCAGTGTAAAATTTGCTTTGGCACTGTCTTTCTGCTATTCTGCTTCAACATGTAATATAATGTCGAGCTAGAGTTAAAGGACAATTCTGATCGACCGCTTAAGAAAAAAGAATTGTAAGGAAAAGCTGTGAGATTGTAGCTCATCAGCCAAACTTAAAAATTATGATGATTGAAGAAAAATAATGCTTGTTTGGAAAACGTGAAATACACATTAATTCAGGATGGATGTTTCAAGATTCAGTCCTGGAGGGTCTCCAAAATAAATAGACCGGATCTTCACTTCTCCCAGATACGAACTGCAATGTGCTGCATCTTAGGCTTTATTGTCATATGTCCATATTCCTACAGCAGTTGCTTTAGATTGCCATCAGAAAAATTACAAACTTTCTTTAGGCCATTTGGTCGAAGCTAAGGCTAAACACAATCTTGGTAATCATCATATTTCTACTGCAGGCTTTGTGAGCATAGCGTGCTGCGCTGAATCAGAATTTACAGTGAGGAAAGGTATAAACTACACGTCAGATAATGGGCTCTTCCATGTAGGTACAAGTTGCCGTGACACAACCAGCGCAGCAGCAAATGACAAAACCAAATTTAAAGTTCGAAATTTCAACATCTCCTCAGGGAAAATATGCTATAGTCTGCAAACCACTAAGGGCCAAGACTATCTTTTAAGGGGCTTTTTCATTAACGACAATTTTGAGATATCAGAATCCACCACTTTCCTTGATGTTTTGATTGGTGTCACGCCAATAGGTGCAGTGAACCCATCCAGGACTTTGGAGGCAGTGGAAGGCAATTTTAGAGCTACTAGTGAGAATGTAGACTTTTGTTTAGTACATAGATTGGGGGATCCATATATTTCACAGCTTGAACTTAGGCCCCTGAATGATTCAAAGTATTTACAGGGAAATGCTTCCAGTGTCTTGAAAGTAATCAGTAGGATTGATGTTGGAAACACTGGAGATGACATCAGGTATGTTCTATGCTCTTCTTTACTGGGTAGAGAAATGAGAAAGATTGACAAGCCTAAAGCGTATCACTAAAGTTTTTAACAGATGGAATTGAAAAGGAACAAGTAACAGTCATAACACTTCCGCGTCAAAAGTTACCCAACCTGTCTGCCAATAGAGACACTGCTGTTACTAAGAATATGAGACTCACATGGGATCTGATATGAATTTTTACACTTCATTGTAGGCGGAAAAATTTGACATAACTCTAGAGATCAGTGAACTGTAGGAACCTGGTCTGTTATCTTAATGCAACAGGAAAGTCTTTATGCAACAAGTACTTTATTGCAAAGATTTTCCAATTGCTGCATGTTAACCATATTTTATACTTGCCAATGTCAGGTATCCAGACGACACATTTGACAGAATTTGGAAGAGTCCTGACTCTGAAACTGTTTCTCCATCAACATCAATTACCAACACATCAGTCTGCATCGCTAACAGAACAATTCCTTCCAAAGTACTGCAAACAGCACTGACACATACAGACAGATTAGAATTCCTACATGGTGATCTTGGAACATATGATAAAGATTACACCCTGTTCCTTTACTTTTATGAACTCAACTACACAGTCAAAACAGGAGAAAGGATTTTTAATGTTTACATCAACAATGAGATCAAGTTGGACAAGTTTGACATATTGACTAATGGATTAAACTATGCAGAAGCTTCCCTGACTGTCAGGGCAAATCAGACGCTAAACTTGACCTTAGTAAGGGTGAGAACTGGATCTGATTTTGGACCTATTCTAAATGCCTACGAGATCCTGCAAATGCAGACATGGTTTCAAGGAAGTGACCAACAAGATGGTATGCCTTAACACCAAAAACACAAGTTTTCATGGTTAGTGATGCCTACTGCTTGTGAACTCAATCATTAATTAAGTTACCTCTCTCTTTAGTGGGCCTGATGGTGAATGTGAGAGATGAACTGCTACGCCAGAACAAGGAAAATGAAGTGTTGCAGAGTTGGTCAGGAGACCCTTGTCTTCCAACTCCTTGGCAAGGCCTGGCATGTGATAAAAGTGGGGGTTCTTCTGTCGTCTCTAGGCTGTGAGTTTTTTCCTCAATGTGCCTTCTAAGAGACCATCTTGAACAATAATTTTGCTATATCAAAATTGAATTCATAGATTCAACATTTTTCTGTATTCATCATTCTATTCCCAATCAGAAGAATGACAGTATAATTTGTTGTTGCTCATTACCATACTTTTTGCAGGGATGTGTCTTCAAGTCTGCTTCATGGACCACTGCCTGCTAGTATTCCTAATCTAACATACATAAAGGAATTGTATGGTTAATACTGGTGTTATCTAATGGCACTATGGTTGTTCTTTTTAAGGAGAAACTCTCAACTTACTGCCTGTTGCTTTTGATACGTAGGAACCTTAGCTACAATGACTTCACTGATAAGATCCCACCATTCTCACCATCCTCCTTGCTCATATCAGTGTAATCTTCTCGTTTCTTTGCTGCTGATTCAATTGTATCTTTCTGGTTCTACCTTACTACCCGAAAACTTTAAGAGAGATTGTTCTATGAACATTCAGGAGGTTATATGATTAACCTATAATTTTCAGGGATTTGAGCCACAATGATCTTATGGGGTTTCTTCCAAATTCTCTTTTACAACTTCCACAGCTGACAGTATTGTAAGTTGCAGCTATAATTTTCCTTCCAGTATGACTAAAGAGCATCTCCATGATCTGATGTTTGGTCATTTAAATTAGCATATGAATCACTTCTTATGCCTCCTACAACAATTGCTTCTCTAGATACTACGGATGCAATCCTCATTTGAGCAAGGATCTTCCTGCCAGCTTTAACAAATCAAGGCTCTTGACAGAGTATGAAATCTACTTGTGCTTGATATTGTCATAGACAATTCAGTATCAGCTAATGGGAAAAGCAATTTCTAACACTTTTGGCATTTAAATTCAGCTACAGGAAATGTGGTGGGCAAGGATCAAGCCAAAGACCAAATGGAGCCATCATAGGCAGCATTGCCTGTGGATCCTTCTTAGTGGCCATTGGAATTATTTTTGTTACCATTTACGGAATAAAGTTTAGGGCAAAAGGAAAGTTTAGTGGCAAACAACAGTATCCAATGACAAAGAGTGAGTAAACAGTTACATTTCTACAGGTATTTTTGAATATGAATCAGGGTGCCACGCACAAACTGAATGCACTTGGCTTTTGAAGTAAACCCAGATTTTTCAACCCCTAACTTGTGTTGTAAATGCCAACAGAAGTGTCCAGTGTATTGATAGTTTCAAGATGTCTGCAAATATTTTGGGAATGCATACAGTGTTTGTGGAATATCTTAGCATTTGTTTCTCCCACATGTGCACTGCAGATGCTGTTTTCTCTGCACACAGCAGAGATAATATTGCCTTGAAGCCAATCCCTATTCAAATGTACACCCTGGATTGCATAGAGAATTGTACTCAGAAGTACAAAACTTTGATAGGTGAAGGTGGCTTTGGATCTGTGTATTGCGGCACTCTGCCTGATGGTCAGGAAGTTGCAGTGAAGGTCTGGTCATCCACTTCAACTCAAGGAACCCGTGAATTCGAAAATGAGGTAATCATAGCACCTTTATCACAATTATCTGTCTTGGCCAATGTCAGACTTGTTGACATGTACAATAGCCTTCTTCAGCTTTCCTCATGCTAATGTCATTTTTCGCTTCCCTTTTCACACTCCTTTTGTCATTTCTTTGATTACCTCTAACATCAGTTTCACAGTCAGAAATGACTTATTAGTCCTATCGTATGCCCACCGGAAATTTCCTGGTCCTGTCTTCCATGCAGTAGAGTTCTTGCATCTGATGAAAAAATTAAGAAGAATATTGCAGATTTAGGTTGTGCAATAATTCAATAAATACTGCAGCCATGAATCATTATCTCTCTTGGCATACATGTGATGACAATTGTTGAGAATCCTTACAGCTAAACCTTCTTTCCTCCATTTGGCAAGAGAATCTGGTACCTCTTTTTGGCTATTGTTGTGAAAATGATCAACAAATCCTCGTTTATCCATTTATGTCCAATGGCTCTCTTCAAGATCGTCTCCATGGTACTTCCTGTCAAATTCCCTACCACATATCCATCTTAATACTCATCACCCTCTAACAAACACAGTTCCTTGACAGGAGAAGCAGCGAAAAGGAAAATTCTGGACTGGCCGACCAGGCTATCAATTGCTCTTGGTGCAGCTCGAGGCAAGTAGTATTGGGATATTAAGCATTTATGTCTTGCTATTCTGTTTTAAAGTATTTTTCAGTACAAGTACATACTGGTGTTTCATTTTCCTGAATAAAATAATCTCGACGTTCAAGTCAAAGATACTTTTTTACCTAGCCCCCTTGGGAAGTAACCAAATGGTAAGGATGAGCTCAAGATGCCAAGTCCTAGGCACACATCTTTTTTCAACTATTTTTGAGATTGATTCAGATACTCATAGCTTAACAAACCCATAACATAAATGTGCACCAGCATTCGTCAGCATCAAAAAAGGAAAAGGCTTTTGCTGAGCTTAAGACAGAGGAGACCTGCCTCAGTAGGAAGTATAAGTTTCTGGAAAGCCAGTGTCATTACTTCTGTTGATTTCATGAATTCATTTCCCTTTTTTTCCAATAGTTGAAAAACAGCACCAAAATGCTTGTACCGTGTTCTCATTATTCAGGTTTGACATATTTGCACACATGTGTGGGGCGTTGTGTGATACATAGGGATATAAAGTCCAGCAATATACTTCTAGATCATAGCATGAATGCCAGGGTAGGCGACTTTGGCTTCTCGAAATATGCTCCTCAAGAAGGGGACAGTGGTGCTTCACTGGAAGTGAGAGGCACAGCTGGATACTTGGATCCTGAGTAAGTACAACAAGCTTCATCTTTTAAAAGGACATTCCAAGTGAACAAAGTTCCCACATTGTGACAAGCTTCATCTTTCTTCAATCCAAAAATTTCACTTGCATAAGCCTCTTTATGAACATTGGCTTATTTTTCTTCTTTGAGATCTTAAGCAAAACACTTGGAAGGCTTTTAATGCTCAACTAAATCTCCATGACAATCCCATGCTGTGCAGAGAGTGAACATAACCTCAAAAGCATCGGTAGTAGAATCCTGAATCCTTGTATCTCTACTGTTTCAGGTACTACTCAACCAAGCATCTATCTGCCAAAAGTGATGTCTTCAGCTTTGGTGTGGTTCTACTTGAAATCGTTAGCGGACGGGAGCCTCTCAACATTCACAGGCCTCGGGATGAGTGGAGCTTGGTTGAATGGGTATGCCAAGCATTGCATTTTAAAATTTAAACCAGAGATATTTCTAATGGCTCTCCAATTGGTGATCTCAAAATTTCTAACCACTACTACATACAGAGGCTTTGTGGATATGTATGTGCATGTGTGCATATACGTTTGGATGAACTTACACACTGACAGAAAACCTCATGTTTGCAGGCAAAAACCCATATAAGGGAGTCAAAGATTGATGAAATTGTGGATCCTAACATAAAGGGAGGGTACCATGTAGAGGCAATGTGGAGAGTGGTAGAAGTGGCATTGTCATGTATCGAGCCCTTCTCTGCTTATCGTCCATGCATGGCTGACATTGTTCGAGAGTTGGAGGATGCTTTGATCATAGAGACTAATGCGTCTGAATACATGAAGTCCATAGACAGTTTGGGAGGCTACAGCTTGGGGGGGTCTAATCGCTTCTCAATAGTCCTAGACAAGAAGATTGCCATGCCGCCACCAGCTCCAACTCCACCAGAACCATCCCCAATTAATACAAATGCAATGGAACCCCCAGAGCCTAGATAGCAGATGGGTTGATGAGATGTTTTTGAATCTATAGATCATGCTCAGTTTAGAGTGCATGACCACTTATAGAAAGGAAAAGTGGATATTCTCACAATGCTGCTGTCTATTCTATTTATTCAAGAGTTCAAGTTTTAATTCTGAATATTCAATTTAGGAATCTCTTTCTGCAACAAGAAATTTAATTATGTAGCTAGGGCTTACCTTACATTCTTACTAAAGCAATGAAGATTAGAATCCATGCTTAAAACAGAAAACACTGTATCAGATCTACATTCTGGAGTTCAACCCAAAAACTAAGTTTGTTTCATAAACAGAATAGATTTACTGGTAAAGGATCAGTAGGGGGTTAAGGCAACATATGCTTTACAGTGTATGCTACAGAGCAAACCACAGCTAAACAAGACATGAGGCACTGTCTGCATTGAGGATAAGATAGCATCTTAGAGACTTTAAATTCTTCTTCATCTTCTCCTCCTTCTCCTTTGTTTTATTGAAACAACCGATTCATAGACTATAAGCAATCAAATATGACCCAAATAATTAAAATAAACCTGCATGTTTGCATTTCTGTTAAATCTACTCTTATGTACCATAGGTAAGAGGAAATAAGTTGTGGATGAGAATAAAGCACAAGCTGGCTAATTGGATTCAGTAACATCTTGAGGTAATATTTACAAAATATTCATAATTGAGGGAATATGCAGTCAAAACAAAGAGACACTGTTTGCAAGTTACTGTATTCCTACACTTCTACTTGATGCAAGCACAAGGGTGCAAATATTTTGCTACCTCTTTGATAAACAGAATGCTCAACACCTAATCACTCTTCTGGCATATACCTAGGATCTGATACATGATGAAGGGCCCATGGTGCAGTATGACCAGTTATCAAGAAGCATCATATTCATGTTGCGGTATCACATTCTTAGGATATCCCTAAGAACATGGCAGACTTTAAGGAGAATTTGCCTAATCACTCTTTAAGCTTTATGGACAAAGAGCTATAGGGGCCAACTATGACCCAATATTGCCAATGATAGACAAATTCTAGGATGTATATGGAAATTGTTACAGAATTGTCAGATTGTGAGTTGAAGGCCTTTCCAATATTTTGTATATTATATTCACAAACTATTAGATACCAAACGCATGGGAAAAACTCCATTTGATACTTAGCTAGACAGGACGAGAGCAGGTTGCTTCCTTCTACTTGCTTATGGAAAAAATCATCAAAAAAGAAGCAATCAATACTCAGACTGTGTGAAACTATCATCTTGAATGCTAAAACAACATTTTACTTTCTGCATCAGTCAGCAGAAAGCAATGCAAAATTTCTCCACCTTAGAGGCTCTCCAAGTCGAACAAGTCTCATCAAATTACACGAATACAGCTAAAAAAATGATGAAATAGAACCCAGAAACAAACACGGGCATTAAATGGGAAAGAAACAAAGCAACATAAACAAAGATAGATTATATTTATACCATATCACTTGTGATAAGAAGGGGGTTTTACAAAAAGGGAGAAAACCCAGTTCAAAAAAACAAGGAAAAAGGCCAATGATGTGTGTGGGGCGGGGGGAGATGGGGAGGGAAGGCAACGGCAGAGAGACATGAAAATCTAAGTATGGAAAAGAGAAGGGTTGGCCATGGCAGTACCAACTTGGACTTCAAGCAGCTCTAAACGGCGCTCCAGCGTATCAAGCTTCTCATTCAGCGATGCCAACTTGGTCTTGGTAGTAGCCTCTGGGGAGTTAACATCATTACGTTACACAATTATATAACGAATTCTTTGAAAAAAAGAAGAGAGACAAAAGAAAGAAAGAGAACAACAAAGGATCTAGAACTGCTAGTACCGACCGAAATGGAGGAGGAAGTCAAAGAGGCGACGAACGTTAAGGGAAATGTTGGAGATGAACTCCCGATTCTCCCAATCGGCTTGAACTGCTATCCCCACATTCACTGCGTTTTTTATTCCATTTCCTCCTCCTCCTCCTCCTCCTCCTCCTCCTCTTTCCATTTCCCCTCTCTATTTGATCTTTCCTTTTCTTTTCTTTTCTCTTCTTTCCTTTTCTAGATAGACAAACAAGGAGCAGAGAGAGAGAGAGAAAAGTAGAGAAGATCCACTTCACTAAGCCCTCCCTTCTCTTTCCTTTTGTTGGCTTCTGGTGAGGACACCCACGGTTGGTGGGCTTTCTTCTTATGATCGTTTTCGATTTTCTTTTTCTTCTTCTTCTTCTTTTTTTTTTTTTTTGTTAGCGAAATAAATAATTTCCTGAGAAAGAAAAAAGTCAAATATAAAATAAAATAAAGTAATTATGCTATAATCCTAATTTTAAAGTCCAAGAATTGATTGATTTTTTTTTTTTTAAATCTCTCTAGGTCATTAGTTAGTTTTTTCAGTATACTTCTCGACTTTACATGAATTGGTATTAGCGTATACTCAGGATTTTTTTTTACTTTCTTTTGGTCCAATTAAAGTGAAAAATATTTTTTCTCCCCCAAAATTTGAATTTAGTGGTGTACCTGGTAATTCAAGTGGATACTTTATATCAATCATTCAATTGGCATCAGTGTAAATTCAACAATAGCAGATGCCAAACCACGACTGAATTGTTATGACCCTAATTGCAAAATATTCAATTTTGAATTTTCTTACCTCAACGACTAGCTTTTTAATTGTCGAAGCATAAAATTTCCCGAATTAACATCGAATTACTTCAATTGAATCTCGGGAGATCCATTTATCTAACTTTTGAGAGCACCCCTCATGGTTATCTATTCATTAGCAAAAGTGAATTGCCTCCTCACCAATATTCATACAAGTTGACTTTGACAAATGTAGCAACACGTCTCTTTTTGATGTTAAATAGAAAATAGAAAAAGCCTCCCCGGTTTTAAGTATCCAATCCAAATCCCCAACTCCATTGACAGAACAAATTGGTCGAGCCTAAGCCTCGATTCATAGATTTTGATTGTCAAGGCGAAGGTAATTAAATTATTATTTTTTTTTTAAATAAAAAGAAAGCAGACAGACAAACTTGATCTAAATTATTAATAACTTACAAAATATAAATCCAAGGCGCAAAAGAATCATCGCCACAAAAATGAAACCAATTTGGCCATAAGCACAAGAAATTTAGTTACCTTATAAGTGACTCGAGATTAATAATTGCAGTCTCAAAATAAACATTCATTCCAAGGAAGTTGTCTCGAACAAATTTAAAAGAAAAAAAAATAAAATAAAATGAGAGCCTAAGTGAAGCAGGACATCGGCAGTTAAGACCTTCAGCTCCGTGTCGTTCGGCTTTCATTGATCGTTAAAAACAGGATTTGGCACCGACGAAAAAAAGAGAAAGTTAAGAGTTCCCTTAAGACGCACGGAACGTTTCGCTATTTTAATTCAATCAGACTTAGAAAAGCGTGAGAAGGAAGTGACATAGTTTCTCTGGACGATAGTCCTGTAACTTCCAAGTCACTGTAAAAATTTCCTTGATGTTTAAGCAGCCATGATTGCTCAAGACGACAGTGTTCACCGGGAATTAAACTAAGTTTTCATACGATCAACGTTAAATTTAGCCCACCACCACTGAGGGGCAAACAGCTGACTCAGAGGCCAAAGTAAGAGATGAGCCTCCTGTTCTTTTCAACCCCTGCATACCAAACTGAGTGAAAGGTGAGCAGCACTTCAGGCTGTTGCTGGTAATAAGCCGTTGTGCCTGAGCAGTGCCTCGGGTGAAGGCTCACGCCCCCGGAATTCCACAAACACCTAGACATCCAAAGCCATGACATTTTGAACAATGTAAGATTGAAACCCCCTTTTTCTACTTATTCAGGAAAGAAAAAAGAGTGGCTACAATCAAGAAGAGCATGCCATGATGTCAACAAGCTTCAAAAACAGTGAACAATGGTAGTCAAAAGTTTCGTCTGCATCAAATTTCAAAGAGACAAGAAGATACACGAGGGGAAATAGAAGGAACAGTTAGTGGTTTTATTGTCTGACCTCTAATGGTGCTTTTCCACCTCCGAGAGCAAGAATGGTCTCCCGGAACTTGTGTCCCGTCTCTTGGACAGCCTGTCGCAATAACAAAAGATCATGATTCCAGCCAAATCCATCAAATAATGACCAACATTGAAAGTGAACCAAGTTTGTGGCAGTATTGAGTTTCTGTGTTCAAATGTTACATGCTTGCAGATGCATGACAATCTCCGAGCAAACTTGTGCAGCTGAATTGCAGATAGTACGCAAGGAGAAAGGGATACTGAATATGAAACTTCAAAGGTGCAGTTCCTAGGCCAACTATTGCAGTTTTCAAGTCTTTCCCACTTTCGCAATATCAACAACCCACAAACAATGTATATTTTTACTTTGGTAGCAGTACAAGAAATCCGAACAACACTATTTTCTTAATTCTGATATACTAAAAAAAAAAAGTACACTGTATTCATAGCACCAATAGTGTGTAAATGCATTCATAGCACAAACTGTGTCCAAAATATATCTTTCAGAAAGAAGGCAATTGCTATTCATCATGAAGAATGACCAAAGGCAAGCAATCATTGCTAGTTGTGACATAAGTGTAGGAATCCATAAAGGAAGGGCCAGAAATACTTTCAAAAAAAAACACAGAAAGAAAGAAAGAAAGAAAGAAAGAAAGAAAGAAAAGATGATGGCCAGGTCAGCTGTGGGCAGCATTTCCATCGCATACCTTACTGTCATCTAATCCAGCATCCTCAAAAGCTGAGAAAGCATCTGCTGACAATACCTCTGCCCACTGCAATTGACAGTGGAAGGGTTAAAAATATGCGAGGAAAAGAGGAAATCAATCAACTAGACTTATATGGCCGAAAACTTCCTTTTTTATTTAAAATTCTCATTTAGATTACACTGCCATGGATCATGAAGCATTTGAGTCATATTCTCACCATTCATTCTCTCACTGTCAATCAAGATCATTTCACAAAGGGAGCTAACGGGCACTCAGTAAAACGTACATACCTTATAACTGTAATATCCAGCTGCATATCCACCTGACATGTGAAAACCATTTTATTTAACATAAAAATAAAAATAAAAATAAAAATAAAAAGAAGAGAGATTGCAACCAAGTAAATATTAAACTGAGAAGTTCAGAGCCGACCTGCAAATATGTGACTGAAGCTGCAGAGGAATCTATCTTCTGGCAGAGGGGGGATAACTTGTGTGCTTTTAGAGATCCTTTGGTCAACATCAAAGACAGATTCTGACCCACCTGGCATATACTTAGTATGCAACTCCAAATCCACACTAGCAAACCTCAACTAAAAATTGTAATGGGTAAGAAAGTATCCAATCCAGAATTGAGAGACAGACAATTTGCTATATGTTTAAAAAACGAGGATAAAATTTCTGTAGAAGAAAGAACACTAGCGATGCAAAGATCATATTCAGTGGAATAAATATTTAAAAATAATAATAAAAAAAGAAGTTTAAAGCATATAGATTCTCCTCAAAAAAAGAAAAAGAAAAATAAAGAGGCCACACTGTCATGTTTCACTAACCTGGCGAAGACTGAGGGAACCCGCACGAAATGTCTTTGCAGCAAGAAGTTTTGAATATATGTCTTCTGGAAGACTCTCCCCAGTCTCATAGTGTTTTGCAATGCCCATCAAAGTTTCCCTGCAGCAAGCACGTGCATTTTCATACAACAATATAGCACAAAATCAATATTGTCCATTAATGAAACAACAATGAACAAGTTCCACGGTGAAATTATATTCTCAGCCTTATGAGCTCATTATTTTAGTCTTATAATTTCTCAGAGAGATCAACAGAAAATACCATTCCAGAATATACAGGATATCTGCGATTCAGAATATATTACCTGTGGTAACACCAATTCTCCATGAACTGGGAGGGCAGTTCTACTGCATCCCATTCTATACCTCGGATTCCAGCAACAAGACCCTCATCCTGCTTGGTTAACATATGCTGAAGGGCATGACCAAATTCATGGAAAACAGTCTCAACCTGTAAAAAGTGTCATGCATCCTTACAACTGGGGGAATAGGAATCTAGCCACAGCACTCACTGCATGTGCACATCTTCATAATCCACAAAATAATTCATTCCAGAAGGATAGAATACAGCCCCAATAATTGAGCAATAAATGTCAAAATACAAATGCATGATAGACAATGAACTAAATAACAATGGATTCTAACATTACCTCCCTGAATGTCATAAGGCTTGGTTTGTCCCCAACTGGCGGTGTTTGATTACACACCATGTGGGCAACAGGTAACCTTGGAGCAGTACCATTCCATGATAAAACACGACTTCGTGTAACTACCTCGTCCATCCATGCACCTCCCCTTTTCTCAGATGGGCGAGAATAAGGGTCAAAATAGAAGTATGCAATTGGACTCCCTGAAGAATCTTTAACACAGTAGAATTTAACATCCGAGTTCCAAACCTATAAAATAAGTATGTATCAGTGAAGTGTAATACAAATGATCAATTTGCAGCTGGTGAAGTGGACCAAAACTTAGAGAAAATGAAGTATCTTACTGGAGCTAAACCATGAGCTGGTTCAATATGAATTCCAAAAATTTTCTTTGCAAGATTGAAAAGGCCATCCATCACCTTTGGAAGTGAAAAAAATGGCCGTAATTCTTCCTGGGAAATGTAAAAGAAGGAAGATGATAAAATTGGAGATTTTCATAACAAGTACAAATATGCAAATAAAGCCAAAAGGAAACAGTGGCAAAGTTGACATCATTATAAAGTGCCATTTCCATGCTTTATACAGACATTCCCAAAACATGTGCTATATTTCTAAAGCTAAATGCAATAATCAAATTAAGCACAAGTAAGTGATCTCCGCAGTCAGAGATTAGAATCTCATTCAACTGGCTGATATCAAATTTGACATACAGCCTTCCTCAATAAGTGCAAAGCAATAGATAAAGTAAAAAATGAGATGGGTTTCATTGGAAAAGCAGGCTCAATTGTACATCAAATCTATATCACACCATTACTAAATCAACTTTTTCTAAAACTCTTTAAACTTTTGTTCATGCTTGATTAATATATATATATATATATATATGAGGTACTTTACTTGCTTTTTAAAATGAAAATTGGACCAAAACAACAGGCAAGAAAAGTGTACAAAAATTGATGGAATATGCACAAAAAGATCACAGAGAAGGTACGTATCAATTCCATAAAGCCTGCTGACATCATAATAGAATAAAACATAATCCAAACTCATGATAAACATAAACTATACAAAATCAGAGAGAGAGAGGAGAAAAACCTCATTAATATTATATTTAGACTCACGAAGCCTTTCAGCCCAAAAGTTTATATCCCAGTGACTCAAATCATTTGCTTCAATAGCACCTTGGGCTTTGGAGAAAATTTTAAGGTCTTCCATATCTAAAACGATCACAGAAATCATACAGCAGTGAGATCTTCTTTCCAACTAGATGCAAAGGTAGCATTAAGAAAGGAAAATTCATTAAGTTGGAGAAGGTGTAATGTGAACAGAAAGACCTTTTCAAGAATATGGAGTATAATTTAGCCATACACATGCATCAAAAATAGCACATGTGAAAACCAAAGGGAAAATACCAGACATATTTGGCAAAGAGTTGAGTTTCATTGCAAAGTACAAAAAGGAAAAAGACAACATCCTATTCTAAGGCATTTCACAATCCTCTTTGCAAGCACATCATTATATGCATGGTTATGCATTCATTTATACTTCCTAAAAGTTACTATTAAAGCTTGTCAACCAACTAACAAGTTAGACCCCCAAGGAAAATTGTTTTCCCAAGAGTTGAAAATACTGCAAATAGAGATTTCTTGGCAGGCACTAGGTGGGATATAGATTATACCTTGAACTGCAGCATCCCAGGAAGCCATCCGCAGCTTTTCTAGGAGTGTCTCTGCTTTTTCAACAGTAGCCATTTTGGTTGCCATGCTAACCTGTTATGCATAATTCAGTTAAGATGTAAAAGCTAGCATACAACACAATTACAAGTACTACCTCTGCATAATTGTTGTAGTTCAGGAGCTTAGCCTTTTCCAACCTAAGCTTCAGTATTTGGTCAATAATTGGAGTATTATCCAGATCACCACTTGAAGCTCGAGTTACATAAGCACGGTAGATTTCTTCACGTAAATCACGGTTTCGAGCATGTTGCATGACAGCCATAAAACTTGGTGCATCCAATGTGATTATCCATGGACCATTCTCAGCAGTTGCATCTTTATGCCCCTGGCATTTTATATATGAATTCAAAGCATTGGTTCTAGCATTGAGTAATGAAACTGTAATAGATACAAGAGACAAAAGTATACCAACAGCTCCTGACATATAATACCTTGGAAACTGCTGTCTGTGCAGCTAAACCAAGTGCTGTAGCAGGCAATCCTTCAATTTCTTTCTTGTCTGTTATGAGTTTCTCAAAATTCTTTGTGGCATCCAATACATTTTCCCCAAATTTTTGAGATAGCCTTTCCAGTTCCTGCAATTTAACTCATAAATAAACAGCAAAAAAGAGTGGAAAAACAAGATTGAAAAGATTTGGATAATTTAACAGCCAGTGTTTTCCAACAACAAAAGCACATGAGTATGCACATCAGTGACAAGCAGGAAGAGCAGACAACCATAAACTCCAGCATAAGAGTTATTCTAAACCCATAACCATAAACCCTGAACATTGCATGTGAAAGGTAGACAAAAACAGATTCTTTGAGAACTAACTAGAAATGCACCTGTTCAATTTTGTTAAACTGGTCTCTTTCATCATCTTCCAGAGCTACACCATTAAGTACTGCTTCCTTTATTTGGGCTGTACAGTCACAAAATGAAGGGTCATCAAGAACTTTAAATTTGAACATAATCTTTAACATTAATGTTTGTATCAATTGCAAGAAAAGATCATTGTTGATGACATAGCATCTAACTGGTATGTAGACATTCAGGGTACATATAAATAGTTAACTGGGTACCCACCAGTATATCAATTGAGTATGTGGAAGATGCAAGCAAAGTCAAGAGCTTCATCATTTCCATGTGAGTTACATTGGCCAGCATTTGGTGGACAGAAAATCTGTTTTGTTTTAGTATTCCTTAATACCTGCCCTTTTTCCCTCCCCATTTCTAATCCCTCTAAGGAAGTCTCACTATCAGCTCTTTAAAATCTGCAAAATGCAACTGAAGCCTCAAAGGTTGTAGTCACATACTGCCAAATGCTATGAAACATTTCACTGTTCTGAAGCCTACATTTAGTTGAAAAATAATGCGTATTGCCTTCGTCTATGGTTTTCTGGTTTATGACTGCCTAAAAACTCAAATAGCCGATGACTCACTGCAAATAAGTCAATACTGAGAACTCAGCTAGGTCAAAGAATCCAAACTTGATGAAAAAGGAGGTAAGTGAAAATTTCTGTTCATTTTGAACCAAGCATGGTAACAATTGAATAATTGCTATTGGTAGGCAGTCCAGATTAAATATCTGGTGCAAATATTAGAGATAGATATTGTAAAGTAACAATCAGAGCAAAAGTCCAACCTCACCAACAAATAGTGAAACAAAAATTATCTGAAAATTAAGAAGGAAGCACAATGGAGCGAGCACAAGAGCATGCTAAATGTCAAAGTGGCTTAAAAAACTTACATTCCACTATCCTTTTCTGAGCTTCACTAAGTGTCTGCCATTCAGGAGATTCCTTAATGGCTTTAAATGCATTGTAAATTGGTTTACTTTGTCCCATCCTAAGCTGAAATTTCACCTTTTCTGGCTGCATTTGGAGGCTAAAGACTGTAAGTACATGAAAATAGGAAGAATGCACAAATTTTATGCAACAGCTGCAAATTTAATCAAGACAAAACCAATTACAGTTAGGTAAATATTAATGAAAATTTGATTAACTTAGTACAAACAAAGACAGTAACACTCATGATTGTCCTTGGCATCAAAATCTCTTATGCATGATTTCATCTAGACATAAGAACAATTTACCTGAACTTCTTCTATTGCAGAACGGAGCTCGGCAGTATCTTTTACAGCCTTTAGATGATTGATCATCCCCCAAACAACAGTCAGCTTATCAATAATCTTCTCCAATGGCTCCACCAACTTTGGCCATGCCGGCTCTACTGTGCTCTCCAATTCCTCCAAGTCAGCTTCCTAAACGAACAGCACGAAGGCGCAGGCACCAACCATTAACAGACAAACAATATTCATCCATCACATCAATTCATTCGCTAATAACAACTTAAAATTCTCAAATAATCTAACAGTCAACCCAAGAAATTCCAAGACCTGTTGACTTGAAACAATCAAGAACCGAAAGAAACACACTGAGAGAAGACCAGAAGCCAAAACAACAAAAGAGGCGACAAGATACCATAAACGTTCAACAGAAAGGACCGAACTTGTGATAACCCAATTGTCAAACAGGCAAAATAAAACACACCCAGAAACCGAAAAACAAGAAAGCTCACAAACATACAAGCTTCTTTAGCAGAGCAAGGATCCCAGGCCGGACATGCTTAGCCTCGATGACATGGAAAGGAGGGAATTCGAAGTCCCGCAAGAGAGGATTGGCGTCGAGGCCGTCATCGGAGAAAGACGTGGCAGCCATCGGAAGCGCGGAGAACGAAGAATGGCAATAGGAGAAGGAGCGCGAAGCAGAGACAGAGACGGGAAGAGTGGATCTGCGGTGGTGGAGAGCTTGGAGGCAGAAGGAGAAAGACGAAGACCAGAGGGGACAGTGATGGGATTTGAGGAAATTCTTGGGGGTAAAATGGGAATAGGGAGGGCGTTGTTTAAGGATTGGCTGGATTGAGCGGGAGAATGAGACGCGCGATGCCGTGATGAGAAGGCCGAGCATCAGGGGCGCGGCCAATGAGGCTCTTTCTGGAACGCGACTTTGGCTTCTCATTTTGCTTTGCGCGGAAGATGCCCTTTGGGATATGATACGATATGACTGACGGTGCAAGGTTTGTAACAGTAAGTGGATTCTATTGGCCACTTTTTTTTTTTTTCTTCTTTCTTTTTTAATTTTTTATATGCAAAGAGAAAATCATAATATATATATAAAGATGAGATTTAATTTTTTAATATAAAATTTATAGAGTAAATAATCTTGACATTTTTTTCTTAATTAATTCGGACAATGTCAATGTCATTTATATCCTAATATTTATATTCTGTCTCATTTTTATTTTTTAGGAATTATATTTTTAATTGATTGACTTAATTTTAAAAATTATAAATAATTGTTAAAAATAAATAAATAATTATATATATATATATATATATATATATTAAATAACTATTTAAAGTTGTTAAAATATTGTTATTTTCATTTGTATTTCTCTAATTTACGTCTATGTAATAATTTTTTATTTTTATTATTGTAGATTAACTTATTT
Source organism: Bruguiera parviflora (assembly GCA_019804595.1). Lineage (NCBI taxonomy): Eukaryota > Viridiplantae > Streptophyta > Magnoliopsida > Malpighiales > Rhizophoraceae > Bruguiera > Bruguiera parviflora. The sequence continues at coordinate 11,285,827 of CM034046.1, read as the reverse complement.
GTTTATATTGAATATTAATTTCATTAAAAATGTACTTTAAATATTTGGATGGTTTAGATTTATTGAATAAAATATTAATTATTTTTTATTTAAATTTTTTTATTGCAAAGGAATTATTTATTATTTAAAAAATTAAATCGGGGTTAGTTTTGTTTCAATAATGTTTTAGAAAAGGTGATAATTTATAGCCTTATATTCCTTGTTTTGGGGCATGCTCAAGTAAGAAAACACATATCCTTTATTTTTTGATCGAGAAACATTCCCTTTTATATGATGAATTTTTGTTGGGCTTCGTTTTCCCACTGGAGAGAGAAGGCAAGAAAAAGCAAAGATAAGCCAATACGTTGTAATTGTTAATTTTCTTTTAGAAAAGTACCCAAAAATACTTGAAAAGTGTAATTTCAATGTGTTTTATTAATGTCTATATGAAGATAAATAGCAGAATGTCCCCCAGAAACATATTCGCGATATGAAACATATTTTCCTGCACTGCCCAAGCAAAAAAGAAAAAAGTTTTAAAAATAATTACTTTTGTGTTTTCAACAGGTTAAAAATAAAAAACTCGCCAACTACACTTCACATTTTTTAGTTCGAAGCCGGCTTTATTTATTGAATTCGTTATTCGGCATTGCATTCGGCAGTGAAAATCAACGAGGAAATGTGAAGGTACGTACACAACTCTCGGAACAATCCAAAGTCATCGGGTTTATTATAATTGGTGTAGACCAACCAATGTTCTTGAGATGGGCACAATTATAATGCTTGAAAAAATAAATAAATAAAAATTAAAAGGAAAGAAAATGAGTAAATAAATAAAATTTTTCTTTGAATATGATTAAAAAAATGAAAAATAAGAAAATTAATACTTATAAAATAATATTTATACCTATATATCACCTAATATATAACTTGATAATTTTTTTAATATCAAAATCGCATCCATAAATTTTTTATGGTGATGAGTTTATTTATATTTCGCAATAGTTAAAAGTTCTTTTGGATATTAATTATAATGCTGAAATTCTTTTTGTTGGTCAACTTCAAAGGTTGACACGTTGACACGTTGACGAGAAATCACCCTTGTACATGACATGTTGGTGAGAGTCAACTGAGTAAGTTCAGAATAATTTAGTAATTTCTGATTGAAGTTACTCTAAGATTCTCTTTTTACTATTTAACGTGGGAGATAGATCTCATTCACCCATCCATCATACTCTCTTCCATCAAATTTATTGACGTCCTCGTCAAGAATTGGAACCTCTTCTTACCTACTCTTTCCACACGAAATGCTTAGTAGAAAACATCGACATAAGAATCGAGATTGATTCTGATATCACTTGTCACAGAGTTATTATTCTCTCAAAAAAAATAACCTTTTAAGGTAAGATCCCCTTCTTCCTTCACATAAATGATTGGAAAATTTTGCAGTAGGTCCCACCTCAAAATTTTTCATCGTTTTCTCAGTATTTCCTTTAAAAACTTTATTTCTTTCCCAATAATTTTCTTTTTCGGCAGTTTCCAATAACCCAAAGAAGGGGGGTGTGTGTTTTGTATTAAGGAAAAACAAAATCACCGCTAGAAGGAGGGCTTGAACCTCCGACCTTGTGGTTAACAGCCACACGCTCTAACCAACTGAGCTATTCCAGCTCTGTAGCACGGCCTCTCTCTATTTAATGTTAACAGCGTAGTCTCCACACCAATTCATCGATGATTTTTATCTAGTGTTCCCAGCAAGTTTTTCTTTGGTTTGTTTTTGAGAGCTCCCGGCTCGCCCTCTCAAAGTCAATTAGACTAACCCCTTGGTCTCAGGTCAAATTCTAACACGTTGAATTCGAGATTTTTTTTTTTTTTTTCATTTTTCCCCCAAGAGGGATATATGTGTCATAATTTGCCAGCTCTAAACACAATGGAGTAGGAATATCATTTTTTTTTTCTTTTTTAGAACAAGAAAATGTCAAATTTAGATATCCATATTGTCCCCTTCGATTTGGGATAATGACGTGAGGAAGTGATTCTTTGCAATTCTTAAATCGAATGTTGATAACATATTTTTGACTAGGTTGAGAAGGCCAATTTGATATGGCGCGTGCTAAAACTATCCGTAATACCAAATGATGTGAAGGGCCAAAAAAAAAATAAATAATAAATAAATAAAATAAATAAATAAATAAGGGAGAAATAATCAACAGCGCAATGGAATGAATAATTTTTTCATAGATTCTCTAGTTTTGACATAGATAACTCGTCTTCTACTGGATCACAAAAGTGGACTTAAGATTGTGGTATGGACAAAATAGAAGTGCAAAAATAAGTTAGGTTTTATGTTAAGCGAAACACAATTAAGTTCATTTTTTACATGACCAATAATAAATACAACATTAAAATGTTTTTCCTCAAAAAGTCTATTTTTCAAAAAATTTTCTGAATTTTCCTATTGATCCAACACCACATATTTATTGATTTATTTTTTTTTCTTAAATTGTGAGATTAATAGCTTTTTACTGCATTCAATTTCTTCAACTCTTTTAGTTTTTTTGCAAGATAAAACAGTATTTCGTATGTTTTTATATGACAAGAAATGATCGCAATGGGATTTCGTTTAACGCAAAGTGATTCGTCGGAAGGACTTAACATCCAAATCCTAAATGATTGTTAGAGATGCAATGCTAATCAAAAGTTAAAAAAAATAAAAAATAAAAAATTATCAGAGAAAGGTACAAGATAAACTAACGACGATAATTACAATAAAAAAAATGTCAACTTTTCGGGAACAAATTCTTTTAAGATATAAATGTAAAACAATTGAACTTATTTATAATTTTCTAAAACACAGGGTGGTGGGAGCCGGACAGAAAAGGATAAAAGAGAAGGAGCGGGGTGCTGTGGACACCGAATCTTGGAGTGAATTGCATTGTCTCTTGCATGTGAGTACGTGACACTTTTCCTAAACCCCTTCTCACGCATGGTCAGGCAAAAGAGAAACACGACGATCAACTCTAGTCCCCACAAATTTCGGTGGGAATGGCTGGTGCAGGTTTTGTTGTACCAAATTCACTAAGCTTTTTGGTTAAAGGGAAGCCGAAAGGTTAAGTCAAGAATTAAAAACAGGGTTATTGAAACTTAAATACGAAATTAAGAGGTTTAAAGTATAGGACACCAAAATCACTTGTTTTGATTATATTGCTAATTAATCTTCTTATTTATTTTTCCCTGGTCCTTTTGTTCTCTTAATTCTCCAGTCTGTCTGCACGGTCTATTTGTTATTGTGGGTGCAATTAAAAAATTATTCATTTTTTAAAAATTTCAAAATTTTCACAAATAAATATGCAAGTAAAATAATAAAATGCACAATAGACTAAATCGGATGTACAATGAATATTAAAAACGTCTGACGTACATTTTCTTGTCTTAGTTACACAACATGCTATTTTAGATGAAAAAAACAAAAACAAAATCTTGAATTCAAAATTTTATTTTATTAGGTGAAACCCATTTTCATATTAATTTATGACCAAATCGCCTGATTATTAGGTGAAACCCACTTTCAAACTAATTTATAACCAAATTATCCGGCCGTAAACCTTTTTTCGTGTTATTATTGTCTCATTATCCGTCCTTGGCTTAATTTTCCTGTTCTAAAAGTTTCATTGATCTTCTTGTTCTCCGATTTTTCCAGGTTGTCTGTGCCGGTCCACAAACTTTCCAACCACCGGAATTATCTATTTTAGTAACAAAGAATCCTTCCGGGCAAATCATGGATTGCGAGCACAATTCATCATTATTCTACTTGCTTCATGGAATGCTATTAAGAGGATTCTAGCTTGTCTCAATATGTTTCTTTCGGGATTTTCTTTTTCTTAATCTATTGAGTTTTTTTTTTTTAATGTTTTAAATTCAATTTCAACTGCACAAGGCATCATTTCAATTCAAAGGCAAAATTATTGACCTGCGGTTCTTTCTCTCCTCTTGTCCCCCCCCACTCGAAATGTAGCTTCTATCCAAAGGCTTATCAAACCAAATTAACAGTCAACTTTGTCACCATCTATAGGACCACCCGTCTGAACGTGTGAAGTCATTATCTCGATGAATTTAAAAGGAATGGTTCATATTGGTTTCTCATTTGTTGTATCCTTTTGTCTCACGACTCTGTGACTGCGATCCCTATTCTTTATTTTCGTTGAAACATTGTACTAGAATACTGTTATAATGGCGTTTGTTGCCAAGCTTTTTATTTTATAATTAATTGGCTTTGGTTAAATTTGAAGACTTTTAATTCCATACATTTATTTATGTGTTAGTTAATGTGTAGTGATACATAATTGTTGGCATATCGCTGTTATCTATTAATTCTTCTTAATTAATCTGCACGGGCGCTACCTACAAATAATTTTCCTCTAACAAATGGCACAACCCAATTAACATTATTGATGAAGATTCTCTTCTTACTTTATCTCAGCAGTTGGGCTGTAATAGGTGAAAGAATCTTCACAAAATTTGTTGGCAAATTAATGTTCTTATTTGATTGTAGGAGCTTTTAAAGAAGATTTTAAGGTTCTTTTTTAAGTAATGCCGAGTTCTACTTGCAAGTTATGTAGTGTATTAAATACTATGTAACTGTGCTCACAGCAGAAATATATGGGTTTTTTTTTTTTTTTCTTCTTAAAATTCATCGGTTAATGTTTCAGGTAGGATGTGATCACAGGTGTCCTGAGATAATGCCCAAAATTTTACTAGCTAATTTAGCCGATATCAATTATATAATAATTCTTCCAATTTTCATTTACGATATAAAAAGGAAAAAAACTACAAAATGCCCAATGGATTTCTTGGGCGACAAAAAAAGGGACGTAGAATGATATGCTTGAGTGTAGCACAAATTACCATGTAACGTGAAATTGGCTTAATCGATGGAATCGACCATTACTATGCAGTCGAGGGGATTTCAAGACAGACCCGTATTTATTTTGTTGTTATATCTCAATTTCGACCACTTTTTTATTATAAAAAATATATTAATTATTATAAATATAAATTAAAATTGAGATCACTTATTAATATTTTAATTTAATTTTTCTCATAAAAAATTTACTATCAAAATATTATTAAATTTGAATAAATTTTTTTATATCTAATTTAATAAATTTAGAACCAAATATCATGCACATACATAATTTTCATTTATTTAGAAGCAAATGACAAAAAAATTTAAACCTAAATTAATATAAAAATACACTAAATTATCATTAAACTAACATCGATCTAAATAGTCTCGATTTAGAATAAAAATGCTAGGACAATTACCTCTCTTATACATGACATGTATATTTTTAATGTGCCCCTCTCTCTTATTGTCTCTCGCTCTCTCTCGTATTAATATTTTCAGTAAAAAGATGAGGCAAATTAAGCTGACCTAGGTGCGGTAAGTTCGTCGAAAAAATGTCGTTGACGCAACGAATTTAAATATAAATTTATACATTACAACATTATGAATGTTTATTATTTATTTTTAATTTTCTAATCTACATTTGCAATTAAGGGTGTTAATCACAAATGTGTAATTATTTATACTGGACCACTAGGCCAGTTTGGCCCTGACTTGGACCAAAGCTGGTCCAATTGAGGTTTACCATTTCTATTAACATGAACCACTAGTTCTGAATTATAGCTACCTTGGGATCGACCCATAGTTAAATTTGTGTGTATATAACGGTGAAAACTCTGAGTTTGGGAGACATTAAATTAATCGTGTGTTCAGGTAACGAAGTTGTAATGTTATTGACCAAAGTTGAACCCATGTCCAAGGTATCCCAGGATAATTTTTTCTTTTCTTACAAACCGCATTTCCACTCGACCAAAATGGAGAATTAAACAAGCCGATTGCATTACTTGAACAAAAGAGGAGAGGGAGACGGAGAGTAAAGAGAATTAGTGAGGCCCCCGGGGAAAGAGTACAAGCCAATAACATGGACGTAATTAAATATTATCTTTTTTATTTTCTATTATATATCGTCGTTGGACTGAACTGAGGAGGGACGCATGCGGAGGAAGCAAGCAATTGGCATCAAAAACCTCATACATCACATCAAACGGTCATCCTCTCAAAGCCCATCAGAATGGAGGGGGCAGTCCCTCGCCGGCGGTCATCCCCTTATCTTCATCTTCCCGGCTGCATAGCGTCTCCTTCTTGCATACCAACGCGCGAAGAGATGGGAGAATACTCGCGCATCCATTGCGGCACTAGCAACGTCGTCGGCAAGGGTAGCAGCAGAAGAGGCCGGAAATGGAGGAATCTCATAAAGAGGCTAGTGAAAGACGGCAAGAGCAGCATATACGGGTCGAAACCCTTGTCTTTTCATTACGATGCGGTTAGTTATTCCCAGAATTTCGATGAAGGCTGCTGCCACTCTGAGGACCTCTCATCTCGCCACCACTGCCGCCCCAAAGCATTCAGAGATGTTAGATGGCCCGTGTTGTATTATCATCAGTAGTAAGTAGTAATGTTTGTCACCAGTAAGTTTGCAAAGTTACCGTACTATCTTCTTCTTGTAACTATTATATTGTGATCTGCTGGATTCAAATTTAATTTGTAGTGCTTTTTGAGTCAATTTTGCCCTCTTTTTTTTTTTTATTTTATTTCAACTCTTTCAATATATGCTATGATCGTGTATCATTTTGGATCTGCCCATGCACATGGTAGTGGACTGCGTAATGTACACTGTAAAATCTGGAAGACTGGAATCTCATATGATCTCAATTAATTATTGCATCTTTAGGAAATTTATTCTCTCTTGATTTAAAAATTTTGGCACAGTTCATAGTTTCCGGATGTTGTTCAAAAAACCCTTTCTTTCTCCTCCAGGAAATGCAATAAGTATGTAAATTGGCAGGAGGAAGAGGAAGAGAAGGGAGACGAAGCCCAGATAAAGCGAAATAATAGAATTTGAATAAATGATAAATTTAAAAATTTTAACCCTTTTATTTTAATTTAAAATTTTTAAAATATTAAAAATATAAAATATTTTATTTAGGGGGGCAGACGCGCGTCGTTGGAGATGATGAACCAAAGGTTCTATCTCCGACATCGGTGACTGTTTATAGGGTGGGGATTTTTATAATTTTGTCGAATTTTTAATAGGAATTTAACATGGTTTAATTTCGTACAGGCTTAAACATTATTTGAAAAGGGTCAAGTTAGATTTAGAAGATCGATCGATCCCCTTCTAAACTTCATACCTTGTAATAATTCCAACATCACTGAGTCAGTATTCATAATTCAAAAGGTACTTTTTGCTGAGAAACTTTCCTCACGCGTTCCCTCACGGATGAGTCAGGCTAATTTTCTTTTTTCCATCAGAAAAATTATTAAGTTAATTATATAACAGAAATAATTTTTCCTTTTTTTTTTCCTCATACTCTTAACTTCAATTTTAAATATCAGAAGTTAAGTCATCATCTTGAATTTGTATGACCCCCCTTAGAGATTAATCTCGCAAGTCACGATCACTTATGGTATGTTTCATTCAAATGTTGATATGTTATCTTAACTACTAAACATATTTTTAATAACTCAATAAAAAGATTTTTTTAATTTAAGAAGCAAATTAATTGAATATTAAATATGTGACAAAAAAACATTTAGTAAAACTTTATCAAAAAATTTTTTTAAAAAAAATTTGATTATGTAAAATATAAAATATGTATTTATAATACTCACAAAAATAAATAAATAAATACAACATATGTTATTAATTATATTCAAGACAAAAGAATAGAGTGAGTTTATATAAATTTTAGAAATTGATGTGTTATTTAGTTAGTTTAATTGATAAAATATTTTAATTTTTATTTTAAAGACTTAAGTACAATACAATATCTAAAACCAAATAATTTATGAAAAATATTTAGGTAATAAGTTTTTATGAAATAACTCACTATTTATCAAAGATTTTAGAGACCGAAATGGTAAAATTGAATTATGTTTGAATTGGAAGTAGCATATAATACAATGTTTCATAAAAATAATTTATGACTGACATATGTTTCGTACGCAAACAAATGCCAATTAAAACATAAAAATTATATAAACTAACGAATACCTGTATTGAATCTTAAAAAATATTTTTTAAAAAATACATAAAATAAATAAAAATAAATAAAATTTTTTAATTATAATTAATTAAAACATAAAAGATATATATTAATTATAACTAAAAATTGCAATAAATCGATGTCTATTTTCCGCATCTTTTGAAATAAAATTCGGAAATCTATTTTCCAAGCCAATTGACAAATATGGGAATGGTGTCGACGTGTCGTCCGACATTTTGGATTTTTTAAATCCTTCTCATAAAGTGCAAATCAAGCCACGGTAAAGATCTTCTCTTCTCTGGCTTCGCTCCTCTTTGGAAGGTGCTGCAAATTTGAACCACCTGTTGTTTATTGTAAGAGCTTCGGACAATGATATTCGATTTGATGCTGGTCTTAAGTTACTTGTTGGTGTTGCCTTGTTTTAAAATCTTGGTTAGCATTTTGTTTTATTTCCTCCTTTTTGTCATTTGTGATCCCTGACTCAGATTGCCGTCCTTTAATTAAGTTCGATTACTGAGATTTAATTGGGATTAAATGTCATGTGCAATCCAAGTAATCATAAAAGTGATTGAGTTCATGAAAGATGCGACCTTGTAGTATGCGAATAGAAATACGAAAATGCAAAGTTTAGATCGATGAAGTTAAATGGGAATGAACTCTCAGCTATAGTGTATTAAAAAATAAAAATAAAAAAAGCTTTGCACTTTTGGAACAGTAATTGGGTTATATTAGTTACAGGCATATAGAGGCAGTTAAATAATAAAAAACAGAAAAAAAAAGAAGCTATTTATATATATATATATATATATATATATATATATATATATATATTTAAAATATAATTAAAAAAAAAAAGCTTTACATAGGCTTAATGCAGGGATCTTTGGGGCCTGAGTTTGTTTCATTCTATAATGAAATGCGATTTGCCGTTCAAAAAAGAAAAAAAAAAAAAAAAGAAAAAAGCGCAGTTAGATGCAACATGCCATGCCATGTAACTAATGAATACTTCGGTTTCTGACCTGTTTGGTTTGAACTGTTAGGGGCAGATAGAAATTATGTTTGATGATCCTATCCCATGCATTTATATCTTTAACACAATGCACTGATGCATAAAAGAAATTGTATTTATGCTGATTATAATTATCAAATGTCAGAGATTGACTATTTGCTGTCGTCTCTACCGTCGGATATTTCAACAGCTACTTGGTGCAACGAAATTTCTAGCAAAATAATGAGCGGACTATTATTCTGATTCTGCAGCTGCTCCACTTATATGCACAGGCTCATCCAAATCTGGTCCAGGAATTCTTGATACGGCTTGCGCTTTTTTCCCATTTCGGGGCTTCTTTTCTCCATCTTGCCAAGTAGTCTTGGAAACACAAAGTGATGGGAAGCTCGTTTACCCTTTCGAGCTTCACGCATTCAAGTAAGTCAATATCAAAATCATTCATTTGGCAACCGACAAGACTATGGGTACAGTATATTGAACCACCCCAGTCTAGATGTTTATCATAGAGTAACATTAATTTGTAGGTTGAATGTACTGGCCTGTTGTGAGCAGAAGGCTTGTTGTTCTAGCTCATTTATGCCTAATCATCACAACCATTCAAGTTTCTTGTATTGTTTTTTTTTTTTTTTGGGTTAGAAATTAATTATTTAACTCTGCGAATGTCAGACCCCGTGTTCAGTGTTGCCGGAGGGTTGCAGTAGGTCGACGGCCAGCGTAAAACTAGCCAAACCCTTATGATAAATCATTTATTTAAAATGTGCAGTGATGGCTGTAATTACTTGCTTGTTTCGGGTATATTTTGTTTTTAATGGTGGGTAAAGTTGGATAAATAGCATCTAGGAATGAATTTATCTTTTTAGTTGATTATGAAAAGTGGTTGTGGTTGTGTTGTCTTTTTCACCTGGATTCCTTGCTAAAGTCCCTGAATATTAGAGTGGTTCACAGTGTTTTGACAGACTAGGTTAGCTATAACTGGAGGACAGTGACATTACTGCTAATGATTTGTTTGAATGCTCTTTTGTCTATGTTTGCTGAACCTGCATGAAGCTATTAGGCTAGAAATGTCGCAAAATTTGAGAGAAGCATGTCTTAGATGATTGCAACCAACAAAAGTCAATGGAGAAAAGTTGGATGACCAATGAGTTTCCACCCCACTGGTATCCATTTGATGACAAGAAGAAGGGCTAGTTGGAATGTGGATCATGGATTGCATGATGTGTGATTGAATTGAAAGTGTGACCCAAAATGAAACAGAACTATGATAAATCATTGCTTGACAGGCTTCATGCAGAAATCCTCTTAAGAGAAATTGGAATAGACAAAATTTGGCAACTTCACTGAGGACTCTAGCTTTGCTTGACACCAGCTAAGCTTTGTACCCGTTTATCTCCTTGTCTAAAATTTGGTAAGATGTATAGATTGCATGCTGTACAATCATGCTGCTTACTTTTGGATGTCATGTGTCCTGCTTCTTTTGATTGCCCTATAAATATTTCTGAAGGAGTGCTCTGTGACTAACCTTAATAAATAGATGACTTGCAATAAAAGTATAACGCACACATGCAATTTCTAGTTGTCAATGATGAAGGGAAACATTCAATAGAATGCATTTAGTTTCAGTCCTAGAGGGACTCCTTTTTGAAAAAAAAAACAAAAAAAAAAAAAGCAACTTTTGTTAGCTTGATTTGAGATGGCTATGAGTGAACTGTGTTGCAATTTGGAACCGAACCAATGTGGTTATTGAGCATCAAATTTGGTTTCAAGTTTTGGAGGCGCAAAGGCTCTGTCCTGCAGTATATGGCCAATTCTGTGCAAATTCTAAATGCAATTACAATATAGGTGACAGATTCACATGTCTTGATTCAGTTTAGTTGAATTTTCGTTTGTTCATGGTGCTGGTCTCAATTCTGCTAGCTTCAGATCCAACTAAACATTGGCTTTGTTATTCTTGGTTCCAAGCCTGGGAAAAGCAAGGAGGGTTTCAGCAGTCAGGCTAAAACTAGTGAAATCCCTAATGATAGAATGAGCATGCAGGAAATGATGCAGATTGCTTTGAGATAGTGCAGTAAGGGTACGGTTTTGCCTGGCAAACAGTGAAGGTCAAACCATGATGGCCTTCATAGTAGCATATGACTTAGTTTTAGTTAATACCTACTTCAGAAAGGAAGCATAAGTCCTGCTCTACTCATCCGTATTATGGATGAATTGACAAGACATTTTCAGGATGATCTCCTATGGTCAGTGCCATTTGGACGGTATTATTGTGATACATGAGACTATGGAGAGGCTAAACCGCAAATTAGAATTATGGAGAGGCCGTAGAATCAAAGGGTTTTAGATTGACTCTCAAACAAAATACATGCTTGTAATTTCGGTAATACTGAGAGCGAGATAAGACATTTTATTAGACTAGATATCACAAAAGTCCCTCAATGTGACCAATTTTGCTATTTTAGACTCTTCAAAGGATAGAAATATAGAGGAGGATGTTCTTCATAGGACAAGAGCTAGATGGCCAAAATAGAGGTGTGTGATTGGAGTGTTTGTGACTACAATCTTCCCTTTAAGTTGAAAAGTAAATTTTATTGAACAATGATCGGGCCAAGGATGTTACATGGTAGTCTGTGTTGGGTTGCTAAAAAATATGTTCAAAAGATAAGTGTGATGGAGATAAGAATGCTTAGATGGATTTGTGAGATGCTGGGAAGGATTGAATAAGAAATGAGATATTTGTAGCAAAGTAGGTGTTGCTCGTATTAGATATAAGGGAGTGAAGTTTGCATTGGTATGGACATGACTAATATAGACCTAAAATTATTTCAAGTAAGGGGGGTACCAAATTTAGGTAGATGGTGTGAAACTTAAATTGATTTGGAAGTTTTTAGTTAGGAAAGATTTAGTACAATGATAAGTTATGATAAATTTAGTTAATAATAAAATAAAATAATAAGAAAAAATTTATTTAATTGTTTTTAATTAAATTTAAAATAAATCAATAATAATAATAATAATAATAATTATTATTATTATTATATTATAGCATTGGTCTCATCAGGAGTCTGCTGCTATTATTGATAAAAATGCTGACGCTATTATATAAATTTCATGAAAAGTTATGGTCTGAAACACAGAATGACATCTTGACCGAACTGTTGATCTGAGAAAAGAGAATTTATTTTTCTGCTAGTTGGGATTGATTATGTGCATAGGCAATGCATTATACCAGTCTAATTATGCTACCTTACACAGACAAGGGCTTTCATAATATTTCAACAGGAGGTAATAATGTGATCATATAAAAGATGTATTAGTTATTGTGCTAATTGGCTTCATCTAGATCAGCTCAATCCATGAGCATATTCTTCAATCCATGAGGTATTATGGGGCATTTAAATATTCATCAGTCCCTGTGCATGCTTCAACGTAGTTGGAGTCTGCTGCTCTTTCATAACATCTATCTCATTTCAAGTTCGAAGCAATAAATTCTTGATATAGGTTTGCATGCAAGGATATAAAGTTTTATTTTGCTCTTTCACTGAATTGGCTTTACCTCTATTTTGATGCTCTGGGTGCTGCCTCGTAATCTTGCACCTCTGGTGGACTTAGTTGGAGATCGATGGTGACATGAGAATTGTCTCCATTGTGGAAACAGTGTGGGCTGAAGGAATTCATAGCCGTTGCATTTACAGCTCTTGTGCCATAAACCTGAAAGGATATGCGTTAACATTTACTTAAGCACAAGAAGAATCTTGATTTCGTATGATGGGATATGATTGCTCAGTATTTGATGGAGGTTTCATTGGCTTTTTAGATGTTTCTGAAGGGCCTACAGATAATGAGATAATGAGACCTTCTTGCATAATTCTATGTTTTCTTGATTTAAGAAGTTACCTTCTTATACAGTTCTGTATTTTCTTGATGAATAAGGGTTCCCTGCAGTGCAAGCAAAATATAATGGCTGTTATAATTTTAATAAAATGAATTCGGAGAAGAGAAAAACTAGTAGTTTATAGAAAGACCTTTTGTCGTAGCACTTGAATTTCGTCAGTTAAAATTTGTTCCTGCGTGAACTGAAATGTTATGCTCAGGAAGCATGAGATCTTGCACGAACAGGTGTACGGATCTCCTACCTTTTTAATGCGAATGTCCCTCAAACTCATTTCCAGCTGATTCTCTAAATTTTGTAGGCCTTTTACACTCAAACCATCAACTTGTTCTCCCATTAATTGCCTGTCATGCCAGAATACACAAAATAGAATCGACCCCGATAACAAGTGACATAACAGGGGAAGATAGTTGCAATATTTACTAAGCCTTATCCTACCATTGGAAACTTGGTGATCTGACTTGGCTTGTGGGAAGTTTCTTGGTTGATTATTTGCTCTTTGCTTTTTTCTAATGCCTGTTAACCTTTGGCAGTTGTAACCTGGTCTTTTGTACCAGTGCAGTAGTCAGTTAATGACTTTAATTTATCTATGCAATTGTGACTTTATCAATGGACCTCAGATGCATGTATCTCTTGCCATGCAGTTGCAATTACCGTTTGTTATGGCTACTCCTGAGTGCCTAGATTCAATCACCTCTCTTTAATCACGGTTGCCTTATTCTTATGCTACGTATTCTAGTCTCAAGTAGAATGATCTTACCGATGGTTCTCTTGCAGACTGTATAGTTGCTGCTTTAAGAGTGCTGCCTCCCTTTGCCAAAACTGTGGGGCGCAGTATAAGAAATCAAGAGTGAGCATAATGCTGCATAAATTGTGAGTTGGTTACTGCATTGCATGGATGGCAAACTAATGTAACATTTTTTTTTTTTTCTCGCAGAACACGGCTACCGTAACGGTGGAAAACATTAATGAGAAAGAGTGGATTGGTTGATAGAGCGTACCTTGACCTCCGACGTTGGATTGAGTAGTGGCTGATTTTGGTCCTGTACTTTGTTATATCGTTCTATTACTGAATTCATGCTGGTCAACAGAAATCAATGAATCAGGCTTTTATAAATTTGTTGTCCCAAAAGAAAGCATCCCTCGAAATCAATGGCTACTTTGTCCAGTTCTATGGCATCCTAGAATCTCACGATCTGTTCTACTCGATGTAGCAGTCATTGCACACACACACACACACACACACGCGCACACATATGTAGATATTTTTGGTTATGATGTGCTTTTCTCGGGGTCTGTGGTGGCTGATAGCTAAGTGTTGTTGGATTTAGTGGTTCTGCTGCACCAATCTTTTTCAAGCACCATCCTATTCGAGAGGCAAGATTGAGGTTCCAAGACAATTTTCCCATATTCATTTGAAGATAGATGTTCTATGTGTCTGGCATGTTTAGGAACTCACCAAGCTGAAGCTTCCTTTGCGCAGTTGCGTGTTTGAAAAACCCAAAATGAAACATAAAGGAAAAAAGAAGCAGAATAAAAGATACAAAATATATGATAAAGTTATCAGGCAGGAATTGTGGTGTCCAATAAGCTACACGAGGATTCCCATTTTGCATGGCAAATATAGGGCAGTGCGCGTATAAAATAGCAATTATCTCTCGTGAGAACCCTTAATGGGGTGACAGAAGACTTCTCGATTACACCAACAGTCTGCTCTAAATTCTTTATTACTTGCCCTTATTATAAGTAATTCGACCAAACACGTCCAAGATATCCCATGTATAAATGAAATTAGTTGCATGAGAAAGAATTTCGGTTCTTGAAATTGAGGAGGAAGTAAACATGACATTGGAATTATGGATGTGTACTTCGGACTTTAGGTGTCGTTTGGTACGAGAGTTGTGGAATGTTTTGAACGGCACTTTCATTAATATCGCAAGGGTAATCAGTCGGGCACAAAAGTATATGCCTACTCTTGGCCTACAAAATAGACTCCGAAAAGTATTCATCTAACATATTCCATTCTACTATAAAACCACCTCAACCAACCTACTCTCATACACAAAAGTCATCCCTATACACGCCAAAACCCAACAGCATCATACACTGATCCTCAGCAAGAAAAGCATTAAACCAACATCAAAAACATCCAGGACCACCACAACCAAAATAAAGCAAAAACTTCGCACACCCTTTCATGCATATAACATCCATGGAATTGTGATGAGAATGTTGAAATTCATGAAATTGTGCAAATTCATAAGTTCCAAATACATTGCACTTGAAAATAGAAATATCTTGTTCGAGAATGGTGTACTCTGTCTTGACACTTAAATAATGTGCTTAGATGACGGTTTTTGCTTTATCAATGAAAGTGCTATTCACCAAAAAGAGCGAGAGAGAGAGAGAGAGAGAGAGAGAGAGGGAGGAGAAGACGAAGAAGAAGAAGAGAAAGCAGAAATTATCTTGTCCAAATCCCAGGACAATACTTTTTTTTTTTTTTTTTTTTGCTTGGATGAACTAATTTAAATTCCTATGTATTGTAGACAACGTTGGGATACAGCCCTAATTAGGATATCATAAATAAGGTTAAATAAGAGGGTATTATGGAAATGAGTTGAGTAGTCAATACATCCCTCCGTTAGGAAATTTGGTAAAATTTATCTCCCAGTAAAATTTTAGTTTCCTCCAAAGCAAGGACATCAAAGTTGTTGATACTAGACTCAACAAGGTTGGGAATAAACTCTTGCAAAATAGAAAGACATTAAAAGGTGTAAGTCTACAACTCGATGTTAACACACTCTAATCCTTAAATCAGTAAGAACTTAAGAGTTAAGATAAAATGAAAGAGTTAAAGTGAGTGCGAGAGGTATATCTTGTAAGAAACAAGAGCCCTCTTATTTATAAATCTGAGGAGGACACTTAATTTGGTGGATCTCATTATTTATCTGAGTGTCAAGGATAAGGATCGGAGGTTTATAAATAACTATAGTTGAACTTAGTGAGCCCAACGGAGAGATATGGAGACCTAGACCAACTATTGGACACCCGATAGGCCTAATTTAGCCCATGTGAATATGCATTTCGACCATACATGATCTTTTCATAAATATGCATCATGATCTTATTTCTAACTTCTTTCTCTTGTCTCTTTTCCATCTTGACATCTTATCGGCTATCATTAACAACGCGATTTCAAGTTCTTCAGTCATGCTGATGATTGATTATATCCAAAGGAGCTTGGTTGATATTTACGGAATATTTTGACACTTTGATCAAAGTCCAAATTAAGTTGGATCACCAGTAAACATGATATACATTCTTTTTCACCCAGTGGACTCCAAAAAGATTGTCTTGTATTTCTCCTTTTAATTTCATGGGGTCATTGGTACAAAATAATGACCCTCAAATCTTCTCATATCTTGGGCACTAATAAAAATAAGAGATAATTGAGAGAATATTACTATGGATTCAATTGGAAGCGACTATATCAATTTATAAAAAGAAGAGGTGAATATATATATATATATATATATATATATATATATATGTTTATTAAAAATATTAATAAGATACTTATTAAATTATATAAAAAGTAATTCAAATATATTTTTAATATAATTTTTAGAATTATATACAATTTGTATGATAAAATAAAATAATGTTGTATTGAAATTAAAAATTATGTTAATGTTTTATCTATTTTAATCTTATGTTAGTTAATTATGTTGTATCTAAGGTAACTAGGATTTGCCAAATATTTCACTAGTTACTTGTAGCATGATTTGAACAATCTTATGTTAGCTGCACTCTTTTTATTAATATTTGGATAGGCTTTATCGTTTTGTTTCTTGTGTTTTTTTTACTGCACTCTCAAAAGCTCTTTTATAATCTAAAAGAGAAAAAAATAGAAAAAACACAAAAGACTGTAAGGCACAGCATAAAACATGTAAATCACTGCCTTGATTAAATTGCAATCTGTAAATGGTGAAAAATAAAAAAAGGAAAGAATCTCTCGGTAGAGAATTTTTTTTCTTTTTAAACCACCAAAGTAAACAGCTTTATTCAATCCGTATACTGCTATGAAAGTCTTTTAGATGGTAAATGACAAGGATTTCCTGAGTCTGTCTGCTATATTCACTAGGCGTCGTCTTCTCTTGGATCTATAATATCGAAATTCAATATTAATGCATGACTACTTTTCCATGTTGGCGTCACTTCATAAATATGCTCAAAGTTCATTTAAGTTTTGATGCAGATTATAAGCACAGTTCCTTGTATTCAATATACAACCTGTTGGCCATCTCGATTATTACATCAACATATTATTACTTTTTTTTGTGTGCTGGGGCAAAGCATTTAAACTATTTGACGTTGAGACGAGTGCTGAATTTCACATACTTGTAGTGGCCATAGTTTTATGTTGGATTGAAATCTAATCTGAATTTTTCTCTGTTTTTCTTACTAACTTGGTGTACTAGGATTTTGGGCTGATACATGTGTAATTTTTACACAATCTTGTTGCTGCATTAATAAAAATTTGCAGTCACTTCAAAAAAAAAAAAAAAAACACACACACACACACACACACACACACAACCTATTGGCCATCTCGATTTCTAGTGCGCATTTAAAATTTTTCCCCCACTTGCCCTCTCGTGAGTCATGATCCAAAAGCAGACTTCTTATCTCCTGACCTAAATCCTTGAATAGCAAGTCAAACATCACCAAAGCTAGCTGCTTTTCTTAAGCTGATCATATTATCGGGTGTTGCATTTCTAGATTTGAACCAGTATTATACAAACAACAAACAACAAGCAGCAAAAACCTTAGCTTTACTTGATGCATGGAAAATTTTCCTTCATTGTAAAGCCGAACCCTGGCTATGTTAGGTTATGGTATTGAGTTAAAAGATGAAGAAGATGTTTAGCAGGTTTTTCAAGTTATTTAATTCATAAAAAGGACTAGGAAGTGATTAAAAAAAAAAATCCCAAAATTGTAGACATTAATTTCCAGATATAAAACACTAGAGCGGAAAGAAAAATAATAATAAAAAAAATTATTAGCTCTATTATTTGAGCATTAATTAACAAAGAAAGCTAAGGATGTAATGAGGAAAACAGAATGATCAAACCTGGTATTTGTAAATTCATATAGCTTTCCAGTGGTAGAGAAGATCACAACTCCAACTTCAGCATCACAAAGAATCGCCAACTCTTTTGCCTTTTTAATCAAACCCTTTCTTCGTTTTGAGAAAGTCACTTGTCTGCTTGTAGAATTGTCGATCCTTCCAATCACAATCTTTCTTCTCCCCATAAGCAAGCTGTGTATATGTATACTTAGGGTTTCTGCAATACAGAAATTGGAAAGAGAAGCCAAATATTTAGTACTGTTAGTGGAAGACAAGAGGACTGTTAGCTTAAGACAGAAGAAGATTTAAAGCTTACAACGATTGAGCCAAGTGAAAGCTTTCCTAATTAGCTAATGGTTTGGATGCTCATCATAGATCTTTATAAGCCAAAAAGCTATTTTTGTGGGAATAATTATAGCAGCATGTTCAAGAGTTTTTTTTTTTTTTTTTTTGATACATTAAATATAACGCACCGACAGATAGTTTTGATTTTCTACATGGACTCCTACCCTGCCTAAGTAAAATACCAAATGCATTGTTTATTTAATGGGAAAATCCTATTTTCTCTGACAGTATTCTCATTACACTATATATGTGAAAGTGAAACTAATTGAAATATTTTTTATCACAAACAATTTCTCTCAGGCAAACCCCATATAATTAATACAGAGCTAAACGTTGCGACTCTTACTTGCCTTATGAAATACATTTAAATACGGGTATTTTTCTGAGTGCTGCATCTTTCCGGCCGCCGTTAGCCGAGTTAACCCGTCATATATTTGTCCATGGAATAAGATATGGTATGCTTTTGTATAGTTAGCACATAGGTGGAGTTGGTCTAATTATGGTTTACCGATGTTAAATTTAGGTTGGAACTTTAATAACCATCTTGTTCCCCATATATTTTTTTCGTATAGAGTGCAAGAGGAAGGTTATATAGACAAAGCTGAGCATCACATTGTATTTGATGCAAAAATTCTCCCTAATGTCCATGGAGGCATCTTCTTGTTCTTGGTCATAATTTCGTACGCTGCATTTTCATGCAAACGCAATTACCAGCTTTCCCCCTTTTTAACCCGTCTCTCTATGAAAAGAAAAAGAAAAGCCACTTATTGGGGAAGAAGAATATCATAATTGAGATATCAAGGCTGGTACATGACTGCCTTTTTTAGTTTGTTGAATAATAGTACAAATCAAACGTGTGTTGTAAATATATACGTTGTGATGCTTAAACAATTCATATAACTGTATGCATTTGCAACTGATCCATAATAACCTGCATCCAAATATTAAGAATATGATCAATAGGCTTATCCTTAACTTTCTGTCATATCTTTTACAAATACATACTGTAGTAAGTCCACGACATTTTCTTGGTTTAACTTCCGCAAGCACAAACTCTCTCTTTTGTTTTTTCTTTTTTTGGTTTTGGTAAAAATAATAAGTAAGCATAAGTGATGTCTCACATACGCCGAAACGAATTGCGTTCCATCTTAGAAATAGAGTATTTGCAACCCAACCCAAATGTTAGCTTTGTATATCTAGAGGCCAGAGCTGGTAAATTTACGGTGGGTAAGAACAGGCAAAGGACTTGGCTACATCCCCACGTGTCAGACAAGGTGTTAGAATTAGGGACAGAAAGAAGTAGTGGGGGATTATTGGTTTTGCTTTCGTAGGATTTTCCAAATCAAGCAAAAACGATATAAATTCATGTTGACCACAATTGTGAAGGCTAATTTCTTGCTGGCTTATCTATCTGTCACCCTCCAGCTGGGTGGTTGATACTCGATAGTTCTTTTTTCACTAGTCATTTGGTGTTTGGTGTTGCCAAACATATTTAGCACTTTTCTATCCTTCAAGAATGCTACACCTCCAACTTTGCTTTATATAGTTTTTCAAAAAACAAAAAAAAAAAAAAAAAGGAAAAAAAAAAAAAATTCAACCAGGTGAAAAAAAAAAAAAAAAAAAAAAACGGATTTTATTGCTTTTGGAATAGTCCTGTTAATATATATATATATATATATATATTAAATCAGTATGTCGGGGTTGGGAGGCTTGTGGAACAAATATTGTTTCTCATGGACAATATATATATAAGGTGGAGAAGTAGTGACATTGCTCGACACAACTATTGACTTAAAAGATATTTTTACATATAAACAGCAATACTGTAAGAAGAGTTTTATTATAGATGAATAAAAAATATATACAAAATAGATATTAATTTTACATAATCGTTAGTTGTAGTTATGAAAAAAATTGTAATATTTTTAGTTGTAATTATAAAAGAATTTGTTAATTACAATTAATAGTTATAATAGATTAATATTTATTTTATACCTATTTTAATTGGTTTATTTTTATTTTTATTATTATTGTTTTGTGTAAGAATGTTGAAGTCACCCTAGTGTGCTAGAATCCATGGACAGAGACATTGGAACGACAACAGTTTGCTCTTAATTAGCCAACTGCTACAAGTCCGTACATCTGATCCACAAAAACTGAAATTCCACCAGAAAACCACGCTTACCTTAAAACTTATAAAGCAGGTACTTAATCAATATAACATTGTTAGTATATGTGTGTGTGTGTGTGTGTGTGTGTGTTGTTTATTTTATTTTTATTTTATTTTTTTGTCTTGTTTTTTAAAGAGGGCTAAGAAGGCAGGTAAGGACGCCACTAAAAATCACGTAGGCTTGGGGACGGTGTTCCCTAGAAAAATTAAACATACATTGGCCTATGTCCATGTGATTGTGTCTTCCCAGACCAAGAATATGCGACTTTGGCATGAATCTTTTTTAGGACCTTAAATTAAGGAATCCCAAGTTCAAGACTAGATTAGATTATACAGCACGGACCAAAAATAATTAGATTATGCACTTCTTAGGCCTCCTGCTACGAGCTCAGCCAGGTGTCAATCATCAATGAATCATAAAAGTACGTAGACCAAGAAAAGGGTTGGTGTCTGCAGCATTTGTCCAATAGATTATCATCCCAACAATGGAAAATGTCGCCTTAGTGACTCAGTCCACAAATGAAAATTACTTCTTTTATGTTAATGATGTTAAAAGAATCATAAATTAACAAGAGAAGCACATGAATTCCTATCCTGACTTCCAATTTTGTCCGACCCTAGAGAAAGAAGATGTGGCTCTCTATCCTTGGGAAGAAGAGAGAGCGGGCTCCTCGTTCTGCCCAAACTGATAAAACCCATTCTCAAATTGGATAAACAAACGTATTACTCTGACAAGAGATTCCTTCTCCCCTTATCTTAGGAATAGTTGTCTAGATAACTGTAACCTCATATGCCCTGTCATCTAGAAAATGACACGATTTCAATTTATACAGACGATCACCCGAGATGTGCCCCAGGAAGTCAGCCTGCGCGTAGTCACACGTCTGACCGGATTCAGATTTCAGATGGGTGGTTAAGTGTGGAGAAGATTGTGCGAAGCCATTACTGCTTCGACGATGAATCTTTTTACGAGAAAGATTGAATCAGAATGTTAATAGATAATTTTAGTTGTACCGTATAGAGGAGTGGTTGCTTTTTTTTATTATTTTTATTTTTATTTTTTTAATTCTTTTCCCTTCTTCTTTTTATATATTTAAAAAAAAACAATTATATGGACGTACACACACTGCTTTTGGAAATTCTTTGAAGTTTTTGTTGGATATTGCTACCGAGAGGTGAGTTTGTTCAGTCAGGAAGTCAAATTTAAAGGACTCTGAATTTGCATCTGAGTTTTAACATTGAGAATTGAATGAGTAAGTGAGATAACTAAGATATTGTACACTTTAATCTATTTCATGTTTGGCATTGTGGAGGTTTAATATTTTAGTTTGTGCACACCACACTAAATTTGTTATTATTATTAGTTTTTGGGTCAAAAACATTGAGAGTGAGCAATAAAAATGAGATTACCTTCTCGTAACTTGGTCTCATGTTCCCAATATCAGACAATGAGGTAGGGAAGCATGCATATTTGATTACTAATTCTAGAAAGAAGATATAAATTTTATAAAATTAATAAAAATTACTTTTATTTTATAATCTATAATTTAATAAACTTCTTAATAAACTTTTAAAAATATATATCTATAGGTAATTGTCACGGGTTCGTCAATCCTTTTGTTTTGTTTTTTTTTTTTTTTTTAATCCAAATATGTCACAATTTCTCCGACTTCAATTTAGTAGGGTTCCCAAATTAATCCTAAATAATCATGAATTTTATAAGACTATAATGTAAAAATTTCTAAAAATTTAAGATTATAATGTAACTTATTTTCAGTTTAGTATAATGTAAATATATATTTGATAGTCTGAGTTAGCACACTAATTATTAGTTATCAAACCTGGTATGGACTGGTGAATTGAATTTCAAACCAATTGGATTCCTTAAAAAAATTAGCTAGACGATTGACTCGAATTAACCCATTGGTTTAGTTGAACTAATGACTCATACCATGGTTGATTTTGATGACTAATTTTTCTTATGACGAATTTTCGCCCAAAGCAGTCGAAATCTTTTTTCTCTTTTTGGGTGGCCAAGAACTGCCACACCATTTTGCAAGACCTTTTAGCTAAACAAAAACCACTCGTTCGTTTTGATTATAAATTATGACAAGTGCCTATGGGGATTGAATGCGCAAGGATAGATTTTATTCGCCGTTTGATGAGTATCTCTACTTTTATGATTCCCATTTTCAGCCGCTCAAAAACGCTTCTTTTTTCTTTTTTTCTTCTTTTTTTGGGGGGGGGGGGCGGATTCATTAGCTTCAACTAAAAGTTTTAAATACGATTTTAGTATCGGTAAATTAAAAATCTTTGATAGTCAAAATAGCTTATTAGTCCCATTAACTCATTACATAGGCCCAGCAGTGGTAACATATGGATACATGGATTTAACCATTCAATATAGAGAATAAAAAGGCCATAGTGTCATGGGCTTCGGTTACAAAAGAGAGAGGCCACGTAGCCCTTTTGTCTGATTGTGGTTCCCAATCAAGTCAGCGTAAGTTTGTGGTTTTCATCCATTGGAGGACAGCTAAGATATAATCCTTTTGTTGGGGAGGTGACCCAAAGAGGACCTAATCGTTCGTGATTCCACGGAAACGGCCTTTGCCGACTGTCTGGCTGAAGTAATATCGTGTGAGTTACTTTTCTTAGTTAAAGACGTTGAGGAATCTTCTTCCATTGTTCAACCAAAAATACAACAACTTGCATTTTTCAGCGCCCCTTTCGATGTTAAGTTAGAATTCCTAACATCCCTAATCTCGGGGAAAAAGGCGGAGACTTGAGGAGAAATTAAGTCAAGATATCCTAAAAAGGAAATTAAATTAAAAATATTTTTAATTTGATTTACTTAAAAACAAGTAAATTTAATTAAATATTATATGTAATAGAAAATTAAAAGTTGAAGTGAAGCGTAATTAAAATAAAAAAATAATTAAAAATAATGAATTTGTTGTAAGAATAAACAAAGATAACAATTGTTTTAAATTAACTAATATGAAGAAATTACCAACATAAGCTGTGTTTCAGCGCATACGCCCACTCCACTATGGTGCTTTGATGATGAGTTGTTGGACATGAATTAACACAATGGTCCGTGGCGAAACCGGAACGCCAAGCGGTTCTTGTGGGTAATCTTTGAAAGCTTGAAGCTTGGCAGCCAATGGGAGTCACTCCTCTCGCTTGTGTCGGGAGAATGCCCAACTGCCATGACATGATCCAAGAAAAACTTGGTTAAAGAGGAAGGACGACATGATGTACTCGAAGAACAAAAGAAACATTTCCGATTTCAGTGCATCAGAAGGTATTGACAATGAAAGTCACATGAAGTTGGCAAGAGGCATCCACCTGTTCTTCACCCCGTGCGTAATCCAGGCGGTGGGTTTGCATTGTCGTGATCAGCACAAACATTTTGTTGGAATAAGAAAACTACCTTCTTTGTAACTCACAGGGCTCTACCACAATGAACTTCAAAGAAAAAATTGGCAATAATTTGAGAAAAAATGGACCAAAACCAATTTGGCTCAAGGCCATGAAAAAAGAAAAAAAAAAGAAAATTGAAAAAACAATTTTGATGCCAATTTTGCCATCCGGCACATTAATTTAATGAAAAGAAATATATATATTAAATTTGCTCCACAAATATAGGATTTGTATCCAGAGCCGCTGGGACCGATTGAGTTGTTCTTCTATGGAAGATGTTGTTCATATGCACAAAAGAAAAAAGGAGGCACGGCAACCATGTAATTACAAATTTCTATATTTATTGCTCTTTATTCTTGCATCTCATATATTTAATATTTATTAATCATACTAAAAATAAAATTTCTTGTATGACTAGCTAGAACTTTTTAATTGTGTGTTTAAATCTTAATGATTATGTTATTTTTGTCTTTCTGATTCACTCGTCACCCGAAAAAAAAAAAAAAGAAAAAAAAAATCACACCTACCCATCTTTTTCTTTTCTTTTTTTGTTTTTTTTTGGGGGGGGGGCACTAATGTTATTTAGTTGAAATGTAAAACCAATCTTTGCTGCCATTGCCGTGGCACTCCAAAGGTTAGCACCCATCATTCGTTACAATTGCTAAAGCAGCCACGCGTTGAAAAATAATAGGCGAGAATTTCTTCACCCCATTAACGGACCCACCTCTTATCGAATTATGTCCAAATTCATAGCAAAACAAACTCTCAATAATCTTACGAATTCCTATGCACACGCGACAGTTTTCCTGAGTGACCCGCGAAAACCCAACGAAAAAAAGCAAGACTTTTGGCATATTCTGGAGCCGCTCTTAATACGTATGAAAACGCATTTCACTTTGGTCGTAAGCCCATTTTAAACTCCAACCCGTGGAAGCGCGAGACCACGGGGACTTAATGCGCACAGATGGATTTTTTTTTCGCTGTGTGTGATGAGTATCTCTACTTTTATGATTCCTATTTTTAGTCACTCAAAATAGCTTCTTTTTTTTTTTTTTTTAAACTTCAACTAAGAGTTTTAAATATGATTTTAAAATCGGTAAAATAAAATTCTTTGATAGTCAAAATAGCTTATTAGTCCCATTGACTCATTGCATAGGCCCAACAGTGGTAACATATGGATACATGGATTTAACCATTCAATATAGAACATAAAAATCCCATGGTGTCATGGGCTCCGGTCACAAAAGAGAGGCCACGTAGCCCTTTTGTCTGATTGAGGTTCCCGATCAAGTCAGTGCAAGTTTGCGAGTAGCTTTTCTTTGTTAAAGGCTAACTCCCGTGTGCTAAAGGAGAATCAATTGTACTCCTTATATCTCGTAGAAGATGATAATATAATAATTAGAAATTTAAATTTTGTAAAAGATGAGAATTTTTATATGTTTTGAATTTTAATTTTGAGGAATGGATACAAGATTTATAAAAATTAAAACAACTGTTAAAAACGAAAAGAAAAGGATCTTAAGAAAGTCTCAGATATGGAATTTTCAATTAAAAAACTACATAGGGTGATCCAACAATAACATAATTTCACATTATTCTGATTACCCTTTTAGAACTAGCCATTATTTTGTCCATTCGCAGGTCCAAAATTTGCATATGTGATGTTTAAGCAAAATGCATGCCGAACCATTCCACTGGGTTGCCGACGCTATATAGATTGGAAAACATTTTGTTCCTGCTCTTGTGCCGTTAGTCAGATGGTGGGATTTTTGTAGTCTCGGGAGAGCAATAACTCATACAGCGATTTGCCGATTGAATATTTTGACTCTTTGGTAGTTTGATGTTGGCATGGTCTTTCATTATAGGTTAAAGTTGCAATCAGTGCAACTGCCATTGCAAAATCAGCCATTTATAATAAGAACAAGGTACATGATAAACCTATGTGCTGGAAATGTACAAATAAAACGTCTTTTACACTCTACACCGAAGGGTACAATAGTAGACCAATTACTCCCCTAGACAAGGGTACCTTCATACATTTCAACTATGGTCATCTCTGCCGGATGATCAGTTGGCTTTGCTAAATCCTTTTCCTGAGGTTGCGTTTTTAGTTATTTTTAATTTTGTCTTCTGACGTGCATCCGACGGTCTCAACTTGTTCTTCCAAGCTTAATGCCATATTTAAGGTCCTTTTCTTTTCTTTTGAGCGACATATTTAAGATTAAATCTTCTGACTTGGCCCTAGCGGTCCTCATTTAGATTTCCGAACAATGAATGCCGCTCTCACACGAGTTTGTTTTCAACTTAAAATATAGCTTGTAGGGCATCGAGATTTAGACTAAGGCCACCACCTTGATATTACATTTTTTGCCCCTCTTTCGGGTGGTATTCTTGCCGTGCTTCTATACTCTCCAATAACAAACACAGAAACACACACAGCCGAAGGCACCATGTTGACTTCTTTTTACCGCCTGCATTTAGTTCTTTACCTTTGGTTCCTTCTTTTTCCGTTTGGTTGTCCAATTTCCTTTCAAATATCAAGGTTTGATCCTAGTGACAATAGCATAATTCTTGAAGGGGGTGCAAAGCAGTATGTTGGAACAATTGAATTCAACAGTGACTCGTACATGTGTCAAGTTGGAAGAGTCACTTATGCCAGAAAAGTACCACTCTGGGACTCCCAAACTAAAAGGCTTGCAGATTTTTCTACCCGTTTCTCTTTTTACATTGACATTGAAGGTCGCCGGGTATATGGAGCCGGGCTTGCCTTCTTCCTTGCTCCGGTTGGATTCCATATTCCACCCAATTCTGCCGGTGGTTTTCTGGGTCTATATAACCTCACAACCAGCGACTCCTATCGCAATCAGATTCTTCATATTGAATTTGACACCTTTTCAAATCCTGAGTGGGATCCTCCAGTTCAGCATGTGGGGATCAATAACAATTCGGTTTCTTCAGCAAAATACACTCCTTGGAATGCTTCTTTGCACACTGGAGACGCCGCTGATGTGTGGATCAATTACAATGCTACCACCAAGGTCCTTGGTGTGTCTTGGAAATATCAGGCTGCTGCTACTGCCAAAAAGAATACCAGTCTTTCTTATGAGATTGATCTCCGGGAGGTTCTGCCCGAGTGGGTGACAATTGGGTTCTCGGCTGCTACAAGTAATGCTATGGAGAGGCATGTACTTCAGACATGGGAGTTCAGTTCAAACTTGGATATAAGTGAAACAAATGGAAAAAAGGCTCACAGAGTTTGGCTTGCAGTGAGCACGGCAGTTTCAGGAGGTGTTGCTTTGATAGTTTTGGCAGGTATAGCATTTGTTACTCTCCGGAGGCGGAGGCCAAGGATGAGGGAAGCAAGGGAGACAGTAAACTTAACATCAATCAACGATGACCTTGAAAAGGGAGCAGGTCCCAGAAGGTTTTCTTACAACGATCTCGCTTTAGCTACCAACAGATTCTCCAATGACAGAAAGTTGGGAGAAGGAGGATTTGGTGCAGTCTACAGAGGGTACCTGGTTGATTTAGGAGTGGCAGTTGCCGTAAAGAAAATCTCGAGGGGCTCAAAGCAAGGAAAAAAGGAATACGTTACTGAGATAAAGGTAATTAGTCAGTTAAGGCATCGGAATTTGGTTCAACTCATAGGTTGGTGTCATGACAAAGGTGAGCTCTTGCTTGTATACGAGTTGATGCCGAATGGCAGCCTTGATTCTCACCTCTTTGGCAAGAAGGCTCCTCTTGTTTGGACCGTGAGATACAGAATAGCTCTTGGACTTGCCTCTGCTTTGCTTTACCTCCATGAAGAGTGGGAACAATGCGTGGTGCACCGTGACGTGAAGTCTAGCAATATAATGCTGGATCCAGGTTTCAATGCCAAGCTTGGTGATTTTGGCTTAGCTAGAGTGATGGACCATGAGCTAGGACCACAAACAACAGGGCTAGCAGGAACTCGAGGCTACTTGGCTCCAGAGTATATAAGCACAGGCAGAGCCAGCAAACGGTCAGATGTGTATAGCTTTGGGGTGGTGGCTTTAGAAATTGCTTCTGGAAGAAAGGCAATTGACCCCATTGAGAAAAAATCTGAAATGAGTTTGGTAGAGTGGATTTGGGATCTTTATGGAGCTAGGAACCTTGGGGTTGCTATTGATGAGAGACTTCACCATGATTTTGATGAGAAACAAGGGGAGTGTTTGATGATTGTTGGGCTGTGGTGTGCTCACCCGGATCACACTCTGAGGCCCTCAATAAGGCAAGCAATTCAAGTTCTTAACTTTGAAGCATCCCTGCCAAGTCTTCCAGCAAAGATGCCTGTTCCTTTGTACCATGTGCCTACTCCATCGGTTAGCTCTGGTGAACCTTTAATTTCTGGGGGCGCTTCCATGTCTTATTCAAGCATTAATGAAGGTCGTTGAACAATGACTCGTCGATAAAACACTGTAATGTGCCTTCATAAAGTTTGGCTGGACGTGAATTCTTTTCTTCTGTTTTTATGCGCTTTTTGGTAATGTCTCTCAATGTGTTTTTCTAATTTTTTTTTATATTTATTGTAAATAAATAGCATTATTACAAAATAAACACCATTGTGACTGAGGAACCCTAGGTGCTAATCTCACGAGCTCATACGAAACAGCGACGCCTTAAACAAGTCTCACTTATTTCATTTCTAGTTGTCACTTGGTTAATTTATGTTGGGTACAACAAAGCAGGGTACGCGACGTTTCAGAACATGTTTAGATGTCATGCCTACACATTCGTGCACACATGAGACATGGTCGGAAGCTCGATGTCAAACTTCATGGGAAGGCATGAAGGTTGGGTCTGGGAACATGTCTACAGAATTACTACCGGGGAATGCAGCTATATTTTAATACAATTCTGAGTGCACGAAAGAAAAGTTTATGGAGTGCCAAGTTAGAGTTTACTGTTAATACTCTAATTTCTAATTCCTAAGTTAAAGGACTAAAATGGTGTCTTATTTGTGGGTTTTATCTGAAAGTTGATGAACTCCATGTCTGCTGCGACATCTGACAGTATTTATGATAAAACATTTAAATACTAGTAAGATATGACTTACAGCTTTCTTAGGTTGTGTTTTTGAGTCAACCGAGTCGACTCAATCGGGTTACAGGCTTGTATGCGTGCATGGCCGTCCTAAGCTTGAAAATTGAGGTCCATGTGACTTGGGCCCAAAGAGTCGGGACCATGGAAGACCATCATGGGCGGACCAGAGGTCCATGTAGGGAGGAGGTCTATGTCAACGAGGAATACGAGTTCAGAAATATTGAAATTCTTTTAGGTTGACAATTGGCGACTCTAAAATTAATTTAGTGGTTGAGTTTTTTTTTTTTTTTTTTGTTTAATTGAGCAGAATCTTAAGAACTACCAATACCTAAAATTCGTTTTTAAATGCTTTTTCTCGTTTTTTTTTTTTATATATCCAAATAGAATTTTAAAATGCATGGAAATCTTGTCGCTGCAATATAAAATATATTGATTTCATTTTCGGGTGATGACAATTGACTCTTTCTACTAATGACATTAAATTCAAGGCTGGAATCGTTTCCAATTCACCCACAAACGTGACTCTTTTTCTTTCTTTGTTTATTTGTTTTATTAAGAGGTTTGTTGCGTTGTAAATTATATAATAAAAAATAATTTGTTTTATTTTTATACACTCCAAATCTTATTTCTAGAATTATAATTAAAGATTTGAAAAATAAAAAATTAAATTCTTAACCATCAAATTCTTCATTTAAAAAAAAAAAAAAAAAAAAACCAAGACTCCTTTTTCTCACAGTCTGTGAAAGATGGGCTCTTGAAAGAGTCATCAGTTGCGGTGACATGGAAATTACAACCACAAACCTGACATCTTACGGCCCGGCTTCAGAAAAAGCTAATAACTAAACCCGATGACTAGCTTTTAGCTGTAACCATCCTCTCGGGAATTAACTACAATATTCCATTGGTGAACCAGGAACTCTCGCAACCCAACCAAATGCCATGACTCCGATGGTTAAAATTTAACTTGTGGCAAATCCAATAAGGGTGCAGGATTAACGACGGTCCCTATTTGAACCAAAACTTAACTCGAATTAAACCAATCCAAATTTAGAACTAAAATTGGTGAATAGTTTTGCAGTTCTAATTCAAAATGGGATTATGAAAACGGTTCAACTACATTTAAAACCACTCTTAAACCGACAGTTCCAACCAAAAAAAACATAAGTCTTTTTTTTTTTTTTCAAATAATGATTTACTGACCATTTCAATAAAAATAAAAGTACTTAAAAATTACATATAATTTAATTTCTTTATACTTTCGTACTTAATCAGTTTAATTATTTAAAAATTAAGTAGAATTTATTTATTTATTTATTTATTTTATTTATCTTAATATATTTGATTATATATATATATATATTCGTGTTTAAATTAATTTTTTCTTAAAAGTCAGAGAATGTTAAACAGAAAAGAAAAGAAAAAGGGTAGCATCAGATAGAAATTAGAGCTAGAACCATAATTAAATTAAAATTAAAATTGAAATTGAACTAAAATTAAAATAAAAATTAAATTACAAATAATTAATTCAATTCTAATTATCTTAATCCTGTTTTTGGTGGAAATTACACTCTTTCATATGTTCTTGATCTAAGCGAAATTTTGCCTGAATAGGTTAGAGTAGGTTTCTCTGCTTCAACGGGTTTTGACGTCGAAACGCATAAAATCATTTCATGGGATTTTGTTTCGACCTTAGAAGTTAATGACCAGATTAAGAAAGAGGACAAAACAGGATTAGCCATTGGCTTGGCTGTGGGTTTTGGGTTATTGGCTTGTGTAATAGGTTTGTCTTGGTTCATCCGTAGAGGGAAAAGGGCAAGTAGAGAGGAAACTGAGAACATAGAAGTCAACGTGGATAATGAATTTAAGAAAGGAACTGGGCCTAAAAGGTTCACTTTCCGTGAACTAAGTCATGCGACCAACAACTTTGCTGAAGGTGGCAAGCTTGGAGAAGGAGGGAATTGGAGGTGTTTATAAGGGATTGTTAAGCGATTCCAACACACAAGTTGCTGTTAAGAAGATATCAAGAGGATCAAAGCAAGGCAAAAAGGAGTATGTTTCAGAAGTGAAGATTATCAGTTGTTTGAGACACAGAAATTTAGTTCAACTCATTGGTTGATGCCCATCTCCTTGGACGGAAAAGCTTGTTAAATCGGAATGTAAGATACAAAATAGCCATGGGACTGGCCACAGCCTTGCCGTATCTTCATGAAGAAAGGGAAAAATGTGTAGTGCATAGAGATGTCAAGTCCAGCAAAGTGATGTTGGACTCAAATTTTAATGCAAAGCTTGGTGATTTTGGTCTGGCAAGGCTTGTGGATACAAACAACAGTTTTAGCCGGCACGGTGGGCTACATGGCCCCTGAATGTGTCAACACATGCAAAGCCAGTAAAGAGTCAGATGTTTACAGTTTCGGGGTTGTGGCACTGGGAATCGCCTGCGGGAGAGGGCCGGTTGACACAAAGCAAGAACCAAGCAAGGTAAGGCTAGTAGAATGGGTATGGGACCTCTACGGCAAAGGACAACTTCTTGAAGCTGTTGACAAGAGGCTAGCAGCAGAGTTTGACGAAAAGCAAATGGAGTGTTTGATGGCTGTTGGATTATGGCGCTGCCATCCTGATCATACTCCTCGGCCATCCATAAGACAAGTGATAAATGTTCTCAAATTTTGATCCTCCCTTGCCTAGACTTCCATCCGAATTGCCAGTGCCAATGTATTATGCACCTCCCATTACTGCCTGCAAATTCTCCTACACAACATCCGGCTTGTCTGATACGGAGAAGTGTGGGACTTCCGGCAGCCAACGCACTACAAATTCATCGAAGTCAGCAGGGTCCTCGAAGGCTCTTTTGGGTTCAATACATAGAACTTTGCAGCATAAAATGATTTGTTGCTCTTGGGAAATTATTCATCAGCGTGCCTTTCGAGTTTCTAATTTTTCATATAATGTTTGACAATGGGAGTTTCTGGTTGGTTTGCATTGATCTGCGTAATTGCTTCGTTCACGTGGAAGTTTTTGTCCGCCACCCAAGTAGTTAAATCAAAACTCAAACTTGAAGAAACTGAGCAAAACTTAGAATCAGCTTGCAAATTTAGTCCAAGACGTTGCTCACATTTGCTGGCTGGTACTGCCCGGAGCCAATCAATCAATCACAGTAATTCCTTTGCATTTCTTGGGAGCATATTATTGTGAGTTGTGCGAGAGTAGGAGACAGCTGATATGCTTTCTTTTCAATGCGCTATTACGTTGATGCAGAGATTAAACGTAATTAGTTGAATTACTATTTAACGATTAAAATTTAATGATATTGACCCACGTCTAATTTTTTTTTGTTCAATTTTAACTTTCATGTAATCTTTTTTTTTTTAATTATTATTTTTTTTATTTTTTTAAGGTCCTAGTAATAGAACTAGTCTTATTATTCTGCAAAGCCCAAGCGTGTGACTTTCGACCGACTTCCTTGCAGGCCCAATCGGATAGACCTTCTCTCCTACGCTCTTTCTCCCTCGATTCTGCTGAACGTCTCGCAGAGAGCACCAATCTCCTATACATGTCTTCGCAGGACCCA
Organism: Bruguiera parviflora; assembly: GCA_019804595.1. Taxonomy (NCBI): domain Eukaryota; kingdom Viridiplantae; phylum Streptophyta; class Magnoliopsida; order Malpighiales; family Rhizophoraceae; genus Bruguiera; species Bruguiera parviflora. Next base: position 11,253,143 of record CM034046.1, on the reverse strand, counting down.
GGCAAATTTTCAGAAACGTATACCGTTTTAAGGCCCATTGATTTCAGAACTATAAAAAACCAAGGATTAAATACAAAGTTGGATCTCCAACTTTCTGAATTTTATTAATTTAAGTTATGTACTTTAATTTTTATCAACTTAGTTTAGAACTTTTAAAATGAGACTAATTTGATCGCATACTTTAATTTTAGCCCATTTGAGCCGTTAACTTTTAAAAGTTGGTCAATTTAAGTTAATCAATACCTGCCATTACTTTTCCTCTATCATTGCTGATGTGATAAATGACGTGGTAATTTACCTTGGCATGCAATCTATTTTATTGTTAATTGGGTTCATTCCATATCATTCCTCAGAAATTTTACTTATATTTGAATAAAAAAAAAGTAAAAGAGAAAATTACATTTAAAGTTTTTAAAAATATTTCTTTGAAAATTATTATGGTGAACTATAATTTAATTTAAAATTTTATTATATTGTTTTTTTCTTACTTTTTTAGTTATGACATAAATTGACCAAATTCGAATAAGTCAAATTAAAATATTTATAAAAATATATAATCATAATCAACAATAAAAGAGTTATTTGTTAATTCAACATTTACATGTCTTAAGTGATTAATAAATAATTTGAATGATTATGGATTGATTTAAATTAACTGAATTTTAAAAATTTGTTATGCAAATTGACCAAAATTAAAGTCCTTAAAGTGAAGCGATAGAATGATAAATATTCACAACTTAAATTAACTAAAGTTAAAATACACGATTTAAATTGTTAAAATCTAAACAGTTGAAGAACCAATTTTGTATTTAACCTGAAAATCAACAACAGTTAGCCCAATTCGATACGTAGAGCTGAGCCCATTTCCTTATCATTGGTGTTTTGATTTTTAGTGAGAGCACTCGAGGAGTAAAATCGTGAATACCCCAAAACTTCTGCTGGGAAGTACACCCACACCACTGTCCAAGAGAGACAACCTCAGTTAACGCTTAAGCTAGCCCAAAGATACTGTAACCTTAATTATCATTAAAAAAATAAAATAAAAATAAAAAAGAAAAACTATAAGAAAACACACCCACGTACATATCTACTTTGAGAATTCTTATTACTTTCTATCATCATTAGTCTTAGATTAGCGGCTAGTTAGGAAACCTATTAGTTTTAACTCAGTAGTACTCAAGTCAATCCCAATCATAATTGAATCCAACCAATAAGGAAAAAAAACTAAGAAGAAAACATTTTCATTGTGTAAGATTTCGCAGTAAGGCATCCACCTAAGATTTAGTGGTAACTATGGACCGTTGGGCTGCCTACTAACGTAAGGATAACAAACTTCTTTTATCAACTTAATGCCCGAAATGGATTTCGCTTATATTGAGTTGTGCCTATCTCGAAGTAGATTACCAAACTTGGAATATACTGCAGCCCATTCACCAGCCACCGCTCAAGCAAGACGTTTCAGGCCACATGCAATTGAAGTAACTGTAATCCTGGCCCCATTTAAACATTGCATCTCTTGGGTAAGTTACAAAGATAACAACGAAAGCAATAAAAGAAGAAGGAAACGGAAACAATACTTGGACTGTTTACCAACTCTGGGCTGAAGACAGGTAAGTATTGCAGTGGGTTAGAAGAACTTGCATTCTTTTAGTTAAACCTGCCCAATTCAGTGCATGTTAGAATTCCTAACATCTCTGACCTTAAGGAAAAAAGCGGTGACTGGGGACAAATGAAGTCAAGATATCCCCCCCAAAAACATAATAATAATAAATTAAAGAATCTTTTAATTTGACTAACTTAAAAAAAATAAATCAAGTTAATTTGATATTATATATGATAAAAATAAAAAATTTAAGTAAAACATAACTAAAATAAAAAATAATTAAAACTAATAAGTTTATTATAAAAAATAAATAAATGTAACAATTATCTTAAATTAACTAATATGAAAAAATTACCAACGTAAGCTGTATTCAGCACATATGCCCACTCCACTACGGTATTTGATGATGAGTTGTTGAAATTAATAAACACAATGGTCAATCGCGAAAATAGAACGCCAAGTGGTTATTGTGGGTGATATTTGAAAGTTTCAAAAGTGGTAGCCAATAGGAGTCACTCCTGTCGCTTGTGTTGGGAGAATAGCCAACTGCTACGACATGATCCAAGAAAAACTTGGTTAAATAGCTACGATTTCTATAGTCAAAGTAGAAGAGGACGACATTATATACTCAAAGAAGAAAAGAAACATTTAAAAATCAATGAAAGGAACACCACTATGTGCGTCAATCTAATACTTAAACTAATCCACTCGTTAAAATGCTTAATTCCACTTGTTCAACACAATAAATTAAATTTGGAACGTTGAAAACAGGAAAAAAAAAAAAACTTTTATATATCCTACCTTACTCGTCCCACTATTCCACTTATACTTTCTTGTTTCTTGGCATCTGGTCCCATTGAAAGGGTTGCCTGCAAAAGTAAACTAGTTTCGTGAAGAGAAAAGATTCAAAAGCAGGCATATAAAATAGACAGGAATAAAGTTTTATGAGAATAATTTTCACTGGGGCCTGTTGGACTTGCATCTCCGACTTGAGTGCATCAGAAGGTATTGACAATGAAAAGTCACATGAAGTTGGCAAGAGGTATCCACCTGTTCTTCACCTGTGCGTAATCTAGGCGGTGGGATCGCAGGTGGGCTTGCATTATCGTGATCAGCACAACAATATGTTGGAATGAGAAAATTACCTTCTTTGTAACTCACAGGGCTCTACCATAATGAACTTCAAAGAAAAAATGGCAATAATTTGAGAAAAATGGACCAAAATCAATTTGACTCAAGTCCACGAAAAAGAAAGAAAAAAAAAACCAATTTTGACGTCAATTTTGCTATCCGGCACATTAATTTAATGGAAAAAAATATTAAATTTGCTCTACAAATATAGGATTTGTAATCCAGAGACGCTGGGACTGATTGAGTTGTTCTTCCATGGAAGATGCTGTTCATATATATATATATATATATATATATAAAGGTACGAAAATCATGTAATTACAAATTTCTACATTTACTGCTCTTTATTTTTGCATCTCATATATTTAATATTTATTATTCATACTAAGAATAAACTTCAATCTGGTATTTCTAATAGAATTAGTTAGAATTTTTTTAATTGTGTGTTTAAATGTTAATGATTATGTTGTTTTTGCCTTTTTTATTCACTTGTAACAAAAGGGGAAAAAAAATACACATACCCATCTTTTTCTTTTTTTTTTTTTTTGGGTTTTTTGGCACTAATGTTATTTAATTGAAATTTAAAACCAATTTTTGCTTCCGCTACACTCCAAAGGTTAAGTACCCATCATTTATTGCAAATGCTAAGCAGCCACACTTTGAGAATTTCTTTACCCCATTAATGGACCACCTCTTTCTGAAGTTTGTCAAAATTCATAACAAAACAAAACCCTCAGTAATCTTACGAATTCCTATGCACACGTGACAATTTTCTTGAATGACCCGTGAAAACCCATCGAAAAAAAGGTAAAGAGACCTTGGACATCTTTTGGCGCTGGACTTAAAACGTATTAAAACGCATTTAACTTGGGCGTAAGCCTGTTTTAAACTCCAACCCGTAGAAGTGGGAAGCAATTACTTCGCCAGTTATTACATTAAAGTCGATTCAGTTGGCATTTTCTGTGCCTTCTCTGGCGACTTGCGAGCTTTGCCAAGCAATAGTTACATTTATCATTCGAGAAAGTACGTACCTACATCCATGCCTAGTGGTTTTCTTTCTTGCCCCTGTTTGTAATACTTTCTTGTACTTTAGCTTTGGGATTGCATTCGTACTGAGTAGTAGGTAAGGTATGACCTTTCCTTATGGTTTTGTAATAATTAATAGCGTTTGTAATCTTTTGTTTTTAATTTTTCCTCGGCTAGCCATCAATCGTATCCTTTGATTGTTTTGCTTCTGAAGTCTTCCTCACTGAAATATTCCTTGTTTACTTGCATATATATTTTTCAGGAATCTTTTGGTAAAAAATTCGACAAGGCGGGCTCGATGGGTGTTTGTCTCTGGTTCTTCTCTCTCTTCTTCTTTCTCAGCACAGTTTCCTCCGCGAAGACCCCAGTTAGGTTCTTCCCTCAATCCTCATCTTCTTTCACATCTCTTCTCTTCTCTTCTCTTGCATTTGAGAATGCGTTTGTGTTTTTGTTTATGTCTGTCTCTGTGTGATTGGAGAGAGAGACAGGAAGAGACAGATGGAATGCATTAAGTCAATAGAAAAATTCACGTGTCTGGAGTACTGTTGAAACTGGTAAAGCATATGCCACACACACACACACACACACACACACACACAAAATATAGATATATATGGTGGCTCTGTTTTTGCGGTGACTGTTGACCTTCATTTCTTGCTCATCTTTGCTGCTCTCATTTATTTGATTATTACCCATTTTTTACTGTGAAGTAGTGAACGGACCAGAGCATACATTTTATTCTCCTTACCGTTTTTCTAGCATTAATGTCCATCTCTTGGCGTGTCCTTAAACGCCTTATGGATGAAAATGGGAAAGAAAAAACACAAACATAAAAATAAAAATAAAAACGGAAAACCGATAGCATTGCTGCAAAAAGCTGAAACTACCAAAGTCTACCATATTTTGCTAGAGTGAAAAGAGAGTGGGATACTTGTGACCAAGGCCTCCAGGGCCGGTCCCACAGCATTTCCGATCAGCGGTGTGACTGCATATTCCACTGTTTGGGCTGGAGAAGATGTAGGTTGGGGCTTAAATTACTTGTGTTTTACTTTTGCTGGTGCTTTTGTTGGTGGAAATTCCATGGCAAGTACATGCATTTTTACGGATTTAATTTGTTTCTTGAGAGAGGCTCAAAGAACATTCGGTATTATTATCTTTTTCCAATGCATCTTATTACTTGGACTGAACCAAACGGAGGGAGGGACCGATGTAGGTAACGCAGCGCCAGGAGCTCCACGCGGACGCTGCGTTCTTTTTCTTTTGTTAGTTTTTTTTTTTCTTTGAATATATATATATATATATATATATATATATATAAAGTGCATATGGTTAACATAGTTTATGTAAATAGGCATAGATAATGTAATTTTAATACTTTTTAGTAACTGTGTAGATATCTTATTATTTTTTTACTTTATTTATTTGTATATTCGTTTTTCTCTTTTTTGGAAAAAACGCTCGAGACCCGTGCGGAAACATGATATGACACTTTTCTGTGTTAACGAATGGGAAACAGTGCCTTCACTTTCGAAAACAATGCAGGATATTAGTGAAAGATAATGGTTGTTGAAAATTTCCCATCTGCAGATAGGACTTGTGAGGACCAACATCAACTCGGAAGATCTGAGGGTCCAGGTTCATGCTAGCGACAATCAACGGGTAATGATGCGTTTGCTCTCTAGACTTCATTTCTTGAAAGAGTTTCGTGTTCAATTTGACGTGTTTTATATGTAAATTTATATTATATTATATATTCATAATTTTATTATTAATTATAATTAAGAAATTATAAATTTATAACTTACGTTTAAGTTGCATCGCGTAAGCTTGTGCTAAAGTAATACGAGTTACCACCAGCACACATCATCTTCTTTATTTTCCTTTCCCTTTTTCTTTTTCCTTTTCTACCATTTCTTTCAACCTTCTTATTTCGACTTGTTAAAGCATTGCACTAATAAGTATTTACTTTTTTGTTTTTTTGTTTTCTTGGGTCTCAGGTAGTGATTGACAATGGGATTGTCCAGGTCACCCTCTCCAGCCCAGACGGAGATGTCACGGGAATCAAATACAGTGGAATCGATAACGTTCTTGAAACCCTTAACAAGGACGACAATCGAGGGTACACACCCACACTTGCCTATAGATATGAACGTTACCCCAGAAAAAGAAAATATTGATAGATATACGTGAGAATAATAATTTTTAACATGTAATAACAGGGAATATATTGTCTGTTAAAAATAATATAATTTATTTGTAAAATTTATCAAAAAGAAAAATATTACCTATTTTTATTGATTTCACCACAACGAAATTTTGGCTCTAGGTACTGGGACGTGGTCTGGAACACGCCAGGACATCCAATCATCTTTGACAAGTACAAATAATATGCTCTTTTTTTTTTCTTTTTTTTAATAAATTCGATAAGATTATTAAGTTTTCTCGCCATTAGTATTATTTCCTACTAAAGTAATTTTTTGTTATTTTAAAATTGGAATACCAATGACTATTTATTTGTGCAGGTTGCAAGCAACAAATTTTCGTATAATATCGGCAGTCCAAGACCAGGTGGAGGTTTCGTTCACTAAGGCATGGAATTTTTCAGTTGGCAAAGCCGCCGTTCCCTTAAATGTGGACAAAAGGTAAGTCTCATTTTCCAAACAGAAAAGGAGATTTCTTTTTTTTTAAAAAAAAAAAAAAGGGAATTCCCTCGTATAAAATGAAAGGAATTCAAGAATAAATAAATAAACGAATAAGTAAATAAAATGTTCGATACCACAAAGATGTAGCCCTCCGTTACAAGAGCTTCGGAATGCCTTGGGGTGGGACAATACGTTCGATACAACGTATAATTATAATAATGTAACGTGATATTTTCATGACATATCTCTTACTTACCTCAATAAATCAGAATTACACCTAACAGTTTGGTAATTATAATTTTGTTTGCAGGTATATAGTGCGGCGAGGCAGCTCAGGAGTCTACTTGTATACCATATTGGAACGCTTAGAAGGATGGCCTGACGTTGACATGGATCAAATTAGAGTGGTCTTCAAGCTCCGAGAAAACAAGTATACATCCTGAACAAAAAATCAAATTTCCATTAGTAGTTGATGATTATTGTAGGTGGCCTTGCCAACGGGGGGCAGTAACATTGCCTATGCTAATATTGATATCTAAGTATCCAACATCATGGGACCATGCCTTAAATTAATGATCAGGTTTCACTACATGGTGATATCCGACAGCAGACAAAGGGTCATGCCAATGCCGGAAGACCGCATGACTGGCCAGCCTCTGGCGTACCCCGAAGCTGTCCTATTGACCGACCCCATCAACCCAGAACTCAGAGGAGAGGTAAGTCTAAGCTCAAGTTTCTTTTTTTTTATTTTTTTCCACCAAGAGATTGCTACCGGTTAGATGAAATGGTCCAGAGAAACTCGTTCCGTTCCAAATTGTAATTTCTCGCTTGTGCTGATGTTGATTGAATGTTGATTCTTTGTGAGTTGGGTATGTTGTGTTTGTTTTTGGATTATAAATCTTTGTTGAGTTTCACTGATGTTGTGATTTGCAGGTGGATGACAAGTACCAGTACTCGTGCGAGGACAAGGATAACAAGGTGTATGGGTGGATATCAGAGGACCCTCCAGTGGGATTTTGGATGATAACACCCAGCAATGAATTTCGGGTGGGTGGGCCCATCAAGCAAGACCTTACCTCCCACGTTGGTCCCACTGTCCTCAATGTAAGTTCTCATCTGAGAAGTTCTTGTAACCAATATATAGGCATTAGGCACAAAGAAAATGAAGGTATATCCTTGCCATTGTCATTGGTGGCCTTTCTTTTAAGGTGCTAAGCAAGGTGAGACAGACTGCCAAGGTCGGTTAGTTTGGTGCAATCCATAATGTTTGATTTATTTTCAAGACAGATGTTTACTAGTACTCATTATGCTGGGAAGGACTTAAATACAGCATATCGCAATGGAGAGCCATGGAAGAAAGTTTTTGGCCCTGTATTTGTCTATCTCAATTCTGTTGAAGCAACCGAGAATCCCTTAACACTCTGGCGAGATGCTAAAAAACAGGTATATCTATATTATACAACACTAGCTCGGCCATTTGGTTAAGCAATTTTTGATGACATTTTTTTATGGCTTAAACTTTATTTTTGCCTACTAGATGTCAGAAGAAGTCGAAAACTGGCCATATAGCTTTCCTCACTCCAAAGACTTCCCTTCTTTGGATCGACGGGGTAGTGTTGCTGGTCAATTACTTGTTCGTGACCGGTAAATTCTTATCCTACTTGGTAATCAACCCTATTGATATGACTGTATGCTTGATAATTCTTCCTCTCTATGTTTATTAAGATACATCAATGAGAATTTGATGTACGCAAGCTCTGCATACGTGGGGCTGGCTGCACCAGGAGCAGCGGGCTCATGGCAAACAGAAGCCAAGGTTACCTCAATAAGAACTTGGCAAATCTCTTTTGCATTAAAAAGTTACAATGAGCCAATTTGTAGCTGATATCTAGTTATCACTTTGTTTCATTACAGGGTTACCAATTCTGGACAAAAGCTGATAGGGAGGGGCATTTCTCCATTAGAAATGTCCGATCTGGATACTATAATTTATATGCCTGGGTCCCTGGTGTAATTGGCGATTACAAACACAGTTTTAATATCACCATAACACCAGGTACAATGATCTTCTAGTTCCTAGCAAAGGCATGTTTAGTGAAAATTGGGCCAAAGAACCCAAAAAGGATTGAAAGACCGCAGTCATAACAAAAGTGAAGATGATCAAAAGTGACTCCTATTTTAATTTCCATTTCATTCATGTCCTTTTTGTTACATAACAGTCTTTTAAACTCTATCTACTACCTAGGTTGTCAACTATTTGATTAATTTCATTTTTGGGCCAGTTGACAGAAGTGACTTCCGTATGCAAATGCAGGATCTAATATTAAATTGGGTTTCCTTATATACAATCCACCAAGGAATGGTCCTACCCTTTGGGAAATAGGCATTCCTGACCGCTCTGCTGCTGAGTACTTTGTGCCAGATACTTACCCAACTCTGATGAACAAATTGTATGCGCATCACTCAACAGACAAGTTAGTTCTCATCAACATTTCCCACAACTTGATGGCGTTTTCATCCTTGCCATATGCATTATTTGCTGATAGAACTATTTTTGTAAACAGATTTAGGCAATATGGTTTATGGGAACGATACTCTGATTTATATCCTAAGGGCGATCTCATGTACGGTGTTGGCAATAGTAGTTATTTTCAGGATTGGTTCTTTGCCCATGTTACCAGGTGTACCTTATTCACCTTTTTATTATAAAATCCAGTCCTACTTAATTTACCCGGTTCTGATTCTAAATTTTTGCAACTGCAGAAGTAAAGGAAATAGTACGTACCAGGCAACCACATGGCAGATTAAGTTTGAACTTGAAGATGTGAATAATAATGGGGTTTATACCCTCCAATTGGCCTTGGCATCAGCAACCGCATCTGAGGTTCAGGTACGAAGTTTATCTTGCACATTCTCTTCCACTGTAAATCAATTTCTCAATTAGAATTTTCAAAGCGCTTGGTTATCTCCCTGGAAACAAGCTTTTAAAAACAAGCTTTTAAATATTTTACTTCTGTGAGGTAGTTTGCCATTTCTCCTATGGATTGCTTGGAAAAATTGGAATGCACCATAACACAGACTTTTTCATTGCATTTTCTCTTTTCCTTTTTTTGATAAGCATTTTCCCTTTCTAATTAGAAGGATATATATGACTTTTATTGCTTGATACTTTGTTTGTCTACTGAATCATGATAAACATGATATATTTGAACATTTTGCTGATGGTTCTCTGTGGTGTGTTCCTAAGGTTCGGATAAACAACCCAGGAGCGGTTCAACCCCTTTTCACAACAGGGTTAGTAGGGAAGGACAATGCCATCGCAAGACATGGGATTCATGGTTTGTACTGGTTGTATAGCATTAGTATACCAAATGATCAACTTCTTAAGGGAAGAAACACGATATATCTTACCCAGTCAAGAAGTGATGGGCCTTTTCACGGTGTCATGTATGATTACATACGTTTAGAAGCTCCCACAGATACTTGATCAATTGGAATATTTGTTTTGTTTTGTTCGTAGTCTGTGAGCATAGAAATAACTGGAATGTTTTACCTGATCCTTCTCTCTCTCCTTTTTTTTATTTTTTTTATTTTCTTGCTCCAGCATTTTCTCGAGCAATCTCCAATTTGCTTCCAGCATTGGACTGAATGAACACACAACTCAGTTGAAGAGCGTTATTCTCTTTGACGAGCAACTGGCCAACAGGGAGTATAAGTCAATTAACTATTACAAATTTGGTAATAAACAAAAAACACATATCCAAAGTTTTTGCCTGTGAACGAGGATTGTGGCCAACAACACGCTGTTGTGCAGTTCAAGTTCTTGAATCTGAGCTCATTGATTGTCAATTTTTCCGCAAGTGTGTGCAATAATTATGTGCTAGCAGCCAAAAGAAGACCGTGTAGAAGAACAAAAGACTTAGGGTGTGATGCCTAGAAAAAACAAAAATGGAAACTTATGACGGCAGACAATTAAGATAATGCACCTGAATATTATTTATTGTTGTTGTCCCATATACTCTGATTAATGCTTCAGAGATAGGACCATGTAGAAACACATAGACCGTGTATAAGAAAACGAAGGAAAGGAAAATTTTCATTTTGTCTTTTTCTTTTTCTTCTTCTTCTTCTTTTTTTTTTTTTAATAATATAATATATTTAAAATCATAAATAAATTTATATAATATACAATTATTAATAAATTATATTTAAAAAATAAATAAATATAACAAATATCTTAAAAGAGCATAGGCACAAATACATGATTTTATTGATTTGACCACACCCATTGATACTATATAACAATAACAAAACTTTAATATCAAATTTTATTTTATTTTTGAAAAATATGAATATATTAGATTTTTCTTAAAAAAGTAAAATTATTGGATAAATAAATAATATATATATATATATATATACGAAAAAATAATTTTATTCTTATTTTAGTGTAAATTAATAAATTTATAATTAAAAAATTTAAATTGACTCTTTTAATATTATTATTTTTTATTAAATAATTTTTAAAATAAATTTTAATGTTATTCAAATTTAAATTTTTTAAAAATAATTTAAGTAATTTAAGTGATAAATTCTTTGTATTTCAAGAAAAAGAAAAATAGGTTAAATTTGAGTAATTGGTTAAATAATTTTTAGGGTTATTCAAATTTATAATTTTTATATAATTTAACTAATAAATTATTTAATTTTTTTAAATAATAATAAACTAATTCTGAATAAAATTTTTTAATTTAAATAATTATTTAAATAGATTATAATATTATTCAAATTTAAGATTTTAAAGTTTTTTTATGTATTTTTTAATTTAAATAATAAAATACTCAAAGTTAAAAAAAAGTAAAAAATATATTATATTTGAATAAAAAAATCTAATTTGAATAACTAATTAAAATATATAAATGAATTTAACTTTTTTATTTAAAAAAATTAAATTTAAAATCTACTTGAATATAATAGTATGTTATTTGTATTAAATAAAATATTACATACATGTTATTGTAAATTCATAATGTAAACAACAATTTGCTTTTAGAGGAACTCTTTTTCCTATTTGAAAATTTAAGATTTTAAAGTCTTTATATGTAATATTTACAATTTAAGTAATAGATTATTTAAAATTTATAAATAAATAAAAATATTATATCTAAATAAAAAATATCTAATTTGAGTAACTATTTGAGCAAATCATATTATTATTTAAATTTTAAGTAATTTAAATAAAAATTTACTTAAAATCTAAAGAAATAAAAATATATATTATATTTGAATAAAAATACTTAATTTGAAAAATCATTTAAAATATATAAATTAATTTGATTTATTTTTTCTTAAAAAAGGTCAAATTAGAAATCTCTCTAAATATAATGGTATGCTATTTGTATTTAATAGAATATTAATGTCACCATCAACTTGCCCTGGGGGAACACTTTTTCCTATTTGCCGATTTTTATGTGGTTGATTTTCTTTGAAAGCTTTTTGATGCTATCATCTGAAAGTGGCATACCATCTAAGATGGCCCATTATGTGCATTTCAATGACAAGCATGCTATGTACCAATTCCCGTATAACACCACTATTGCTTCAAATTTAAGTGTGCCTATCGTTCAAACATTGTAGGAGAATACTGCCTCAATTGGGTTGAAGGCCAGAATCCTCGTTAATTAATACTGCCTCATGGTGAATGTAGTCAGTGATCTACAAAGATCTCAAATTACCTCGACAGTCCAATGCTGTATACTTGTTGAGGCCTAGGGCAAATGTAGAATTCTTCAGTCTTAGTTCCTAAGCTATAAAGGACCATTTTTTTTGCAATGATAACAAAAATAGTCTTGGCCAGATTTTATTTCCATGATATCCATTATTATTTGGAGATTTTGTTTCCCTTATTGTTTAACATGTGGGAGATCACAACCAGAATATGAAGGGAAAATAATTGAATTGCACCCAAAACTAGACTATAAATAAACTGGCCCTCCTAGTTTTCCTTCTCGCAGAAAGCGTATCATTTCTCTTCAAACTGCGACAAAATGAGTAAGAAATTATCTCCTGGGGCTCTCCAGGCACGTCTGCTTTCATGGATATGGCTACTGTTTCTCTTGCAAGCGGGGCTTTGCTGGGAACAAACGTTGCAAAGGTGAGAACAGAATAATCTAGTTCTCAGCTAACGTTACTATGAATTGATGGCCATATGGGTTAAACGCACTGTCTTCGATTTAAAACTCGGGTTGCATAACCACGGTAGTAGAATGTAATGTCAGCAACCTTGGGATTCTTTGTCATAAAAAATAAAAAATAAAAAAATCGCAAACCCAATTTTGCATAATATTTTTTTTTTTCCTTCGCGAAAATTTTCTTGTAATATTTCCAGGGACTCTCCAGTGCATAAGGACAGCTCGCCTGCTCTAATCCAGCTGCCTCAACATGTAATATTCATGCCCGTAGATATCGTTCTTTCTTTAATCTTTTCTATTTACTTGACCAATTAAGCAATACACATAGTTTATAGGTTGATAGAATGATAGTGAGTAAGACCTCGTAGTGGCATGGTTACATTTCTTTGGGTAGCCTCTGTTTGGAGGATGCTTCGAATCAAATGCGCTGCCTTTCAAATAAAAATTATAAATTAAAAAAAAAATGATCTTGATGTACGAGGTTGTCTAGAGCTTGATGGTGCTATCATGTGTGCAGAATGAGTCCCTTTTTAGGGAATATAATCATCAATTTATAGTAAATTTTGGTAATTTTCATTAATTGCCATGGACAACATTCTGTCTGTACCGGATTCCCTATCAATGCTTTGCAAGAATAAAAGGAAATTTTAGACATTGGACCAACAGTCCAGTGGGCGGGTCCCTGCTTTTAACTTACATGGTTGGAGTGCTTCAAAATTATTTTCTGTTAATATATTTAGTGTATAAAGGGAAAGAAATAGTCTAAATGGGTAGGACATTAATTCTTGCGACCAAACCATAAAACGCCACCCCGCTCCTTGCAGTGTGGGTTTTGTGATCCTATCACTTGTATTATTTATTTACTTATTTATTTTTTTTGTTTTAATAACTATGATTTAACCGTTTTAGTTTCGTTTTTTCAGGTGGTGATCTACAATGGCTTTGTAGAAGTAACCTTAGCCAAAGAAAATGGCTTCGTCACTGGGATAAAGCATGGTGGAATTGACAATTTACTCGAAATCCATAACGGTGAAAGTGATCGAGGGTAAGCATTCTGTCTTCCGTCTCAATTTCCGTAACATTTTTTCCCATTTTCCTACGATTCCTAACAATTCCCAATTACAGTTTTGTTTTGTTTTGTTTTTTTTTTTAAATTTCCTCAATGCTTAGGTTTTGACAATTGCAATGCCGATTAAGATGAAAAGTAATACTGACCGTCTTCTCTTTAAAACATCCGGAACATTATCTAGGTATTTCGACCTGTTTTGGTACTATCCAGAGCGTCCTGGCAACCAAGACCGGCAAGTTCCTCCCCGTACAAATCAGCATGATATAGTACAATGTTGCTTCAAAAATTAGGTTAATCGAGGAGCTAATTTTGACATTTGCAGATTCCCTAGAACAGAATTTAAAGTTATAACTCAAAATGAAGACCAAATTGAAGTATCATTCAGTAAGAAATGGAATCCATCCGCTGATGACGGCTCAGCTCCACTCAATGTTGACCTGAGGTGTCATATATTTTGTTTTCCAAATCAGTATAATATCGTTGACTATTAAACGATTAATTTAGGTGTTAATTCAATAATTTTGGTACTAATGACGCAATTTTTTTTTTTTTTTTTTGGGATGCCTTGGTGAGTACAGGTATATAATGCGGCGGAGTAGTTCCGGATTTTACATGTATGCCATAGTTGAACGATTAGAAGGGTGGCCTGGTGTGGAAATGGATGAATTTAGAGTCGTTTTCAAGCTCCGAGACAAGTAACTTGAGAAATTAATCAACTTTAATTTGTTTAGCATTGAATGCTACTTTTCTTAATGACGCCTTCTTCTTATTTCCCTTTTTTTTTTTTTTTTAAAGAAAGAGAAAAATCGATTCATTTTCGCCCTCATGAAATCTGTTTTCAGATTTCAATATATGGCAATAGCGGACGACGTCCAACGGGTGATGCCAACGAATAGAGACCGCAAAATGGGTCGGCCTTTAGATTACAAAGAAGCTGTCCTCCTCACCCGGCCAAGCAACTCAAAACTTCGAGGAGAGGTACTTCAAAAGAAAGAAAGGAAGGAAAAAAAAAAAAAAAGCTTTAATTTATGTAAGACAAATAGAGAAACTTCCTCTAGAAAATGCACGTAAAAAGTAACCCAAAAAAAAAAAAAAATCTCAAGAAAAGTGAAATGTACATCAAAATTGATTCCCTCGTGCTTCTTCTTTTTTTCTTTTTTTTTTTTCAATGTAGCCGACTGTTAAATTACTGGTTAAATAACCCACTTGTAAAATTTGAGAAATTAAATTGTATTTTTAGGTGCTGACTCACTGTTTTTGTAACTTAGCATATATACTGATTTTATGTTTTCTGGAATTGATTTATCATTATTATTTTACTTTAAATGAACATACTTATTTATTTATTTGTTTTTTTTTTTTTTTACGTTCAATATTGAATCAACTGACTTCTATAAAAGGAATCCCATTTTATTAATTCCTCTACTATTGTATTGGATATTTTATTTTGGGTACTTCAGGTGGATGACAAGTACCAGTATTCCGTGGAGACCCAAGATGCCAAGTTGAAAGGTTGGATATCGAAGGATGCTCCGGTGGGATTTTGGGTGATCACAGCCAGTTCTGAGTACTGTGCCGGTGGGCCCGTCAAGCAAGATCTTACGGCTCATGCTGGCCCTACCCTCCTCGCTGTAAGCCTTCCACCCCGAAATTCTCATCGTGCAATTTTCTTTTTCTTGATCAAGAAACTTCTGCACAGATGATTGCAACTTGCAAAAAAGCCAAAAATAAACCTAATTAAGCATTTCAGCATATCTGCTCCACATTACGGAGGAATTTTATCTTTATTTGTTTGATATTCTAGGGTCCAATATTTGAGATAATGGTTCATTAACGTTAAGAAGTCAATCAACTAAAAATCTCAACTTAATAAATAAAGTTAAAATAGATCACGTATTAATCTAATTGTTTCATCACCATATAATATTATAAATAATAATTATATATTAAATTTTAATATTGCTCTTTATATATAAAATTATTAAAATAAAAATATAATCAAAATAAATATTTGATTATTAAACTTTTAATGTTATATGATTTAATTTACATTTAACCTTTTTGCTATGTATGCATAACCACATATGTAGCATATACATACATAGATGTTTAGATTCATTTGTATGTTAATGACTCCATTTTTTACGATCGATCTTCAGGGTTTCACAAGTCTTCATTATGCGGGAAAGGATTTACAGACTGCATTTAGAGATGGAGAGCCATGGAAGAAAGTCTTTGGCCCTATATTTGTCTACCTTAACTCCATGTCTCCCCAAGCTGATTATTCAGAATTTTGGAATGATGCTAAAAGACAAGTACAATAATTAATTAATTAATTCAAGCCCTTCTTTTATTTATTTCTTTTTTCTCTTTACTCCGTTCAGTTTCGCTTTCGCCAAGTAATTAATTAACAAATATAAATGTTTGTTTATTGTGAAATAGATGCTGAGAGAAGTTAACAGCTGGCCGTACGATTTCGTCCAATCCATTGATTTCCCTCATTCGGATCGAAGGGGAGCCGTTGGTGGGCGACTAACCATCCCAGATGGGTAAACTGTCAATATGTAAACCTTTTCAATTTATCAAGAATATATAACAAAATGGAAATAAATAAGCAAAAAAATACGATATATATATATATATTGGAAATTCTTTTACTGCAGGTATAACAATAAGATATTTAAGGGGGCAAGCGAAGCATACGTTGGTTTGGCAACACCAGGAGAAGTTGGCTCGTGGCAATTCGACTCCAAGGTATTTTCTTCTTCTTCTTTTTTTTTTTTTAAATTTTTTCTTTTTTTTTTCGTCTGTCTGTCAACGTCAATTCACCTTGTAAGCAGCATTGCATGGACGTGTTCCAAACATATACTCATAATGTAACGTCATAATTGTAAAATAAATATTTGTAATTTTCAATTATTATTGTAATTTATAAATTAAAAAATAAAAATATGTAACCAGCATTTATGATAATACAATCATCACATTTATGTAACTTTTTCTCTCGAGAAATTCTGAGTTTGCATTGTAAGTTTTCAGGGTTATCAATTTTGGACTCGTGCTGAAAGGAATGGGGATTTCTACATTAAAAATGTCAGGCCAGGGACTTACAACTTGTATGCTTGGGTTCCTGGCGTCATTGGAGATTACAAATACGATGGCAATATCATCATCTCACCAGGTTTCTTTCCGATTCTTTTCCCCCCCTTTTTTTTTCTCTTCAAAATTTCACATTAATGAACAAAGATTACCATTGGATTGATTAATGGATGTAGGAGGATTCATCCGAATGGGTGTTCTAAGATATGTTCCACCGAGAAATGGACCTACCCTCTGGGAAATAGGCATCCCTGACCGCTCTGCTGCCGAGTTCTTTGTGCCTGACCCAGAACCGTATTTCCCAAATAGAGTATACGCCAATAAACCAAAATACAGATATAGGCAATATGGGTTATGGGACAGGTACACTGATTTGTATCCTCGCGAAGATCTCGTCTACAACGTCGGCTCTAGCAATTATAGTCGAGACTGGTTCTTTGCTCATGTCACAAGGTACTAAGCCCAAGAGCTTTATTGCATGGACAAAGTCACCTCATCGTAGTCGAGATGCAGGCTTAATTGCAGTATTATGATTTTTGAATGTACACTTACGGTTTTCATTAGTGACTGTGAAAGGTAAATCTAAGTTTATTAATCTCAATATTCTGAAGGGCCTAATTTACCACACTTATATAATTTTTCCCTAATTGAAATTACCGTTTAGTGATTTTCTTGCCCAAGGACTACTTATGATTGACATGATCGTTCCAATAATTTGCAGGCTTACCATAAATCGTGGACATGAACCGACCACATGGCGGGTGAATTTTGAGCTCCAGGACGTGAAGCCACTTGGCACCTACACGCTCCAATTGGCCTTGGCATCTGCCTCTGCATCTCGTCTAGTAGTATGTATAAATATAGCGAAGAACTTTTCTTTCACAAATTCTACCCTTATTTTTGGGAATGGAATTCAATTTAAATGGTATGTTTACAGGTTTCGCTTAACAATCAATGGCCGACTAAGCCACTCTTCTCGGTTGGGTCTATAGGCCAGGATAATGCAATTGCAAGACATGGAATTCATGGGCTTTACAGGTTGTATAGCATTAGCGTTCCGGGCCATTTTCTTCTTAATGGACAAAATACACTGTATCTCAGACAGTCCAGGGCCGATGGTCCCTTCAACGGCATCATGTATGATTATATTCGTTTGGAAGGACCCAGTTGGAGGTAACCATTTTACAACAAAAGATGGATTTTACTTCTTAATTTTGGATTTTCAAAGTTCAAAAAAACGATATTGTTGTCACAAGAATGCTAAAAATTGTGGTATGATTCTGCCAAAGTATATATATGTCATGTATTGTTCTTTCAATAGATTTGGTGTTAAAAAATACCATTATTGATGTTTAATATTGTACATCAATGACGATGATGATGATAAATAGCTACATCAATGCCGCCAATTAATTTTACATGGCTCTTTGTTCGTATGAATTGCTAGATTGCCATTGGATTGGCTTGAGCTAATCTTGGTCTCCAATGCGGAATATATACCAAAGAGTAAGATGCTTCTTTGGTCTCGCCGTGCAAGAAGCTTGGATACCCCTCAAAATTGAGAGGCCAGAAAGTAATATAACTGTCAAAAGGCTTCGTTTTATGGACGTAGGATATGAGGTTACGGTAGTACAACATAATAATTTTTGTGGGTCCATATTTAATTGATGTCACGAATTTCACGTCCCCGTAACACTTTAATTGTTTGAATAAAGCTGTCGTTTTGTTGGATACGTGCTAGGCCTGAGACCATGAAGCGATGGGATGACCAACTGCGAACGAGTTTGAGCTGCGTGCAAAACATCCATGTGGCCCTACATTGTTGATTTCATTTGGCAATCGTGGCTTGACATCACTATATTACATATCAAGCCAATGACAATCCACCTTAATCCAATCTAAATTTCTTTTCTAGAAGAAATAGATAAAAGAGCCAGTGAACTAATTATAAAAAAAAAAAATGGTTACCAACGCTAATATATAGAAAAAAAAAAAAGGAAACTCAACAAGCTGGCATGTTTTGTGCCCAAAGAAAAATTTCATAAAACAATCTCACCTGAACTTTGGACATATCGATTTGGTGTCCTATTCGAACTCCTACAAGTTACGTATCTAAAGAAGGTTAACGCAAAAGGTTATACTTATAAATATAATAAGAGGGCAAAATCGAAAATTAATATTTCTTTTCTATAATAAATAAATTTATAATTAATATGTTATTTCATCCAAAATTTCAGTTATTCTCTCTAATCATATTCCTTTTAAATTGAACATTTAGAAAAAAAGAAAAAATAAACATCCTTTTCATTTCTTATATACTTTTTTTTTTTTTACTACAACAATATATTTTCTAAATAATATCTTAATTGGAGAAAAAGTATTAGAATTGTTTTGTTGACCATAATCCTATTTTTATTTACTAAGTCATAAATATGCATTTTAACCGCACAATTTGGAATCAAAGGCATGCAAATCCCCTTAAGATTGCCGTTATATATATATATATATATAATTTCATTAATCAAAACAGTGCAACCATACAAAACAGGATTTTATAAAAGAGAGCTAAAAAGCCCTCAGTACACTGAACAAAAAACCCTAGGCATAAGTTCTCAATATTTATAGTTCCATTTCATAAAGAAAAGTTAGGAAAAGTGATAAGATGATTTTAGACAATTCAACATGGTCCTTAATGCCAATATAATGTCCACAACCGGTGGAAATTCTCAACAAGGAAAGGGAACCATGGGCTTATTTCAACAATGAGCTTTATCCTCGAACGTACAAACCAATAATTACAAATTTCCAGCAAACTTAAATGTTATCTAATAAGAATGTGTGGCAATCAATAGTGAATCTAGAAATTTTAGTCTATCGCGGCAACTATGTGTAAGAAAGTTATATATATATATATATATATATATGCTGTAAAAATAAAAAAGACATAAACTTCAATTGGTATTTCTAGTTTTTACTATAATTCATTGGACTAAAATATGTATTACAAACTTGCAATTTAAACATAAATGATAAAGAAAAATCAAAATTCACATTATATAAGAAAAATAATACCATAATTAAGGTAGATAATTACTATATAGGAAAAATGATTTTCGTCAAAGTAGGTAAAACTTAGAAGATAATTACAGCATTAGCCGATTAGAGAATCTTAAACAAGAAAGTGAAGAGGCTATTAATCGGGAAAATTATTATCGAGTTTTGTTTAGGCAAAAAAAAAAATTCTCCTACACAGTACAACAGCTACTTTGTTTACAATATAAATAGCAATCACGCCTACCCCCCTGTTACCGCATAAAAGAGCTTCGAAGAGAAGGGTGGCTTAGATTGTCATCATCCTTTATTGTATTTTGCTTAGTATGCATATATTAAGATGTACTAAGTACAAAAATTTGAGCATGTTTCTGCCTCCTTTTTTCGATTTCAGGTTTGACTACAGAAAGATGGCTGCTCTTTTAGCATTAGCACTTGTCTGGTGGTATGGTTGTTTTAGTTCTACTGATGATATTCAAAGTTATTATAAATAACCTGCACATAAATTTTGAAATTAATTATAATATTAAATTTGGTAATTAAAAATTTGCAATAAATACATAAGGAATATATTAAATTAAAAATAACAAAATATTAATTAAATTTGTATCACCTTTTATTTTATTTTATAATTATTAATAGTCACGTCGTAAATAAAAATACCATTATATGCATCATCATCCACTGGCAAACACTGTGTGACAAATGTAAGTAGATCTCTTGACAGACAAGAAACAGCACAGAGAACCCGATAAACATCAGCTTGTGATTATCTTTGAGGATCTCTATAATTCCAATCTCAAGCTCCAGAACCAAAAGTCACTATTTTGGTAAAAAAAAAAAAAAAAAAGCACTGGCGCAAGAGGTTATAATAGCATGAAATATCATATTTTTAACTTATCTCCAGCATTGAGAGTCACAAGCTCTAAACCCGGCAGGTAGGTTAGCATAATGAAACGAATAACAAATAAGAAGATTTGTCTCAACTTGCTAACATGCTTGCTGGACTTGCAGCTTGTGGAGATGAGATTAAAAGTATATCAGTGGATTTTTTTTTTTTTTTATACTTACTTAACTATTTGAGATGTTTTGGTTCATTACCAAAATGGTGACTTTGGGTTTGCGGCTGTGCATGGTTTGATTGGAAGCTTGAGGTTGGAATTATGAATGTCCTCTCCTTTTTCTACCAGTAATTTCCTGGACTAAAATATTTATTAAGAATTTTGAACTTAAATATAAATCACATAAAAAATAAATAAATTCAAATTATGTTAGTAAACTGGTAATATCATGAATATATCTTTATTTGAATATTAAATTAAAAGATAAATAATTTAACTTAATTATAAAAGGAATTACAAATAATATACGCATATTTATAAAAAATTAATCTATATAATTTTGTAGATGATAGTTTTTTTTTTTTAACAAAGAGTTTTTTTTTTTAATATCTAATTTCTTTAGTTGATCGGAATAGAATTCATCTTCAACAAGAACCCAAAAAAAAAAATTTAGAAAAAAAAGTCTTAGTAGAATAATTTCAGAAATTTTATACTAATCAATTTATATTTCCAATGGATCCGTCAATGGTGGCAAATGAAAATTGAAGCCTCTTTTCAGCAGCAAGAAACATAAAAGTACGCCATCCTTGGAAGCCTTAGTCGAGGTTGCTAGGAGCGTTACCTGGGTCCTGCGGACTGGTGTCCATTCTGTGGCCTGTGGTTCCTTTCAATCTACTATTATTATTGGAAATTGATGAAAATTTCAGGTTCCGAATGGCCAGTAGCCATTTCGGGTTCTTAAGGTTTGATGATGGTATAATGATGGACATAGAGGATGGCGTAGTGATGGAAGCATGCATTCAGTGATCATGTTTGTTGTCTCTGCACTCCTACGCACGTACGTGGCTATTACTTCTTCCCTTCATTTGTTGTTGCCTTAAACAGGAATGTACGAATGCCTGGATACTAAATAATAGTGAGTGCGACTAGTTGGTGGTCAGCATAAAAAAATCCTAAATCATTAGCTAAAGTAGGTTTCTCAGTAGGTAAGAAAATTAACATCTTATAAGCAGGTTTCTTGGTATGTAAGAAATTAGAATCCTACATACATTGAAGACATCTCTCCGATGGTGAGATGCTTAGGAATTTATTAACTTTGTAGAATTTTGAATAGACTGCTTTTTCTGTAAATACTTCTTCCAAGGCCGCCTTACTTGTTCGGTCGCTTCCTCTACCTTCTCTAAGATTTCCATCTTTTAACCATTTGCTTCGTCAGCTTTCCTAGTGAAGACTAGTGTAAAATGACTTATTTTCAAAAGAGCCGCTCTTCTTATTATCCTTCCCCACGTGGAGAATTCCAATTATACTGAATGAAAAAAAGAAAATGAAACAAGTAAAACCCGAAAAAGTAAAACAATTATATCTTTGAATCAAACACTTAAATGCATTCGTGGTGTACTGACGTATAGAGAAAAAACTAGACTGACAATACCGAAGCTAACTCACTAGCTAAGTAGGTTTGATATTTCTAATTCTAAAACTCACTAGCTAAAGTAGGTTTCTTGGTGGGCAAAAAAATTAGAATCCTATAGGTAGGTTTCTTGGTGAGTAGGATATTAGAATCCTAGATATATTGAAAGGATCTCTCCGTCGGTGAGATGCTTAGAATTCCAATTACATTGTCCTTTCCCTATGCGGAGAATTTCAATGATATTAAATAAAGAAGAAAAATGAAACAAGTCAAACTCGAATGGAGAAAGCTACCGTTTCTAGAATGCAAGCAAGGTTAGCTTGCTTACTCTCCTAGTAGCAGTAGCGTTCTCTGGCGACATGGAAGGAGGCATTGGAAAGACTAGACAGACCATACTAAAAGTAAAGAGGCATTTAGATTCAGGAAGCGACTAGTCCAAAACACGTATCTGCTGAACATACGAGCAACAAGGATTTTGTGCAGGAAAGAGAACTGAGGGAATTGACAAAAATTTTCCTATAAAGAAACCTGCTTTGACTAGTCAGTTTTACGATTAGAAATGTCAAACCTGCTTAGAATCCTATAAGTAGGTTTCTTGGAGAGATGCTTAGGAATTCTCAAACTTAGTAGAATTTTGAGTAGATCGTCTTTTCTATAAGTGCTTCTTCCAAGGCCGCCTTACTCATCTTGAGTTCTTTTGTAGTTTCTTTTACCTTCTCTAAGGGTTCCATTTTTGAAACATTTTCTTTATCAACATTCCTAGTGAAGACTAGTGTAAAATGACTTATTTGCAAAGTAGCCGCTCTTCTTATTCTTTTCCCATGTGGAGAACTCCAATTACATTATCCTTTCCCCATATGGAGAATTCCAATTATATTGAATGAAGGAAGAAAAATGAAAGAAGTAAAACCTAAAAATATAACAATTATATCTTTGAATCAAACACTCATATGCACTTATAGTGTACTAATGTATAGAGAAAAAACTAGACTGGCAATACCTACGCTAACTCATTAGCTAAAACAGATTTCTTGGCAGGTAAGAAAATTAGAATCCTATAAGCAAGTTTCTTGGTGAGTAAGAAATTAGAATCCTATATATATTAAAGAGATCTCTCCGATGGTGAGGTACTTAGGAATTCTTAAACATAGTAGAATTTTGAACAGATCGTCTTTTCTGTCATTACTTCTTCTAAGATTGCCTTACTCATCTTGAACTCTTCTTTAGCTTCCTCAACCTTTTCTAAGATTTCCCTTTTTGAAACATTTGCTTCATCAACTTTCCTAGTAAAGGCTATTGTAAAATAACTTATTTTCAAATGAGCCGCTCTTCCTATCCTTTCTCTATACGGAGAATTCCAACTACATTATGTTTCCCCATATGGAGAATTCCAATTATATTGAATGAAAGAAGAAAAATGAAACAAGTAAAACCTGAAAAAGCAAAACAATTCTATCTTTAAATCAAACACTCATATGCATTTATGATGTGGTGACATATAGAAACAAAAACTAGATTGACAACACCCATACTAACTCATATGCAGGTCTGACATTTCTAATCCTAAAACTCTATGATATATAGACCCGCATCAAAATCAACGTGTTCATGTAATTTCATTGTTTTTAAAATTTTTGTCTTTTTGTCTATTAACGGGAAGGAGTAAGCTAATTTTCAATTCATTTTCAAATTTATTCAGACCATTGATTCCACATAATAGGAACAAAAAACGAAGACTGCCAAAAAGGAAAGTCTCCGCTTCGAAATCCAACGGATTACATAAACGCCATGAAAAACTATAGTTAAGGGCACTTCTCGTACTGTCCTGTACGAAAATTTAAAGGGTAGAAGATTTGAGTGAGTTTCCTATGTCTATGACAAATCGATATCTAACGTCCGATTTCGCAAGGCGCTCCATGGCAGCGTTCACATAGTCAATGGGGATGACCTCAATATCTGCTTTTATATTGTGTTTGGCAGCAAAATCAAGCATCTCTTGCGTCTCCTTCATCCCTCCAAGTAGGCTGCCCCCAATAATCTTTCTCCCTGATGATATTCATGAACAAAATATTAATGATCATTAACATATTGTACCGAAGATTGATACTTGAAAGGAAAAAGGGGAAACATAATAACACCCGAATGTCCTTACCCGTTAACAAAGGAAATGCTGCTAGCTCAAGTGGCTTGTCTGGTGAACCCACCAAAACCAGCTTTCCGTCAGACTTCAAAAGACCAGTCAAAGGCGCTAGAGCATGTGTAGCAGAAACTGTATCGATTATACCATCCATTGTACCCATTGCAGCCTGCACCAACAAAAAGGTGAATAAAAAGATTGAACTAGACGGGCATCCACAAAGAAGCCATATAGAGTTAATTCCATAATTTCTACAAATTCAAGAGAAATATATGTGGTGTAAACCTTCATCTGATCTTGGTCTTGGCTAACCAAAAAGGAGTCGGCACCAAGACGCTCAATAGCTTCCTGCTTCTTGTTGGGAGAAGTACTAATCGCTGTCACCTTGGCCCCCACTGCCTTTGCAAACTTCAAAGCAAGATGGCCTAGACCACCGAGGCCAACCACACCCACATGCAGACCAGGTTTATCAAGTCCATAGTATTTCAATGGACTGTACACCGTGATCCCGGCACACAGGAGAGGAGCAGCTGCATCAAGTGGGAGGTTGTCGGGAATTCGAACCACAAAGTGCTCATCGGCAACCATGATGTCAGAGTAGCCTCCATATGTGGCGGTTCCATCATAGTATGTGCCACCATAGGTATATATCAGCTCGGGGCAGTAATTTTCAAGATTGTTGCTGCAACGGTCGCATGAGCGGCACGAACCAACCAAGCACCCAACACCAATTTTGTCTCCAACTTTGAATTTTTCTACCTTGCTCCCCACATCTGTCACTTCCCCCACAATCTCATGCCTACAAGATTGCCCAATTTTGTGAGCAGATCTGGCTCAAATTAAAGTGTCTCTCTACTTATGCCTAGCCTGAGTGACCTCGACAATAATAGTGGCATCTTCATGCATACAGCCAACCAATGAACTATAATTCAATAGTATTAGAGTCTTCTGTTCAAAAATATAGTACTGGAGTCCTTTCTAAAATTTAAAAGTTTTTAGTTAAGCCCGCCAGATAAAAATAATAATAATAATAATAATAATAAAACAAACTCAATAGGGTTTAATACGTGAAAGGATATAAACTCTGTATGCTGTGGATTAGCAAGCTTCCAGTGCAGGTGGGGACGTTTAGCTTTTTGTTACCAACGTCTATCTAAATTATTAAAGTAAATAATTGAATGTATTCCTTTTTAATTGACTCTATCGTTATAATAAATGAAAGAAAAGATTTTCTTCTTAATAAGCTAACAATGCGTAACAGAATTTAGTTTTAAATTTTCATTGATGTGTATAATTCAGTTTTAAATTTTTTATATTTTTATTTAAATTATATATTTTTTTAAATTTATTTATTTTTAATAAAAAATAATTAATTTACTAATAATTTTTACTTCGTTAATATATATATATGATTAACAATTTAATTATTTTTTTAAATAATAAGTTTAAAATAAATTTTTAAAATATATAATTTAAATAAAAATAATTTATAATATAATTGTAAAAAAAAATATAATTAATTTTTTTATATATTCCTAGGGATATCGGGATTGGGGGGACGATCTTTGTTTTTTATTTTGCGACCATGCATCAGGAGTAGGTTTTGCCGTCGTTGTTATTGTATCAATAGCGCTAATGATCTACAGGGGAAGGTGAAAGGCAGAAAATCTGTATCGGCAAAGCACACATACCCGGGCACCAGAGGGTATTTGGTCTTGCCCCATTCATTCTTGAGCATGTGAATGTCAGAATGACATATCCCACAGTACAACACCTTGAATGTCACATCGTCTTCTCCGGTTGCCCTGCAAGGCGTGACAATTACATTTGTAAAACGAAAGTAAAATTCATTAAACAGCGCAACAAGAAAAATAAGACTAAAAAAAAGGGCGAAACCTTCTTGAGAATCTGAATGGAGAGAGGGCACCAGATTGGTCTCTTGCTGCCCATCCATAGGCCGGCGTTGGGTACTCTCTCTCCGGAGATATAGCTGCCATCGTCTATAAGTATTTCTATATGTTTCTACTTTTCAATTGCAGTGCTATGCATTCCAAACTACGAGTTTTTCTAAATATTTTATAATAAAGGCATCCTTTTGATAATGATGGCTGGGTGGGGAGGGTCAATCCTGAGAAGATGTATCCATGCACTGTGCAGGAGTCTATAGGCACTTTTTTGGAACAGTAATTAAGAGTAATTAAGGTCATGGATTTTCTTTCTCATGTCCATTTGTCCCTTTTCACACTTTTCAGTAATAATTGTAGATTTTTTTTAGAAAAATTTTAAATCAATTTAAAAGTAATGAATTTAAGCTGATGTAATTGATTTTTATATTATGTATAAAATAATTTATATTGTATCAATATTTTTTATATCATATAAAATATTTTGTATTTAATATAAAATTTTACTGTATCTATTTTATTGTGAAATAAATGAAAAATAAAGAAGAAAAAAGTCAAATGTTTGAAAGGCCTTTATTATACTCTTCATTTTTTCCTTTATCCGTTTGAACAGTTGCGATTGTTAAAGTGATAGACAATGAGGATAAAAGCTCCTCCCTTTCGTTATCTCCTTCAAAAAAGTAGAGAAAAAAAATAATAATAATAATTTTTATTCTCGCCCCTTTGTTTTCACAGGAGACCATCTTTCCTTGTTTTCTTATACTTTTCCTTTTCATCCAATTCCATACAAACAGGTTATTACTTTTTCCACTGACATAAAAATTTATTTATTTATTTCTTTAGTAAGCTTATTTAATGAAATAATTTTTTATTTTTATAATTTTTTAATTTCTTAAAATTAAAATTGAAAACATTTAAATTAAAATATTTAATCACTAAAATGTCTCTGGAAAAGAATAAAAGTCATTTGTAAAATATAAAGTCTCAAGATCTATTAGAAAAATAGCTCCGCAGATCACATTATCTGGAGACCAAGAAGTGCAGCAATAGGCCGAAGTGGGACGACTCATCTTCCTCGTTGAATGGATGAAAAGTTGAAAACCCCACATTTCATGGTTGATAGTTTGACTTCCTGCCTTAATTTTGCTTTGGCTCTGGACGGGGTCCCATGGACTGGGCTCGCTTTTAGTGTTTTTTTTATTTTATAAAACATATGATATATCGCAGACCAATAATGGCGTTCTACAAGTAAAATACAACGTGTATCTAAAAATTAATTTTATTTCAACATGTTGAATCGGTATGTTAAATTCATTATTATTAGACATATTAGTAAAATGTTAGTTTTAGAAGAAGCGTTAATATAGTTTGTTTGAATTTACCGGTACAAATGAGAATTTTTAACTTGTTGATGTGAATATTGGTCTACATAATTATTAGAAATTATTAAAATTCAAAACTTTTTAAGTAAAAATTTAAATATTTAATCATTGGCATATCTCTAAAAAATAATACACATTAGAACTATTTTTGATGATACACTTTTTCTTACCACCCAAAATATAGAAATATTAAATCCCACGAAACATTAGACATATATATACATTCAAGTTTGGCTCAAAGAAATAAATGCATCCAAATGAAAAAAATAAAATAAAAATTAAAGAATAATGGTAAGACATTTTTTTTAAAAACTTTGAGTTGATAAAAAAAAATTTCATTTAACAGTTCAAATACCTTAAATCATTGTTAATGAGTGAAAAAAAAAACACGAAAACAAGACTACTCCTATCCTAGTTGGCCTCACTAATATTTGCCACGGCAAATTTGGCCAGAACAAAACATTTTACTCAATATTAATAACACCATTTTTTTGCAGTACCTAACACCATTTTTTTTTTAAATTTTTTGTATATGTTTCTACTTTTCAATTATAATGCAATGCCTTCCAAACTACAAGTTTCCCCATACATGTTATAATAAAGGCATCCTTTTCGTAACGATGCCTGGGTGGGGGGAAGATGTATCTATTCATTTTGCAGGATTTTAGAGTAGCTTTTTTGGAACAGTAATTAAGAGTAATTAAATTAATGGATTTTCTTTTTCATGTTTCTTGTCCATTTGTTTCCTCTTTACAATCTTCATTAATAATATAATTTATTTTTTATGAAAAAATCTAAATAAATTTAAATTAACGTAATTAATTTTTATATTATATTAATATTTTGTATATTATTTAAAATATTTTATATATAGTGTAAAAATTAATTGTATCTATTTCATTATAAAATATATGAAAAATAAAGAGGAAAAAAGCTAAATTTTTGAAAAATTTTTATTATACTCTTCTTTTTTTTCTTCATCCATTTGAACGGTGGGATTGTTAAAGTTAGAGATTGTTAAATTGATTAAATCAATTATAAAATATTCAAATAAAAGAATGAGATAAATAATCAAAAAAATTTAGCTCTAATTTAAAACTTATATTTCACTTCTAAAAATGAATATATAACTACTTGGAAATTTTATCTCATATAAATTAGACATTTATTTAATATCATTGTACCCTTTTTGTATAATAAAAAATTTATTATAAAATATATTATAATTCATAATATCTCTTAAGTATTTCAAAATTTTCATCAAATTATTTTAATAATTTTAGTTTGAATTATGTGCATATTTATTAAATTTGCTCATAATACAAGTAATTTAAAATATATGTAATTTATTAAATACCTTAAATTATCAATAATTTGTGCATATCTAGATTAATACACGCATTTATTAATATTTTTTTAACAAATTTATAGATGTATTATTAAAAAATAAATATCTAAATTTCTTATTAATATATACAAAATCTTTATAAAATTAGTTTAGAAGTGGGTACTATCTCTTCTTCCCGCTCTATTAATTAGTTGAGAACTTTTTTTCTCTTCTCCAATTACAGTTAAACCCAACATTTTACTAATTGCAAACGCTTGATTAACTTCCATAAGCAGTACTTGATTGCAAAATTGAATATGGCTATCAGAAAGTTGGGCTTTTTTGAATAATATTTCTCCCATAGATGTTTGAATTCCAAAATTGAACTTATGCGGTAGCCGCAGATTTGTGCTTGCTATCCTTTTTATCCCTCATCGTCTCCTTTTTGGGCAACTCGGACTTTCTTTTTCGGCGGAACGATGACTGGAGGGTTATTTAGATCAACAACAGTAATATGCACTCACACCCCGGAGCAGCTAGTGATAGAGTAGCCTCATGGTATTTTGGTGCACCATTCCTAGAGTGGCTCGGTGTGATGGAACTTCTTATGTCAATGTGCTCGACTAGTCCACCTACTATGCCCATTTGGGATGTCCTCTTTGTTCTTTCCAGGCCGATTCCCTTAATTCCTCGTGTTTCAATTTCTGCAGGCCTCTAACCATAATTCTAGCAGCCCATCAATTCTTCTAGACTTAATCCTTCCTCTAGCGATCCATCCTCCTTAGCTCGTCCGTCAAGGCCCATTTGGTTGACGAGCTCAACTTCAAGACCCCACTTTCTTTCCTTTTTTGACTTTGAATTTGAAAACAAGCGCTGTTGTCTGTTTTGTCCCCTAACCAAAACCAGACACGTCTGCCCCCTGTTGCCAGTTTGGGTGTTTTCCATCGGGACAGGGTATTTCCTCGTCAAACCCATTAGTCGTTGGCGATCTGTGTCCTTAACATCACACTCTCGCCCGAAGATTCGGCTTCGTCCGGTTCCACCCTTCGTCCCAAATCCCAGCCTACCATTACCAGTTCACAACGAAGGTTTAAGTGAAGGATCTTGGCATCAATGCTTATTGCCACTGTGGCTATAGTTGCTATGCCCTTCTGTGCAAGAATCATGAACTGACACACATCAAGACACCATTTCAACCCCGACTGTACATCCAACCTAACAAAATGTCCCCAACAGCTCCCCAATCTTGCAAGAAATTCACTGTTCCACACTTTGAGAGGCAATCCTTTTACCAAAACCCATACCGGAGTATCCGATCTTGTATAGTCCAAGTTCCGAGGGGTTAAGCATTCAAAGTGATCGTGGATCCACTCTCCCCCACTGTCAATCGTCGCCCGCATCTATTCCTTCGAATCAAGTGTCAGTAACACCCCCGATCCGCCCAACATCAAAACTCTGAATGGAAAAAGCCCTCCCAACAGTAACTGTGTTCGGACGTTTTCGATCCAAGTTGCTACGGTGCGATGTGAGGATGGTATTCTGGACAGCCAAAACCTTCAATTTCTCCTTCATACCACCAGTCATGGACTCCCCAGTCCCCACCTCCCCTGCCACTACATCCCTAAATGTTCTATCCATTCAAGAACCTGCCGACATATGGTGATGGTCTTGGTATACTCCGTGACTCCCCTCAACCCTGCTTTGAAGGCCCACTCTAGCTTAAAGGCAGGCCTGTCGCGAGCTTGACCCCAATCATGTGCCCCAATAAATGTTCACCGTTCAGCTACGCCAATTGCATCCCGTCTTCTCCCATATTTCACAAAGCCGTATCTTCTCCCTATCTGATTAGCTTTTGTTGGGAATAAATACATTAACCACACGCCCCCTAATCCCGAAAGATTTGTCACCTGCCCTTCGGATCAATTCTCGCTGGGAGGTTATTGATGAACAAAGGCATACTCATCACCGGTGAACGAAGGGCTTTAATTTACAATTAGTAACATTAAAAAAATTAAATTAAATTTAATGACTCCACTAATTATTTTACATAAAATAAATCTCGACATTTAAAAATTATAAGTATTTTAATTTCTCACGATTCATTTCTCTCAATCTATTTTTATTTTTTTTATAAAAAATTATAATTTTTACAATTAAAATTTTAAAATAAATTTATATTAAAAAATATTTATAAAATCTCATTATCTTTATTTATTTAGAAGAAAATAAAAAATATAAATATTATTTTACGTAAAAATAAGGCTTACTCAGTTATATCATAAAATATCAAATTCGTAACTTCTAATATTGCAATAAAAGATTTTTTAATATTAAACTACAATATTAGGTGATCACATAATCTCATTATTAAAATATATAGAAATTTAAAAATAACATACTAATTTGGCATACATCGTAAAAATTAATATTAGAAAAAAATTTAATGAAATTGTAAACTGAAACTATATTTAATAATTCTTGAGAGATTAATCATATCACATAATTAAAAATAATATATTTTATAATAATATGAATCTAATATCATGATAAATAATTTTTGATTTAAAAATAACAAAAAATACTTTATAATCGATTCAATATAAATTTTGAATTAAAGTTGATCTATTAATTAAAAAAATAAATTAAAAATTTTTTAGTCATTTACCTTTTTTTATTATTTTATAATCCAATTATTCAATTAAACTAAAATTATTTAGTAAAAATTATGAAACATAATGATCATTAATATGAAATTCAAATATATGAAGAAAAAAAAGAAAAAAGAAACTCAACAAACTAGCCTGTTTGCCTAAAGAAAAAAGAAAGAAAAGAGAAATCTGGCCGCTCCATAAATACATCTTCTTTTTGTTTTAATTATTTGATGGGATTCCATAAATACTTAATACCATGTGTTGTATAAAAAAGATTACGAACGCATGTCGCCCGACATGGGCGTAGAACTTTTGACGTATCGATACGGTGACGTATTAAGGATGTTCTGTCTGTCAGTACACCTAGTTTGGGCCATCGCAATTTTATAAGTTAAAGAAACTAAAAATATATTTAAACAAATTTAATTTGACAAGAAAAGAAAAACACAAAAAAGAAAGAAAAGAAATTTAGGGCCAAGGGTTATATTTATAAAATATAATAGTCAAAATGGAAAATTAATAAGTTGTTCTCTCCATAATTGAAATTATTTTCACCGATCATATTCCTTTGTAATTAAAAAATTAGCAAATGTGACTTTTTCATTAGTTATATACACACGTGTACCATGTTTTTAGTACAACAATGGTTTTCCCCAATAAAATGTCTTAACTTGGGGAAAAAGTATTAGATTTGTTTTAATTGGCAAAAATTCTATTTTTGACGTAAAAGGATTTGGAAAGTTGTTATATCATGAATTTGCATTTTAACCACCCCATTTGGCTCATAACTTTGCTAAACATATGAATCAAATGGTACAAATGCAAACACATTTTTAATAAGTAAATTAAATTTAACATTTTATAAATAGTGTATATTTATAATTTATATATCACATATTTTAAACATTTATAAAAAAAATTCTTTAATTATAATTTACTTTATTTTTAATATTTATAATCTCATTTCATAAATAAAAAAAATGATCTCAAAGTCAAATTTAACATTGTCCTCAATGCTGATGTAATCTCAACAAGATTATTTTTGAAGGCTTATTTATGCTAGAGGAATAGACTCGTTGGGCCCTTCATAAGCAAAAGGAAATGCATTATGGGCTCAATTTATTCTTATATCTACAAATTAAAACTTAATTATTAGTCACGACATTTAGAAATAAAATTATATAAATTTTTAATTTCATATATAGAATTCAAATATTAATCTTTATAAAATTAAAAAAAAACACAATTTACAAATTTTCAGCAAATATAACATATCATATAATACGAATGAGTGGTAATTGAAGAGGTAATATTAGATTTAAAATTTTCATAAATACATAAAAAAATGTTAGATTAAAAACAAAAAATTATTAACTATAATAATATCAGCATTTATATTTTCATATTAACATAAAATATTAAATTAAATTTTTATTATTTTTAATCAATAAGTATCAATACTTATATCATATAAACTAAACTTAAAATAATAAAATAAGAAAACATCATATATATTATCCACATCAAACAATTTCATATTGTGCCATTACGAGATCAAGGACCATAAGCATGTAATAGTAAACACAAATTAATTACGTGACAAACAAAAGATAACATATAAAATCCAATACAAAACTGTTTGTGATTATTTTTGCAAAACTCTATAATTCCCACTTCCAACTCAAGAACTTTAATAAAGACATCCTTTGTCGCACATGTAAAGTCACTATTTTGATAATCAACCAAAACATTATAAATGATAAAAACAAATCCATTAATGCAGGAAACTAGAATAACATGAAACATTATATTTTTAACTTCATCTGATGTGCTGAGAATTACAATTTCTCAATCCAATATGTAGGCTAAGACGAGAAAACGAATGACATTGTAGATCTGCAAAGATACCATGCAAATTAAAAAGATAATTACATTAATGAAAAAAAAAATATTTATATTTTCATATTAACTTAAAATATTAAACTAAATTTCCATCATTTTTGATTAATAAGTATCAGTACTTATATCTTATTAACTTAACTTAAAATAATAAAGTAAAAAATATCATATACATTATCCACATCAAATAGCTTCATACTTCGTCACCACGAGCTTGAGGACCACAAGCACATAATAATACACGTAAAGTCATCATTTTAGTAATCAACCAAAACATTGTAAAAGGTCAAAAGAAATCCATTAGTGCAGGAAATTAGAATAATATGAAACATTATACCATTAATTTCATTTAATGCGATGAGAGTTACAATCTTTAATTCCAACGTGTAAGCTAAAATGAGAAAACGAATTATTTCGTAGATCTACAAAGATACCATGTAAATTAAGAAGATAATTAAATTAATGAAGAGGGAGACAATATACTAAATGAAAAGATATTTTTAAAAAATATATATATATATTACTAGTGGATGATAAAGTTTGATGTAAGTACACTTATAACCACGAACTTAAGGATCAGAAACGTATAAAAATACACATAAATTAATTATGTAACAAAGAAAAGAACACAGATAAAAATCAATAAATAACTATCCATTATCTTTCCAGAATTCTATGATTCCTACTTTCAACTCAAGAAGTCCAATTAAGATATCTTTTGTCACATACGTAAAATCATCATTTTAGTAATCGACCAAAATATTACAAATGATCAAAAGAAATCTATTAGTGTAAGAAACTAGAATAACATGAAACATTATACCATTAATTTCATCTAATGTGATGAGAGTTACAATCTTTAAGTCCAACATATAGGTTAAGATGAAGAAACAAATTATTTTGCATATCTACAAAGATACCATGCAAATTAAAAAGATAATTAAATTAATAAAGAGGAAGACAATATACTAAATGAAAAGATTTTTTTAAAAAATATATATATTAGTAGTGGATGATAAAGTTTAATGTAAGTACACACATAACCACGAACTTAAGGATTAGAAGCGTATAAAAACACACACAAATTAATTGTGTAATAAAGAAAAGAACACACATAAAAACCAATGAATAACTACTAATTATCTTTACAGAATTCTATGATTCCCACTTCCAACTCAAGAAATCCAGCCAAGATATCCTTTGCCACGTATGTAAAGTTATTGTTTTGGTAATTACCCAAAACTTCACAAAATGGTAAAAAGAAATCTACTAGTACAGGAAACTAGAATAACATGAAATATTATATCTTTAACTTCATAGTGTTAAGCGTTACAATCTTTAAATCCAACATATAAGTTAAGATAAGGAAACAAATGACTTAACAGATTCACAAAAATGTCATCCAAATTAAAAAGATAACTACATTAATGAAGAAAAATATTTACATTTTCATATTAACTTAAAATACTAAACTAAATTTATATCACTTCTGATCAATAAATATCAGTATTTACATCGTATTAATTTAACTTAAAACAATAAAGTAAAAAAAATATCATATACATTATCCACATTAAACAGCTCCATACTTTATCACCACAAGCTCGAGGGCTAGAAGCGCATGATAGTATGCACAAATTAATTGTGTGATAAACAAGAGACAACAATCCAATAAATAATAGCTTGTGATTATCTTGGTAGAACTCTATGATTCCCACATCTAACTCGAGAAGTATAGTTAAAATATCCTTTGTCACATATGTAAAGTCGTCGTTTTAATAATCAAACAAAACATTACAAATGGTCAAAAGAAATTCATTAATGTAAGAAACTAGAATAACACGAAACATTATACCTTTAACTTTATCTAATGTGTTGAAAGTTACAATCTCTAAGTCCAACATATAGACTAAGATGAGGAAACGAATGATTTCGTAGATCTGTAAAGACACTATGCAAAATAAAAAGATAATTACATTTACAAAAGGGGAGATAATATACCAAACGAAAAGATATTTTTTGAAAAAACATATATTACTAGTGAGCAATAAGGTATGATGAAAGTAAAAAAAAAAAAAAAATCACTATGACCTCGATGACTAAAAGTATATAATAGTACACACAGATTAATTGTGTGACAAATAAGAGACAATAATTTAATAAATAATTATTTATGATTATCTTTGCATAACTCTATGATTCTTACTTCTAACTCGATAACTCTAGTCAAGAAACCTTTGTCACAAACGTAAAGTCGTTGTTTTGTTAATCAACCAAAATGTCATAAACGGTCAAAAGAAACTCAATAATGTAAGAAACTAAAATAGCATGAAATATTATATCTTCAACTTTATATGATATGTTGAGGATTATAATCTCTAAATGTAACATGTAGGCAAAGATAAGCAACAAATGAATTCACAAATATGCAAAGATGTCATCCAAATTAAAAAGATAATTATATTAATGAAGAAAAATATTTACATTTTCATATTAACTTAAAATATCAAACTAAATTTCTATCACTTCTAATCAATAAGTATTAGTACTTATATTATATTAATTTAACTTAAAACAATAAAATTAAAAAAATATCATAAACATTATCTACATCAAACAGCTTCATACTTTGTCATTACGAGCTTAAGGGCTAGAAGCGTATAATAGTATATATAAATTAATTGTGTAACAAAAAAGAGATAGCAATCCAAAAAAATAATTGTTTGTAATTACCTTTACAAACTCTATAATTCTTACTTCCAACTTGATAACTCTAGACAAGATATCCTTTTCCACATATGTAAAGTCATCGCTTTATTAAGTAACCAAAACATCAAAAACGATCAAAAGAAATGCATTAGTGTAAGACACTAGAATAACATGAAATATTATATCTTCAACTTCATATGATATGTTAAGGGTTGCAATCTCTAAATCCAACATATAGGCTAAGATGAGAAAATGAATGACTTTGTAGATATGCAAAGATGTCATCTAACTTAAGAAGATGATTACATTAATGAAGAAAAATATTTAAATTTTAATATTAACTTAAAATATTAAATTAAATTTCTATCACTCCTGATCAATAAGTAACAGTACTTACATGATATTAACTTAACTTAAAACAATAAAGAAAGAAAAACATCATATACATTATCCACGTCAAACAACTTCACGCTTTGTTACCCTGAGCTCGAGGACTATAAGTGTATAATAGTACATACAAATTACTTGTGTGTCAAACAATAGACAACAATCCAATAAATAATTGCTTGTGATTATCTTTGTAAAACTCTATAATTCCTACCTACAACTTGATAACTCCAATCAAGATATCTTTCACCACATATATAAAGTCATCATTTTGTTAATCAACCAAAACATCAAAAACAATCAAAAGAAATCCACTAAAGCAGGAAACTAGAATAGGATGAAATATTATATCTTCAACTTCATATAATGTGTTAAAGGTTACAATCTCTAAATCCAACATGTAGGCTAAGATAAAGAAACGAATGACTTCACAAATATGCAAAGATGTCATCTAAATTAAAAAGATAATTACATTAATGAAGAAAAACATTTACATTTTCATATTAACTCAAAATATTAAACTAAATTTCTATCACTTTTGATGAATAAGTATCAGTACTTATGTCATATTAATTTAACTTAAAATAATAAAATAAAAAAAACATCATATATATTATTCACAACAGATAGCTTTGTGCTTTGTCACCACGAGCTCGAGGACCAAAAATGCATAATAGTACAAATAA
Organism: Bruguiera parviflora; assembly: GCA_019804595.1. Classification (NCBI taxonomy): domain Eukaryota; kingdom Viridiplantae; phylum Streptophyta; class Magnoliopsida; order Malpighiales; family Rhizophoraceae; genus Bruguiera; species Bruguiera parviflora. The sequence goes on along the minus strand of CM034046.1, from coordinate 11,215,777 downwards.
ATGAATTGTGTGACAAATAAAAGACAATAATTCAATAATAATTACCTGTAATTATCTTTGTAGAACTTTAAGATCCCAACCTTCAACTCAATAGCTCTAATCAAGATATCCTTTGCCACATACATAAAGTCGCCACTTTGCTAATCAACCAAAATATCAAAAACAGTCAAAAGAAATCCAGTAATGCAGGAAATTAGAATAACATGAAACATTATTTCTTTAACTTCATATGATGTGTTGAGGGTTATAATGTCTAAATTTAACATATAGGTTAAGATGAGAAAACAAATGACTTCATAGATATGCAAAGATATCATTCAAATTAAAAAAATAATTACATTAATGGAGAAAAACATTTACATTTTCATATTAACTTAAAATATTAAACAAAATTTCTACCACTTTTGATCAATAAATATCAATACCTACATCATATTAACTTAACTTAAAACAATAAAGTAAAAAAAAATTATCATATACATTATCTACATCAAATAGTTTCATACTTTGTCACCACGAGCTCGAGAGCTAGAAGTGCATAATAGTATACACAAATTAATTGTGTGACAAACTCTAACAATCCAATAAACAACTATTTGTGATTATCTTTGTTGAACTTTATAATTCCCACTTCCAACTCAATAACTTTAGTCAAGATATCGTTTGCCACATACTAAAGTCATCGTTTTGTTAATAAACCAAAGCATTAGAAACAATCAAAAGAAATCTGCTGGCTCAGGAAACTAGAATGACATGAAATCTTATATCTTCAACTTGATATGATATACTGAGGGTTACAATTTCTAAATCCAATATGTAGGCTAAGATGAGAAAAAAATGACTTTATAGATATGTAAAAATGTCATCCAATTTTTTTTTTAAAAAAAAGTTACATTAATAAAGAAAAAAATCTACCTTTTCATCTTAACTTAAAATATTAAACTAAATTTCTATCACTTTTGATCAATAAATTTCAGTACTTACATCATATTATTTTAATTTAAAATAATAATAATAAAAACATTATATACATTATCCACGTCAAACGGGAAGATATTTTAAAAAATAAATATATATATTACTAACGAGCAATAAAGTATAATGTAAGTACACACATCACTATGAGCACGAAAATTAAAAGCACATAATAATACATACAAATTAATTATGTGACAAACAAATAATAGTACATAAAATTTAATAAATAGCTATTTATAATTATTTTTGCAAAATTTTATAATTCTCGCTTTTAACTCGAGAAGTTCAGTTAAGATATCTTTTACCATATATGTAAAGTCATCATTTTAGTTACAGTTGGAACTTGGACTATACAAGATTGGATAGTCCAACTACTTAGAAAAGAAAATTCATGATAACTTAATAGTCCAGCTACTTTTCATTGTTTTTTTTTTTTTTTCATAATTAAAACTAATTATAACGATAACTTAATGGTTTTTTTGTTATTGCACAGAAACTTGAAGATCTTTTTTGGCAATTTCTGAAAATAAGGTATGCAAATTATAAATGCACTTTATTTATGGGGTTTTATCTGTAATTTACTCCATTCTCAATATTTATAAGGGAAAAGGAACAAATTAATCTTGAAGCCAAATTTAACATGGGCCTTAATGCTATAATATAATCCCCCAAGGGATTATAGTGTTGCATTAAATACTATGGGGTCTTGTTCTTTAGGATCTGTACGCATACCTCAGTTCTCAAATATATATATATATTGGGTCCATACAGTTCTCAAATATTGATTACTCGTACGTATGCATGGCAAGACAATAGGTGCGTTGGGGTCGGTGAGAAAAGGAAAGTAAATCATGGGCTCATTTTAACAGTGAGTTTTGTCCTCACACATATAAATTAAAATTTAGTTATTAATCATAATGTTTAATAATATAATTATTTGAATTTTTTAATCTTTAAAATATATATATATATATATATGATTTACAAATTTTCAACAAATGTGACATGCCATCTAATACGAATGGGTGGCAATTGGTGGGGTCATCCTGCCGAGCTAGTGTCCATCCTGCCGCTGCGGTCCCTTTCGGTATACTGTTATTTGTAATTGAAAATCTCAAGTTCTTAGGAAGAAGGCGTAGTAATGGAAGCATCCAGTGAGCCATGATTATTCTCCCTGCAGTCCTACGTGACTGTTCTTTCATAATATAGTGTTGCATTAACTACTATGGGGTCCTGTTCTTTAGGATCTGTACGCATGCCTCAGTTCTCAAATATATATATATATATATATATATTGGGTCCATACAGTTCTCAAATATTGATTACTCATACATATGCATGTGCTTATGTCACCAAACAAAAATATGTCCTCATCAAGTTCATATACATAGGGGGACAAAACGGAAAAACATAGGCCACAGCACACTCCTCTCCTAGTGTCGTGGTCAAAGGATGTAGGCGCTTAAGAAAGCTCTACTATTTCTCCCATGGCACATGTTCCATGAGCCGCATGCAGGGATGATGAGGCGGAATTAATTCCTCTGGTACAGTAATTGATGGTCGAGCAGCCTAGACTGGAAGGGATTCGTTGAGTGAGTAAGGGAAAATGAGAAGCAGCTTTGCTGCCATAAGAAGGTATTCTATTTGCCACCTCCCAAATGAGCAATGTAGTGGTAGGTGGACGGTGCTTTCAAGGTCCTGCATACATATGAAACATCTATTGAGCCAAACCCAGCCTCTCTTATTAAGGTTAGGGATTGTCAATATGCGATCCCGGGAAGCAAGTATAAAAGAAAATAGATACTTTAGAAGGAATGTCAGTTGACCACACCGCTTGAGCAGCGAATGTACCTCATGTGGATCGCTTGAGAAAACGATAATGGACCATCTCCAACAGCCCAAACTAGTGCCAACATTTATTTAAACTGAGGTAAGAAAAGTTTTTGTACTAGACGATAAGACTAATACTATTTAACCAGATTGAGTTTCTAAAAACTTATTCCACTCCACTAAAGTACTTATGCTGATAGCAATTTCATAACTTTGTTGTTACCTTGATAAAATCGCTCGAGAACTTTAGTGGAATCGACAAAATTTCGGAAAACTCAATTGGGTTAAATAGCATTGCTCAAACAATAATAGGATGTGACTAATCCATACGTTAGAGTTTAACAATTTATTAACCACCGGAGTCAACTTGTGGGGTTCAATCAAATTCATTGATGAGAAATAACAACCAGGAAAACAAAATTGGTGGCCTATAGTTGCAGAATGGATGATGGCCACGAAGAAGTTGTTAGAAAGGGATGGAAAGGCCCGTGACGTTAGGCATGTAACTTCTGACAATGAGTGGCAAGAACATCAGAGTTTTGCTTTGTTCCTTGGCTTTCTCTCACGGGAATCCAGCCACCTCCTCTCACATGTTTCTATCCCTCTTCCTCTCTCTATATGACAATTATGTTTGCATTACATACATGTCCATCTGGACCTAGCTGGTTTGCTCACAAATATTAGAAGTATTTGCAGCTCTCCGCCTTTCATTTCCAACCTAGCACCATGTGTCCCTCAACGTTTTGGGCGGTCCTCTATGTTTTTCTGCTACTCTTTCTCCTCCTCGCTAGGTTGGCCAAATAAATTGTGGCAGGGACAACAATTTTTTGAATGTCATATACTCAGAGATGGATCCTTGATTGAGCCCTTGGGAAGGTCATGTACTCGATTTTATTTGTCAAAAAATTCTTAAACAATTAATTCAAAATGATCCGGTGACCAGTTGGTTAAATCAATTGACCTAGTCAACTCAATAACTCATTAGTTGAACCAATGGCTTAGCGACCTAACATTCCATCCCGTTGGATTTTAATAACCATGATTGAAATTCCCCCAGTTGTATCAATAATATTAAGTAGAAGAGCTTGTGCAGTTGCTTGTTTCTCAAAATTAGTGTTGCTCAGTATGTAGCATGTGTCAATTTTATTGTAAATGTGAAATTTCTGTTCCATATTAATTCAATGGAATTATATCACAGTGAGATTATTTAGGGTCGTACTTATGAGAATGCAATAAGACGTATTACCCGCCTCCTCTTCCTCCTCCTCCTCCTCCTCCAAAAAAAAAAAAAAAAAAAAAAAACTTTTACATATCTTGCTGTGATCGAAAACTGGGGCCCTTGTTAGGCTAGTGAGGGCCACTTGCGAGGGGAATTGGACTATTGGACCTAATCTATAGGCCTAGTACAGTGGGCCTCCATTAGCCATAAAACAAAGTCACAGTAGAAATTCCAAGTGCGTCCAGGTCGCATTATGGCTCTCCGGTGGCATGCGTCCTAGGCCCTAAGCTACATGAGGTCTATATATGTATGAACCCTTTATGCGCACATGTGCATGTAGAATGCTGAGGCGCCATGTGTGTCATATCATTTTCACATACCTGGTGCCCTCCAAGTACAACTTTCCCTAACAGTTTCCAACAGTTACTTGTGGATGGATGGAGATGCATTGAGTTTAAGGGAAGCAGCAAAAATATCTCTGCCTTGTTAACGGGTCTCCGATCTCTCACTTTCTATTCTCTCTCTATTTAAGTAAAGCAGTAAACTGGATATCCGGGTGCCAAGAAATTTTCACTGCACAAGAGTTATAACTTGACAACTGAGAGCAAGAGAGATGGTCCTAACCGTTGAGCACTCCCTCTAGTTACAGCACTGGTGGGAAGCGCATCTTTGTAGCATGAATGTGTACTTCGGTCTGCATCCCTGAGATTCTGGCATATACAACATGTAAATTCAACGTCGAGGGCTACCTTGTAATTTAAACGAAAAATGTACGCGTGTATTTATTAGAACTTTTCTATTTTATCATAGATAAACATCGGAATAGTTATTTAAAACTCTCAATTTCTAAAGAATAGATCAGATTCTTATCAAACATAATCGACTCTCGCAGGTTTTAACACTTACAGGAGAAAGAGAACCCTTGTGTGTTAGCGATTGAGGTGACTCGCCATAATAGGGTATTTATAGAAAATTCTGACTTTTCAATCTTATTTAGAGACAATTGATAGTAGTCTCCGTATTAAATATTATATATTTAATTTCAAAATTTCTTTAAGGCATTTCAATTCAGTTCAATTTTTATTTTATGTGTAATTTATTGTAGTAATAATAATAATAATAAATATAAAAATAAAAACTTATTTTTATAAAATAATACACCTAAAATATCAAACATAAATAGTTATCGATCTACAGGTTCTATGCGGTAATCTGGCACTTGAGAGCATTTCCGCTGCGCCAAGTTAGCCATTGTCGGTGTGCCATAATACTGTGACAACCAATTCCTTTCAGCCTATCAAAGACGTCGTCTCTTTTTGTTAAAGCAGAGATGTCGTGCCCACGTCAGAAATACTCTCCAACATTTTTTATTTTTATCCACCGATTACCCATTGGAGTAGTTGGCTTTTTTTTTTTTTTCTTATCTTTCTTTCTTTTTTTCTACATTCGGCCTCTTTTGATATCCAATTCAATGGTTTTAGTTCGAGTTCAATTAAATCTACGGCATAACGTTTTCTATTCATAGTTTAACAAGAGTTTATTAAACAATAACATACTTTTATTTTTGGTAAAAAGAAAAAGAAAGCAGACATAGTGATTACGCGCTCGTACTACAGTTGATTATTGATCCTCAAACCGAACTCACTTAAAAACAAACATATTCAATGAAATCCGAAATAAAATAAAATAAAAAACTTAATCACTCTTACAATTGTATATATTTAAATATTTAGATGTATTAATACAAATTTAAATTTTAAACTTTATCCAACATAAAATTATATATATATATATTTATTTATTTATTTTTATTTTTTAATTTTATTTTTTTTGGTAAAAAAAAAGGGGGGGGGTGTTCTAATCATTAAAGCACAGCGATCAGCGATACACCAAAATATTATATCTATTAGATAAATCAGAACCCTCTTTTAGTTGGGGGCCTTGGTGAAAATTCGGGGGGTACACTTTAGGAGATGCTCAATAATTACAGTCTAAATAAATTAAGGACCTAATAATGGACAGAGGCGGAGAGGAAACGAAAGTACTAACACGTGTGAGCTCCGTATATGGAGAATGTAAAGTGGTGGGGGTGGTTAAAAGAGACGTTACCTGGCAAGGAATAGACAGGAGCTGGCATGAGCAGCAGAGCCCCCCCAACTTCTGCCGCTGTGCCTTCACCCTACTTCGCTCTGCCCCCTACTTGCTCTGCGCCTGCTCCTCTGGTTTCACTTGTAACCCCGCCTATATTCTATCAAGTTTTTAACTTTTATCGTGACAAAACATGGGATCTAATTATCTTTATTTTAAATTTAAAGTTGTGTGTTATTTGTTAATATTTTAATTTAATCTACTCTGTTAAAAAATAAAAATAAAAAGTTTACTATTAGAACATTGGTGAATTTGGCAATTTACGTTCCACTTAAGATGAATCATATCAAACCTTATTCTCACGTGATATCGTATATTTTTCCAATAACTCGGACGGTGTTAATGTACATGGGAGTATTGGAACTGGACTGAGTGCGTGATGAAGCTAGAGAGCACCACGCAAACTCTCAACTCGGGTGGTATGTTGAGAATATAACGTCCGAGTTTTCAAGCTTTGGCATGAGCAGATGCATACATGTGACTCCATGCATCAACTTTAAAATTGACCATGCCAACATATCGAGCATAACACAAGTACAGTGGGGGGGCCTCTTTTGCTGTATGTACCATATGCTGATTGGAAAATTTTTATTCCTCGAGTAAGAATTAATCTTAGGACCAGAAAAAAAGTAAGAATTAATGTATCTATTTATGCTGAGGTATCAATTAATTCTGGACGATTTATCGTACTATAAACAGTGACTTTCTCTGTTAACTGATGTTTTTCTTTTTTTTTATTTTATTCTCACCGTTGATTTCAACCTACCAACATGCGTTGTATTAGTTGGTTTGTCACATGTATACAATTTTCTGCATGCACGTTAATTCCCCTTAAGTTAAGTTTAATATCTTCTGTAACCTAAGTGTAAGAAATGTTACTCGGAATCACTTATATACATATAATAAGTTCTTTTTTTTTTTTTCTAAGAGATTAAATTAAAAGGCTGACGATTAATTTTTGACTTAAATTTTTAGTAATAATAATTATATCTGATTTATGTTCCTTTTTCATGTAAAAAAAAAAAAAACCTATATTATATTTCGTTGTGAAAATAACTTCTGTTTTTTGTTAAAGCTTATGGTTGTGTAGACTAACCTATAGTTGTGTATAATGATAATTGCATATGATTTATGCCCCTTTTTTTTATGTGAAGAAAAAGTGTTACATTTCGTGGCAAAATAACTTTATGGTTGTGCTACAGTATTCATCACACAGATGAAATGCTGGTCATCCATGTCGAAACTAAGAGATTTTTCAAGGAAATTAGTTGGATTTTTGCTGCACGAATAAATTCCAAATGACTGAAGACTAAGTAAACTTGCAATTTCTTTGTACTAGGTAGTCTAAATTAACAAACGTACATTTTTATTATTTTTTTTTTAAAATTCGCCTCCCAATTTCTGTAAGCCCAAGTTTGCATTACATCACAATTTGTTCTTGCAGCACATAACTATGCCCTCTCGAGTCATAGATTTAGGTCTCAAGCGGGATCGGCTTAGGTGCATTCCAATTAGAAGTAAAGTTTTCAACCCAACTTCAAAATTTTCTGACTCCTTCAGATTTGTGTTGTAGTTTGAGTCATAGATTTGAATAATAATAATCATAATAATAATAAGACTTTAATCCTTTACTATTTGGTTGAAGTAGGATTGGCTGGTATCAACTTTCAACAACTCTTGTTTACGGCATCAGGAAAAAATTGAGGAAATAAGTGCCATTTCATCAATAATCATGATTTGATTCTTACATGAAACATTTTCAGATTTAATATCAAGAATATACCAAATTAAGAATCTTCTAATTTGACTCCCTTTCAAGTGAGACGTGGATAGAAAAAAAAAATTAACTAAAATCCAATTTTGTGAATTATAAAATCAAGTGTCTCTGTCCTCATTTTTTAAAAAAAAAAAAAAAAAAGACATTCACTAAACATAACAAACATGAGACGAGGAAAATGCTCTTAAAATTGACTGAAAGCCATTAGTTCATGGGTAATAGAACAGGTAGACCCATCGTCCTAACAACTAATAATCAAATCTCAGCCTCGTAGGTTAAAAAGTAAGAAAATACTAAATAGACATATTATTCAGTTAATAAAATTAAATATTAAAATTAGATATTGTGTGATTATATAAATAAATAATAGCACTCAATATTGTATGATAAAATTATATAAACATGAAATAAATGTTTACGTGAAGCATATATATATATATATATATAGATGAATTAGATATTATTAATATGATATTAAAAATTATATCACTATGTCTATCAATACAGTGTGTCTAACTAGTAGGTACTAAAAAATAACGTCGTCTAAAAGGAACTTATCTTAAATGACTCATAATCTAAGTCCGAGAGTATCCAAAATCCTCTGGTGGTTTCATTTGTGTAACTTTGCATCTCTCCCTTTTGTCGGATTAGTTTCCTATCATCTGCCCACTTTATTGCTTGCCCGTCTCTCTCTCTCTCTCTCTCTCTCGTTGTGTAAAATCTATATATAAACCGACCCTCTTTTTGGAGAGATCTGCCTTCTGTATCTCCTCCCCTATCACTCTCTCTCTCTCTCTCAACTTCATTTATTTCACCAGATCTAAACTCTAATTCCAACTGCTTACACATACAGTATCAATTACGCAAACCTTCTTTCTTGATGAATATCACAAGACCCCATCAGCATCTCCTCTCTCTACTCCATGCATGAAACCATTCAATTGATGACCCTCTTTACCTCTTCAAAACGAAACTGAACAATTCCCAACCCCGTTTGCCCCCACCCCCCACCCCCCAACCCACACCATCAACAACAGCAACAACTCAAGCACTCCAAGATGTCCCAAAACAATCTTCAGGCGAAACAAGAAGAGAACCAAAGCTCCGGTGGCAGCCGAAAAACAGCCACGAGCACGAGGCCACCACAGGACCAACAAGCCTTGAGGTGTCCAAGATGCGACTCAGCCAACACAAAATTCTGCTACTACAACAATTACAGCCTTACGCAGCCAAGGCATTTCTGTAAGTCCTGCAGAAGGTACTGGACTAAAGGTGGAGCCTTGCGCAACGTTCCCATCGGTGGCGGCTGCCGGAAAAATAAGAAGATTAAGTCATCCTCTTCGAGGCTCTCCAGTGACTCCAAAGACTCCAGTGGGTCCTCTGAGATGGGTGGGTTTAATTTTTTTCGTGGCCTTTCTCCAGCCATGGATTTTGATCTTGGTGGGCTATCATTCCCCAGATTAAACCCTTCAACGAGTGGCCTATATAACCAGTTTTCTTCATTTGGGGGAGTTGCTGCAGCCACTTCTCCAGCAGCTGCTAGTGTTACAAGCCCTTATTGTTTCGGTGTCGATCCGTCTGGAAGCTCAGCTGGCTCCATGATGGGGTTTAGCTATCCGATTTCTTCCGGGTTTAGTGGTGCAATTCAAGAAGTGGGTGCTGCTTCAGTGAATGTCCACTCAAGCCTTGCATCTTCAATTGAGTCTTTGAGTTCTCTAAACCAAGATTTGCACTTGAAGTTGCAGCAGCAGAGATTGGCCATGCTTTTTGGCGAAGAGCATCAGAAAGAGAGCACTGCTGTTTCTTCAGTTCCCATAGGAATCCAGGCACAGAAACCTCAGCCCATTTTGTTTCAGAATCTTGAAATTTCAAAACCAGAAGCAGCACCACCACCAGGTGTTGGTAATTCAAGAAAAGCGGGAGCAAGCGGCGGTGATACGGCGGCCACTGAGTGGTTCTTTGGGAATTCTTATGGCGAAGTAACTGCAACTCCAACTCCGACTAATAGCAGCAGCAATGGCAATAATGATCACAACACAGGCAACTGGACTGGGGTTCAAGCCTGGGGTGATTTGCATCATCAGTACAACCCTTTGCCCTAGAAGTCAATCATCATGTTCGAGAGGTAGAACTACTCAATGGAAAAAAAAAAAAAAAAGAATTACGGAAACAAACTGAGAAATTAAGTCAACTAAAACCATTTAGGTGGTAATATGTTTGTTGTTATTTTCTTGGCTTGAGTTCAACTTCCAAAATGTAAAAGCTGGGGAAAAGGAGAAAGTACTTTAATTTTTACCTATTTTTTGGTTTTTGTATTTTATTTAATTACTCCAAAATGTCGAACAATTTCCTTCTTGTTGTTAAGTTAGTGTTGATGTAGATACATATCTATGATCTGTCTGTTATTATGAGCTTGTCTCTCTTTTGCTTACTACTGGAAAGCTGCAGGGAATTCTACTACCCTTTATGGTAATGGTAGGCTAGTTTCAATCTTTCAGATGAAAATGAAAGCAGTTTGCTTGTATGATGTATATCTTTGTTCTATCTCTTCGTCTGTTTCCTTGTCAATGGGTATGATGATTAGGTACAATAGATCCATAGCATAGCTTTTGTTCTTAGAATTTTCTTTTCTTTGAAAAATTTACAGCATCTCTATCTTCTTAATCCCTTCGGGATCTGTGATGGATTTTGGACTTTTTTTTTTTTTTTTTTGGACAAGTTGGATTTTGGACTTGATATTAAATGCATAATTAAATGGGGGGACTCCATGCCATATGTTTGATTTGTTTTATGTTCAGTCACTGTCCAGAACTCTCAGTGTCTCAGTATGTGTCTCTCTTTGTCACTTCTTTCTCCCCCAGTAGACTGAGCCTCAGGCTGCTTCCTCCATCAGCTACTGAACATACAATGTCAATCTATGAAACATCACAGTATCAGGAAGCAAGCATAGCCGGGGCTTAGGCCTTCCTTGCTGGCTGCTCATCAGCCCCTTCTCAGCATTGCAACTGCAATGCTAATGCCCTAGTCCTGTAGCCTGCTTAATTTGTCCACTTTCCCTCCCTTTCTATTACCTGAGTGCTTGGGGCTGTAAGGCTCTTTTTAATAATTAGTTGCAGTGGGGTGTGATTTGGTTTTGTCTGAAAAAGTGGTGGTTTGAAAGTGTAATGAATGAAAGACTGTCAACACATTTGAATGAATGAGAGAGAGAGAGAGCATGGCATCTAAAAAGGCTTACGGTTCGTTCTTTTGTGCAGCAAAGAAATGTTTTTGTTTAGCTTTTTAGGGTCTTGGGGAGTGAGCCCCTCCATGCTAATTGCTTGCTGCTGCTGCTGCTGCTACTACTACTACTGTTCAGTTGCTCAGTACTTTTTTTTTTTTTTTTTTTGGTGTCGAAAGCTCAGTACTACTGGTGGGCATCCCCTCATTGTGATTCTTTTTTGTGTGCCGAATTAGTGTATTGTGGTTAATTAGAACCCCGTCCATTTGTTTCCCTGAATCCCTTCGTTAGAATTCATCTAAATATGCGCATGAAATACTTTGGTTGAACCAAAGATTCTTTTTCTCTCTCTTTGTAAATGATTTTTTCCTATGCATTTGGACATGCCTTTTGCCAAAAAATAATTGTAAGACTATATATTTGACTCTTTTTTAAAATTTTTACAACGTGGGAGTGAGAGATTTGTTGGCGCATTGGTAATACCCATCTTCGAGATGCCCTACTCTTTAGCCTGAGAATTCACCTAGGTTTTCTACTCTCACGTAATGGTACATGGCTTCAGCTTCTTCTGTCGTCTTCGCCTTTTCGTTGGCTCCTTTTTGTCCTTAAACAAGGAGGTAGGAATGTACATTCCCCTAAATTATATACAGTATTATAAAGCTACAGGCACATCCATTTCTCTCTCACCTCTTTTTTATGTCTTTGTGTCTTGAGGAGAAGTTCTTTCAACAGCTCCACTTTATCACTCCAGTAATGGATTACGCGTAGGCAACACGGGGCGCTTTCTGTCATTGTAACCAGCTTTTCTTCATCGTAGCCAACATAACTGCATAAAGTTTCAATATTAGACCGACCCTTTTCCTCTATTTTCTTTCTTGACCACTCTATAAAGACATTTTCTATACTAATTTATCACAACATTCCACAATTTTAAGTCAAGCAAAATTAAATAAACCCGGATTACAAATACTAATTAAGCCACCAATATGCCTTAACAGTAAGCTGTAGGCTGCCAACATCATCTTTAAGCACCTTGTTGGGACTAGCTGGCATCTCCCTCTCTCTCAAAACGCACGACGTATGACGAATATGGCCCATAAATAGAGTTTCATTTACAAAAAGTCCTCAAAATCTAAGCAATCATTTGTATGCTCGCTTTTTCTTCTTAAATAAATTAAAGTTTGCATGCTTTCCACTAGCTTTGTCGTGGACATCCCCTTTTTTTTTTTCAGTATAATTAAATTAGTCCAATCAACGAATTCTACCTTATTAGTATTAAAATCATTTTTAAAATTATAGATCCATCGATCCAATTATCAATCAAATTGGAGTTTTATGTTTTCTCTTTAAATGTCACACACCATTGTTTTTTTTTTTTTTTAATCCTTTAGAAAACTTATTAGGGAGCGAACCCCACGAGCAACTCTTTCATTTCTCATAAATTTTATTCTCCTCTTAAGTATTTAAACATGGCACAAATCGTGCCAATCACGGCTTAGCCTCCCTGATGCCCCAGTAATTTTTCCGCGTTAGCCTTCTAACTAGAAATATAACAACATGCTCTTTACTATTAAAAAAAATTACATGAACACAGAAATTAGACACAATAATTGAATGCAAATTTATATTATCAAATCTTAATCATTAGTTATTGTCAACATATATTTCGATAAATACTAAACAATTATAACTAATAGTTAAAATTAATGATATAAATTTATTTATATTCAATGTCTACGTTTAATTCATACGTCCGTAAAATATAACTATCTTACTTTTACTACGAGACTCGCTTATGAGAGAGATAGAGATGTGGCGAGGTTTAGAAGGAAGCGAGGGGGAGAACATGAAGTTGCGTGATTAACGTGAAAGACTCGAGGGGGGAGAAGACCTTTTGTTTTGGACAGAGACGGCTTGTGCGTTGTGTTGTGTTTTAACTGTCATTTTACAACTTACAACGTGCGAGAAGCTCATGACCCTTCCTCCCTGTGCCTGTGTCGAGATTCTATATGATATGCCGCTCCTCATCCTCAGTAAGCTGTATCCCATGCCCCAAACCACTGTTCCACCCAGTAACTGAATAATTTAATTCGATGTTGCCTTCATAATCATTGTGGGACAGCATCAAAACTAAAACATAATCCAGTTTTTTTGACTAATTAGGGTCAAACCATACGTGAATCCTTTTATTTTATTTTATTGTATATTGAAAAGGAAGGGAAATTTTATGCAACTGAAAAATACATATTTTGCAAACATCTATCTGGCCACTCGTGTATTTGGGAAGTAAACCAGCCATTGTCAAAAGGGGTGGGGACTTTTTTTTTTTTTTTTTTTTTTGGTTATAGGAGAAAATTGAGATATGAACTTGAGAACTTTAAATCTCGTATCTCAATTTTAACGATTAGGCTAAAATTATGAGCCCAATGTGTAACTAAAATTAGTGGCCTAATTTGTGTTTTTTATATATAAGTTAAGCAGCTTCTTTCAATCCAAAACAAAATTGATTAAATCTGTCGAGCAAGGATATTGATTCATTGATAGAGTGCTAGCATGCAATTAAAAACCATTTACGTCTTGATTTGATGGGAATTAAAGCTCTCTGATATATCCGATGGCCGTTATCCAATATGATATCAGAACCACAATGGAACTTCAGTTGTTTAGCAAATGGTTGAACGACCTTTCAGGGGGATGTACAGAAATTGCTATTTGTTACAGCCAGGAGAAAACTAGAGGAAACAATGTGACAATGCCAAAAACATAACAACTCCTCAGGCAAAAAGACAACGTCATCTTTATCATCACAAACACATTAAAACCCAAAAAAAAAAAAAAAAAACACGTAAAGTATAATCCCTCTAAATTCAAGGGGCTCAAAGTTTGTATTCTAGTGAGTTTGTAATGGCGTGTACTCAATCGGAAGATACTCAAAGAACGAGAAAAATGCATTTGATCATTATCTTTTTTGGCCGATTCAAAGAGAAAAAACAAATTGAAACAGACATCGTTCGTGCCCCCACACACTTTCCCACCAACCCACCCTCATCATTTCAATTTTTAGCCGCTAGTGTTCCATTTGCTGTTTTCTCTTTCCATCGGTTATGAAAATATGGTTGCATCTTCGGCAATTTGTCGTCCGATTCCAAGGCCATGACCCTGTTAATTAATTACAAATTTAAAGAGAAAATGAGGGGGAAAAGAAGAAAACAGGAGAAAAAAAATCGATCGATCGAGAGAGGGTGTCACTTTTATTGTGGTACATTACTTTATTTTAAAAAGAGAGCCCTGGATGACTAACTTATTTAAACCATCTTAATAAATTTTAATGACCTGATGCAAGGTGATACGGTCGAGCATTTTTGTAATCACCCTTTTTTTGTGCATGTAATTCATACTATTATTAGTAGGTTTAATATTGCATATTTATTACTTCAAACGATAAAAGGAAATTGAAATGATTTAAAAAAAAAAATCTAAGTTCTATGACTTATTTAACACATTTTTTTAATTTAAATAAATAAAAAATAACTCATTTGCTTTACTTTGTCAAAATTTTGTATTTATATTTTCTTATTTTTTGTTTTCATAGTTTGTTAAAATAATAATAATAAAATTAAAATTTTGAATGAAGAGATGAATATAAGAATTATAATGAAAAATTTTCAATGAAAAACACAACAAATTAAGAAATAAATTTTCTCTATTTACTTCAATTAGTGGAGGCAATGGGAGAGATTTTTTTTTTTTTTTCTCAGGAGAGACTAAAAATAAGAAAAAAAGAAAAAGATATACGAGAGGAGATTGTGATGGAGACAGATCAAATAAATAAGAAGTGACCACTGGAGAAAGAACATATTAGTGCATATTGTTGATTTATACGTGAAATTGATAAAGATTTTAAGTTAGTGAAAAAGAAGAATAAAAAAAAAGAGTAATTGATGGCAGATCATTAATTCTGTTAAATATTGTTTTGACCCATAACATAAAATCTTATTTATAAGTAATTAAATCATATTATATGAACTTTAAGTAAAATTTTATAATCATATAAATATTACCTTTTCTCTCCCGGGCTAACTCTCTCCTCATATGTACAATTAAATCCCAATAGTTCTATTAGACAGTAAATTGCATAATAATTCTCCTATTTATTTGAAATTAATTAATTTTTCTAAATACATTGACCTTTTTCTTCATATTTTTTCAGTAAATCAGTAAATGCCTCGGGGCTGTTGATGGAAGCTATTGTTTGATTGTGGGTCTCAGGTGGTGATCCTTAATTTTAAGGGATCAAATACTGCTTCATATTCCAAATACCATCACACAACTCCAAATAGCATTGTTTTTAATAAGTAAATAACATCTATTTATGGTGACTTGTGAGTCAGTTTTGGTCTTTTCTCTGCACGTAGGATTTTCCACACAAGGGAAGAAGCCAAAAACTTCTTGCTTCTTTCATTGAACATCCTATCACTGGTGTGCATTTAACAACTACTAAACCATGCTTCTTTGTTAATGGACCTTATACAGCAAACTAAGCAGACCCAGGAAACTCAAGTATTTTCTTTTAGTCAGCACAAAAGAAGGTTTTGGTCAAGTCAGTGTAAGTGTTGAGTGATGGGTTAATCAGACTAATTGCACATTAACGAGTTGGAGACTTGACATTTGACTAATTTATCAAGACCTTCGTTTCTAAACGCTCTAATCTATCTAGACCACATCTTTTTCTTAGTATCCTTCTCCTTAATACCATGTACCTGATCTCTGCTAAGTCTCTTGTGGGTCGATGGCCCTTGAGCAGGAGCAGCAGTGGTTGGCTTTACAGGTCTCATAAGCCTAGCAATCTTAGGAGGGTCAGACCTCCTACCCACGTTACCATTGAGACAAGGTGGCATGACATTATTCTCTGTTTCTCCACTTCTTGACTGTCGTTTCATTCTTGACCCTTTGAGGAGATCGTTTCCTCTTGGCAATGCAGACCCCTGGCTCAATGCCCGGTTCACCGAGTTTGAACTCCTGAGAATGTGAGGTTCAATATCAGCCATGCATTCATCCTCTATTAAACGGCCTTTTCCTTCCCCGGGAGTGGCCCTTGGGACTTCAGGAACATCACCGGTCCGAGGACACAGCAATCTTCTCTCTTGGTCTTTCAGCTTGTCTTCTAGCCCCTTAATCTGCCATTATTTGTTGACTAACTTACCAGAGCTTGTAAAAGGAATTGCCAGTAGTACTCTATTAGCATTTATGATATGTATCTTATAGGATAAATGAAGGGTGAGTCTTGACATAATGATAAAAATTACTCTATTGCAACATGGTAATCACAAATTCGAGTCTCAAAAATAGCATTTTGGTGAAAATAAAGGTAAAATTGTATAAATCTGACGTTTCTCCAGATCTTCCAAATGCGAGAAACTAGTGTATTTTTTTTATTTTGTAGGATAAATAGTTATGAAATAGCTCATTATTTGTGACTTGTGCATAAAAAATGATAATAATTCTAGAAGAGCTAACCAATTGAAGTATGCATTGTAAAAATAGAAAAAAAACCTTTTGGTGAAGCCACAACACGTCCGAGTTATTTTTCTGCTCTTTCAGCTGTCTCTCAAGTTCCTTAACCTGAAAAGGAGACGGACGACACTTATGTGAAAATGAAATTCACTGTCTAGCTAAATCTCTCCTCAAGAAACAGCCCAGACTAGCCAACCTGATGCCAAAAGCAAAATTCCAGCTTTGCATTAAATGGGAAAGAAATCCAAAATTTTAAATAATAATAATAATAATAATAATACAAAAAATACGAAAAAAAAAAAAAAAACCTTTTGGCGAAGCAACAAAGCCTCCGAGTTGTTCTCCTGCTCTTTCAGCTGTCTCTCAAGCTCCTTAACCTGGAAAAGGGACAGGTTGACAAAAATTTAGGAATTTATCGACTTCCTAGATCTCTCCTTCAAATATAACCCTGACTAGGACCTTAAGCTGAAGAATATGGGATTGAGCCTCTGACTCTCGCATTTGCTCGATCAGCTTGTACTCAAGTTCCTTAATCTGATAGGAGGGGAAAAACTAGTTAGTGTTTCTGCCTTGTTATCAACATATATGTAGTTGGTTGAAGAGAATAATCAGGTGCACATTGTTCTATGAAATATGCAGTCACAGAATTTCAAAAGACAATACGAGTTCTCAAAATCTGCATTGGTATCGGGAAACAAATTATCGACCCCAAAGGATGGAATCACATAATTTCAGCTAGCATGACATTGAGAAACAAACCTTTTGTTTAAAAGTTGCAGATTCTGCAGAGTCTGACTGCTGTCTGTCCCTAATTTTGATCTCTACTTCGTTGACCTTCTCACATAAATAAATTATGGTTAACCGGGAAGAACAAATTAAACAGCATATAGAACCATATCTAATTGTACAACAACTACAAATCCACCTTTTGCTGGAGAGCACTGCAAGTCTCTTCCTTTTCCTGCAGTCTATCTGAAAGCCGCAACACTTGCTTTTCTGCCTGGTTATGGATCACAGTCTTCATTTCAAGCTGGCCTTCAAGTTCTTTGATCTTCTCTTGCTGGTTTTTGTAGACCTGGTCTTTCCCTTTTGTTTTGTTCTCTAGGTTCTGTAAATTCTCTTCTAGCTTCCTTAAGGATTCATCTTTGGATCTGGATTCCTGATGTGCTTTGTCAAGCTTAATTGAATAAAAAATAAAAGTATCAATAATCCAGATTCAAAACAACCATGATGTACCATAGGAAAAACAACCTAATAAATGCACACCATCACTTTCATCTTTTGAAGTTCACTTGTATCAATCTGTTTCCTAGCAGGGCCCAGCTCAATTCCTCGGACTCGAGTAGCAAAATTTAATGAACTCAGAGTCTCACTCAAGTCCTTCTCTGAAGGGCTAATTTGCACAAACATCAAGGTCTTAGAGTCACCCCCTGAAATGCAAAAATATAAAATTTTACATGTGCTGGTGGGACTAAAATCTCAGGTATAAAGCCAACTTTATCGATCCACAACGTACATCATTGTGAGCACAGAGCCAGAAAATTTTCCCCAAAAATATGAAAAACCTGTAAGATGAATTTATTTCTATAAAATATAAACTAAAGAGAGTAACATGACTTTATTTACCTAATGAATCTTGAAGCAAATGTGTTAACTTAGAGTTCCTGAAACCAAGTGAGAGAAGTTTTTAAAACTTGGTGATGTGAATTTGAAAAAAAAACACAAAGATAACAGAATTTAACCTGTATGGAATGTGACTGCTTTTAGTTACCAAGGCATATATGACATCCCCAAGGGCAGAAAGGGATCTATTAATATTTTGAGCTTCCTTCAGTCGTTCCCCATGCACATCTGTTTTTGCAAGCCTCTCACTACCTGCCAAATCTACGAGCCAAAGCTTGCTTTTGGTGCGTTCACTGTTCATCAAATTCTTTGCTCTAACCATTACAGACAGCATGCTGATTCAAATGGAGACAATAAAGAGTCCAAGGTCAATCATAACCAAGTCATACTTATTACAATAAGTAAAGAAGCTTTTAAGCTGGAACTAAATGCAGAAAGAGTAATCGAGATACCAATGAGATCGGCTGCTGTGATCATTTATGTTATTGGATCCAACGGCTCTAGCATTGCTTCCAGCCTGCAGCACATTCCAGACTTCCTTAATGTTGTTGACTTTAGCTTCTACAATCCCTGGAACATGATGTGATCCTTCAGATGATTGTTTGATCTCCAACCTAGAAAAATGCACAAAGAAAATAAACTTTGCAATGCTTCTAAACTTCCAAAGACTTACTAGCTCAACTAACTAAAAAAATTAGGTATACAAGTACAATAACTTACTTCTTTGAGGTCGGTGATGTTGCCAATAAGTCTCTGATTTGTTCATTATAGACTTCAAGCACACTGACAGAAATGTCATACATAAAAGTTTCACTCCTCTCCTTAGCAATTTCAAATAATTGCTCAAGAGTCCTGTAATTAACTCCCCTGTTCCGTTCTGTACCCTCCATTGTAAATGTCTTTCCTGTCCCTGTTTGCCCATATGCAAATATACAAACATTGTACCCATCCAGCACTGAAACCACCAGTGGTAATGCATCCCCAAACACATCAACTATCAAGGAAAAAACCAAAACTGGTTTACTACATTTTTCAAAAGGGGACATTCATAGATCAACAATCCATTAGTGTGCTACGAATACCTTGATTATCTCCTGGTGTGTAAACACGGTCAAATTTAAATGACTTTCTGGTTGATCCACCTGTTAGAATCCCAAGATCTCCGTCCTTAGCACCACAAAAGTCAACAACTGTTGGACATCCAGCTGATACCTCTTCCTTACTTAATGGGCGACATCGACAAAAGACCCTTATATTACCTGGCATCTAACAGATATAATTAGAAATTTCAAATCATAATTCTGCCCCCAAAGCAGCATATAAGTCCTTAATCAAGTAGTAAAGGTGGGGAAATGCGTACCTTTAGTCTCTTGAATTTGGTTGTACAACTCTTTTCTCTTTGCTTGCTCTTCACCATATTTCACCTTGAGATCCTCACACTGCACAACTGCACTGTGATTTCATCAGTTCACCAAGATCCACGGTAAAAACTAGTCCATTATCAGCTAGCACATTAAGAATAATTCAAGCGTACCAAGTGCATGAACTCCTAGAACCATCTTACTCAACTCAGGTATTGTATTGGCACAATCATGTGCCTCGCAAAAGAGCTGTGCATGCTCTTCTTTCATTACCTGGACCAGGCACACACCAAAATATTTGATAATAGACAAACAATGTTGAATAACGAGATGAAAACTGGGAAACTTTGTTAGCATATTTTTGGGAAAAAAAAGTAGAACCTCACTTGCCTTGATTTTTTGTTGTAAATTGCTGACTGCTGCTACCCAGAATTTTTTATCACGTTCATATGTGTCAGTGAGATTCCTTAGATTTTCAGCTTGTCTCCCAACAATTTGATCTGTCAAGCAAAGACAGAGAATCTATCACAGAATTCCTGAATGAGCATGAAAATAACCTCAGCTTAATTCATGCATACGCAGCAAGTGATCCTTAGGCAGAGGACAACTTAAAACAACAAATGCCCAGACATCCTAACTAAGTGTTGGATGCAACCAGTTTGTCATATCCCATACACATTGAACTACGTACTTTAAAGAAATCTACAGCTGTTAAATCACATAAATTTCACCCAAGAATTCTCTCCTATCTGATCCTTTCAATACCCAACAGATAGTTATGAAATAATGCCTGAAATTTGGACAAGTAATGCATCCATTTTTCTCAAGAATTAACTAAGTAAATACCAATGCATTTGA
The DNA here is from genome assembly GCA_019804595.1 of Bruguiera parviflora. Lineage (NCBI taxonomy): Eukaryota > Viridiplantae > Streptophyta > Magnoliopsida > Malpighiales > Rhizophoraceae > Bruguiera > Bruguiera parviflora. Next base: position 11,195,252 of record CM034046.1, on the reverse strand, counting down.
ATCACCAGAATCATTGGGAAGTGATCAAGAAAGTCAATTTACTGGATGCGATACAAGATGGGGCTCAGGACAATTACCTAGAGAGTATGTCCGAAATGTCTTGTTGTCTAGTTCCATCCTCACCTTCTCTAGCTGCTCATTTGCTGCAGTCAATGACATCCAGGCTTCATGGCATTCATTTGTCCTTTGCCAACACTCAGTAGTGAGCTCTTGTATCTTCTTCTCATATTTATCTGTAGCTTTTGTTTGCATTAGTTTCTTCTGCAGGGTCAAAGTAGAAGGCCATATAAGCAACAGTTCAAACCATTCAACAATAAAGTTTGAATCCAAAGTAATCTAACCTGAACTGAGGAAAATTCTATCTCAGCAGCACAATTGTTGCATTTTATATATTCTTGTGGCAGGTGAGGAACTGTACCCATTCACAAATGAAGTAAATCAAAGTTTGCTTGCCATGCTGCAATGCAATATGCCCCAGAATGATGAATTTGCAAAACAAAAACAAATCATACCAAAGAGTTTAGGTGCTTTCCTTATGCAGATCCCACTTACAGCTGGGCTCCCATTTATCCCTTCAAATCTTATCACAATTACTCCATCCTTCTTCACTGGAATTCTCGAGTCAACTAACTGCAATGGCTTGTTGGCTCCAACAATGTAGAAAATATCGAGCTCTGATAAAACCTGACAGTTTCCCCAAAATAGCATGCCTCTAAGTTCTAAGATACTCATAACCCAAAAAAAACAGGAAAAAATAAAAGGAAGAAAAAGAAAAAAGAATGAAAAACTTGCAATTGAATTTTTTTTTTTTTTTTTGCCACCTAATTGACTTGCCTTTTCTTCCTGTATGAAAACATTAAAAAGTCGCATTCCCTTAGGCCCATTTGTATTTATAATCTCCACAAAATGAAGATCAACAAAATAGTCTCCAGGTGGAAGATCATGAAAGCGATAACAGAAGTTCCCGAGTCGAGCAGATTGGTAGATGGATGGATAATCCCCAGCCTCATTTATATCCTCATTGGTTCGAAAAACATTCCCTCCTTCGAAATTGGTGTCACCAAGAATTCTGACAGTAGAATCCGGTTCACTTGGAGCCTCACCTCCAGCATTTACAAAAACCACAATTTCATCTAGTTCAAGCAGCCATTAAAAAAAATTAAACTAACCCACCAAAACCACGAAGGGAGGTCCATCACAGTTTAGGCATCCATCATAATTTCCCACAAAGCACTACACTAGAATAATCAGCAGAATATTGTAAAGCAACTGCACAAGACAGCGGGTGACACAAACAGACGAGATAAACATACCAAAATCGCAGAAGAAAAAAAAAATCCTGCATCAGGTTTCCGACCGATAAAATATATAGAAAGCAGAATAGTCCAAATGCATTTATCAAAGAATATAAATCAACAAAATTCAGAAATGAAATTGGCAAAAAGTTCCTCTGTTATTGAAGAGACAACCCAAGCCAGTACAGACAAATGGTTCAAGAAAGCACCAAACTTGCTAACCTGCGCAATCGGGTCTTGAAAACCCAGATGGGATTAGTCTTGAATTGGAGTCACAGAGCATAGAATCGACCACAGAATCCGGACCTTCATCCATGGCAGAATCCTGGATTTCTTGGTCCAATTTCGCATCTTTCTCCCACTCAAAAACAGTAGAAAAGAGGGAACTGGGGAACAGCATTTGTGGGGTCTGCTTAAAACTTTTGAATTGAAAATCTTCCATCAAAAACTGAGGATTGGGCGTGACGGCGAAAGAAAAAGGTTCCTTCTTTTCTGCAAGATTGTGTGGGCGCTAGGGCTTGCAGAAGAGGAAAGAAAGAGATTTAAGTTTTAGGGTTTATTTTATTTATTTATTTTGCTGTGTCCTGCGTTTGCATTGGGTTTATTTGAATTCGAATTCTATATGACCGTTGGGAAATATTTACCCGTGTTGTTTTCCACTTTTGCCTCGTTTTCTTTTTTTTTTTTTTTCTCTCCTTTAAATATATATATGTAATAGCGATAAAGTTTTTCTTCTAAAAAAAAAAATAAAATATGTATATATATATATATATATATATATATGGAAAACAGAGTTGGAATAAATTTTTTTATAAATTCAAAATTCAATATTGTAAACTCAACAATAATAATTTTATTATTATTAAGTGTGATGACAATTATAAAAAAGAAAAAATAATTTACACTCAAATTATTACGAAAAAATACAATATAAATTATTAATTAAAAACATACGAGCCAAATTTGCGAAGGAGCGGCGTCGGTCGATCTTTGAAAACCAGAAAATATCGGCGTCGGTCGCCCTTGTTGGTGTGCGTAGAAAAAAGGCTCCACCCGATAAAATAAATCGCGGAAACGAACCTTATCAAAACTGTTGAAAAACGGTTTAGATGTAAATGAAAATTAGGGAAATCGTGATTTGAAGTTTAATTGCGGATTTGAGAATTCAAATCTAAATACCAAACTAAACCGGAATTGTCACCGTGATGGGCTGACTTTTCAAATGCCGAGAAGTGGCTGACGTTCTTTTCGCTGTTATCTTCGCCGGAATCGGCCCTCAGATGCCTCGGCGATGACGGCGGCGAAGGTTCAACAACAAGTAGCATCACAATCCATGATCTCTCTCAGAGGCTCCCTCCTCGTTCTCGCTATCCTGACGCTATTCTCCTTCACTTACCTCTCGCTCAGTGCTCTCCGCTCTCCTTCCCGACTCTTCGCCGTCATCGCCTCCTCCCCCGCTCCTCTGGTCGCCGCCACCGCCAGAGAGCGGCCCACCGCAGTGAGTTCGTCGGGAGACGATGAGGCTGCGGATCTATATCACTCGTCCGAGTTCGAAAGGAGGTACGAGGAAATGGAGAGGAAGTTCAAGGTTTTTATATATCCGGATGGAGATCCGAACACATTTTACCAGACTCCGAGGAAACTGACTGGGAAATACGCGAGCGAGGGTTATTTTTTCCAGAATATTAGGGAGAGCCCCTTCCGAACCGACCATCCCGATCAGGCTCACCTCTTCTTCATCCCGATCTCCTGCCACAAGATGCGAGGCAAAGTACGGGTTATTTTCTTCTTCTTCTTTTTTTTCTTGCTAGAATTTCAGCTTTCGAGTGATTTAACTGCCTTCTAGTGAGTAGATATTTAGTCTCGGTGTGTATAAATGAATTGCTTGTTCAGCGGCCATGGCAATTCGAATGTATTAAGATGCTTTTTTTTAAAAAAAAAAAAAATCACTTTATTGAGGTCTACTTTTATTTGTAGAAATGCGTTTCTCAAGTCGTCGAATATGAATCGGACGGCATTTAGATGGAGCAGTTGTCATGGTTTTGGGAAAGATATGGATGCTACACTAATAATGCCAAACATGCTGCAGCTGAGGGACATTTTCCTTTCCACCCAAGTTTGATGGGCACGATGTCAGGAGATTCAATTAGCACTGTTACTCTGTCTTTTTATTTATGCTTTCAGAGGCTGATGGCTTCAATGCAATGTTGTCGGACTTTTTTATAGTAAACTTATCACCCATTGCATAGATTCAATATTGACTTGACATCATGCTGTCAACAATACCTTGCATGTGTCCTTGCGCTAATTACATAACACCATTGAAGGGAATGAATGATTCTGCATGTAGCTGAGAATGCATTGTTGGGCTATTTGCTCTCTGTCCCTTTGATTATAAGGAAAGCTTTTGTTTGAGGATATGTTCACATTGTGGTTGTTCTGCTTCTCCTTGTTTTTTCAGGGACTGCTTAGTGCTCAAGTTTGTTCTGCATTTTTTCTGGTTGTTTTTCAGTATTATGGTGGATAAGCATCTTGTACATATTATATAAATATTTCATTTTTTTATTACTGTCGTGTTTTGCTTATTGCACCTTGTTTATATTGCCTAAATGCTACAATTGATTTGATGTTAAGTCTTGCTAGTAGATAGTGTGGCTATATTTAATCCTATTTTATTTAGTTATGTCTAAAATTCAGTTTTATTGACCATGTTGTGTACTGCCTTTGTTGTTGTATTCAGGGCACTTCTTATGAGAACATGACTATCATTGTTCAGAACTATGTGGAGAGCCTAATAGCCAAGTACCCTTACTGGAACAGAACACTGGGTGCAGATCATTTCTTTGTTACTTGCCATGATGTTGGTGTAAGGGCAACTGAAGGGGTTCCATTTCTTGTAAAGAATGCAATTCGTGTGGTATGCTCACCAAGTTATGATGTTGGATACGTCCCGCATAAAGATATTGCTCTTCCTCAGATACTGCAGCCATTTGCCCTTCCAGCTGGAGGAAATGATGTGGAGAACAGGTACTGGGATTTGAGTGTCTTTATTGACTCACTAAGGGTAAATAAGAGCTCAGTTATCTTGTTTCTGGCTTTGGTCTTGAAGCCAGATAATTTTACAATATTCTATTCTTGCCATTTGTCTTGACTGTTTAGATTATTTTTGGCTTATATTCACTTCTATCTCACGTCATTTCTCCCTCATAATTTGCTCAACTGATATTGTCAAAACTCTAACAATGCCCTCTCCCAAACAATAAAAGGAGGAAAAAAATCTTGAGGAAGGTTTAGATTATTTTTGGACTATGTTAACTTCTATCTCGTGTCATTTCTCTTTCATAATTTGTTCAGCTGCCCCATTCCCCCCCCCCCCGGGGGGCGGGGGCGCGGCGGCAGGGAAAAAAGGAGGAAAAGAACAAATCCTGAAGAGAGTAGAGATAGATCATTTAATTATAAGTTCTATTCTCTGCCAACTTTAACACCTTAAATGTTAGTATATGTTAACTTTTTTATTTGGCCTTTCTCAGAACAAATTATCATTTGTTGCTCTCTAATTGTCCTATTTCTTGAAATGGTTGCTACCACGTAACTTGCAGATAGATGAAATTTGATCCGGGTTAGCGAACGTCATTTGATGTATCTTTGAAATTGATTTATTAAGAGTAAGCATTCTTTGCAGGACAACTCTTGGTTTTTGGGCTGGTCATAGGAATTCTAAAATCAGAGTTATACTGGCTCGTGTGTGGGAGAATGATACAGAACTCGATATCTCAAATAACAGGATTAATAGGGCTACGGGACATCTTGTGTATCAAAAGAGGTTCTACAGGACTAAATATTGCATATGCCCTGGTGGCTCTCAGGTCAACAGTGCTCGGATAGCTGATTCAATCCATTATGGTTGTATTCCTGGCAAGTATAAAATTCCGTCACAACTGTTTCTCTCATAGTTAATTATAGGGTTAACAATCTGCTGTTTATAATCTTAAAATAAAAGTTTGATAGCCCAACCTGACTACAGTGGCTAGAGAGGGAGCAAGCGTTATTTTGAACACCTGTTTGCATGATTGGTGAACCCCTTATGCTACTGCATATGTAGCTCCAAAAAACTTGCACCGAATTGGTGCTCTGGCCTTACTTCCTACGGTCTTAATAAATTGTGGCTGCCTGAGGGTATATACCACTTAAAATTTGTGCTGTCTCAATAATACACTATTATTAGTGTAGCTGCCAAATTTTTGGGACCCTGGGACTGTAATGTTTAAAGGTTTCTAACAATTTGGCCTTTGTATCAATTTGGACTTGGAAGGAATGACTGGATCAGCACATCTGCCGTTCAGCTTTGGGCTTTTTGCCTGTGATGCATCTTCATTCAGAAAATTTTGGCATCGACATGATTCCTGAAACATCGTTCACTTCTCTTGCAGTAATATTATCCGACTATTATGATCTGCCATTCAATGACATTCTTGATTGGCACAAGTTTTCTGTCATACTTAATGAGCGAGATGTATACCGCCTCAAGCAAATCCTCAAGGAAATACCTCATGACAAGTTTGTTGAACTGCACAGGAATGTAGTGAAGGTAGAACCTCTCTCCATCAGATTGTTTTTGTTTTCTCAATGATTTTTCAATATGGATCTATAAAAATTTTGCTTCAAATTTTATCAGATTTATCTGGATACTGATGGAAATCTCTCATGGCAATCCGCATTCAGGTTCAGAAGCACTTCCAGTGGAATTCACCTTCCATCAAGTATGATGCATTCCATATGGTCATGTACGACCTCTGGTTGCGCCGTCATGTTATCAAGTACTAATAGACCGTTAAATAGATATCATTTCAGTTTGACTTTTGGATCAGAGTCAGAGTTTGGGTGCTAACAACCCCCTAGCCCGAAAGGCTTGTAAATTTCAGTTCCATCCTCCATATCTCATCGAGGGAGGGGGACTGCAGAGAAAGGACCTTAGATCGTTGTTTTATCCGGTTCTCCACGTAAAAGTTTGCTGTCTTTTCTACGTAGCTTTCTCTCTCTTGATGGATCTATGTGAGCCCACTACAAGTACGAAATGGGATGAAAAAGGGGGGGGGGGAATAGCCAACCACAGCATGTGGTTGTAGGAATCCTTTAGAAATTAATGGAAGTAGCATGTGACACCACAGCATACGAATCATTGGACTGCTTAATTACTCCTGTATTCTTTTGTCGTGAATCCCCCCAAATAATCCACCAGAAACGTAGTGGTATCTTATTTGGATCGACGTGTTTAGGGATCCGTGTTGAGAACAAGATAGTGGTAATTAAGCAGTGTCGATTGGAGGGAAGATGGCAGAAAGGCCCCGAGTAGTCTCTATCATATTAGGAGAAGGTTGGGGGCAGCCTCTGTCTATGTGCGAAACTATCTACGAGGACTCTCTGTGTGCAAGTATGGTCAAATTCCGGCTTTCCAAAGTAAATATTTGTCGCTTCCGCCTTTTCGCTTTCGTGGTCCATTCAAGCTCAATCTGATCTCATGATCATTCTCTCCGATTTCTGTGGCGATCTCTGCTAGGGCGATTTTATCAGTATCATTACAAGTCAATCCGCGAGCCTTGACTAACACGGTACCCTTAATGTCATGCCTCTGAAATCATGTCTTCGATAAGTAACAGTCAACGAGTGGCAAAATTTTCCTCTAATAGTCACCTAATGCTCGGAAGAAATGGAACGAATGATCTGCGTTGGGGTCAGAGAAATGGAAAATCCATCCATGGAATAACAAAGGTAATCCAAGAGAAGTTTTAAACACGGTACAGAGACCTTACAGCTATTGTTGAAATAAGTCGTCAAAGAATGCATGAGCTCAGCCTAATTATGTTCCGATTGCAAATTTCGTTCGGATTAGTTATGAACTTTTTTTTTTTTTCCTCTGCTAATCCGTCCAAACTTTTGGTTACATAGATTTATTCCAAATTTCTTTCAAGGGTAATGTCAGGGATATGGCCCACAAACGTTTTACTTGTAAATTATTTTTTTTTTTCTTTCTTTCATAGAATAAATACTACTAGTTAACATTGTAAGCATTTTTAAAGGCTCGCGAGCATCTCATTTATAAGCTCTAATTATCATAGTTTTCGAAACCAGATATGGATCTTGACTCCGATTCAGTAAGTCATTGGTTCGACTGTTGATTTAATAGTCAAATCGATAGATCAGTTATTGGTTTTTTTTTTTATAAAAAAAAGAAGAAGAAGAAGAAGAAGAAGTATTGATATTTTTATATAATATAAAAATAAATAAAATTTAAGAATATATCTGAATTATTCTTAATAAAACAACATAATTATATACAAATTTTTAACTATGCTAATGATTCGACGGCACCCCAAAATACGGCGTGGACAGAAGAGTCCGCATTGGGTTACGGCTCGCATAGACCATTCAACTTTGGGTTACGCATTAGAGAAGGAAACTCGGGTGAAAAGGCTTCAAATCTATGATAGATTGTCCGCGCAAGTGAAAGACAGAGAGAAGAACGGGAAAGAGACAACCATGCCAGTTGTAAACTTGTTCTCTCTTTACGAAGCAAGTACAGACACCAACTGAAAATAATTAATAAAATAATACAAATCTTCTTCCTTTTTTTCTTTTTCAACAACGATATTTTTATTATTTTATTAATTATATCAAAATGTATACTTCACTCTCTCTCTGACACGCTTCTTTTTTCTTTTCTTTTCTTTTTTTTTTTTTCTTTATCAAAATCCTAACCGTTTTGTTGCATAACTTTGTATAGGATCTTGACCCTGTTTCGGTGCCACCAATATTTGACAATCTGAATGCATTTCCTCGATGGGATTGCACACAAACAAAGAACGAAGGAAGAAGCTAAGAACGTGGTCCATTGACAAAGGTTGACTTCTAAATTTGTCTCTTTTGGGAAATTGTGGCCATCCTTATGAATCAGTATTGACGACTGTTTTCATTGTATAGGCTCATGCTCCTCATAAATTTTCGTCCACCACACAAAAAGAAAGTTTCGAATCCCTCCTACTATATTTTAATAATTAAAAATTTAAATCTTTCTTTTAAAATATCAAATTTTATTTTTTTTAAAAAAAAATTAGGTTTCTAGTAATAGAGCTCATTATTTACTTTACAATTCAATAAACTTTAGTGTTAAAAAAAAACAGAGAAAGAAAAAAAAAAGGGAAAATTTCTCCCAACAAACCAAATGGGTTTCAAGCGCCAATTGCACCGAATGGAACGCAACTCTATCAGTCAATTAAATATATATATATATATATATATATATATATATATATATATATATATAAAGAAAAGACGGCGATTGTAGTCAAAATTATGCAGCATCAATTTACTTTTGGGTGGAGAGTTGCTCCTTCGTACTGGAAGTGCTCGTTTGGTAGGTTTAATTAATGTGGAAATATTGCCGTCATATTCCTTTTTTTTTATTATTATTTTTAAAGAGTCCAGGGTCAAAGTCTAGGTCTTCCACTTCAAGTCGGCAAAACCACGGTGCTTGCCCTTAGTCTACATCCACTTCGCCCTCTTCTATCTTCGAAATTTAGTCAGCATAAGTTGCTGTCTCCACCTGAATTCAAAGGCTTTGGAGAGCGCAGTTTTCTTAGTCGCATGGCATGGGGATCTAATCCAGACTTCACTACCCATGCTTTTTCACACCCGAGTGCGTTCCCTTAATTCAAAATTTTAAATTATTAGATAAATTATACTAAATTTCAACATATTTATTGCAAAAAAAAAAAACGAATAAAAAAATTAATTATAAATATTTTGATATCATATTAAAAAATTATTTGATATAAAATTTGACGTGATTAGATAAAATATAAGTATAAATTATGTATTGAGTTATAATAAAACAAATCATATTAATTAATTATATTTTATTTTATAGTAAACGAGTTTGTGAAATTTGACAAATTCTCCATCAATTCCTTCCTGCTCCCTTAATTTCAAGATAAATTGATGACCAGTCAGACATGGATGGCTTGAACACACGCAGCACGCTGCAACATGACTTCGTATTTCCATAGGTGTTGAGCCAATTCTCATGATAAAAGCTGGGGCATTTATGAATGTGGAAAACGAAGATATATAAAGAATATGCTTATGATTGCAACTATGAGTAACAGCCGATGTATACGACGACGCTGCAGCAAGCCAGCCATACCGAAACACTGGAAAGAGCAGTTGTGCAACATCAAAGAATTGTTAAAAAAAAAAAAAGAAAAAACAAAAGGAAAAGAAAATGAAGAAAGATGAAGTAAAGCGGGGGAAGGGTTCGAGTATAACTTCAATGGAGAAACAAGAGTCTTTACGTGTTTCAATCGGGTTTGTTGTTGGTGCAAAGCACAAGAAACCATCTGACAAAGGGTGTCGAATTTTTTGACAGGAGTTTAAATTAGAGATGGTGATGAGAATGCCTTTACTAATTTGCAGAATATTTCGTCGGTCATTTTGTTAGAGGAGCTTCATGCAATGGATGCAGTCTATTTGATCCGTCTCAAATGTATGTTAACATTTTGTTATCAAGACATTTGAATATACATTTGTAATCTCTAGTATTAACAACGACTAGACTTAGATATTAAAAAAAAAAATAAAAAAATTAAAAATTAATGTTTATATCAAATCAACTAGTGAATGCAATTCTAATATTTTTAGAACACAAGCCAATCCACCCTTTGCTCCTGTCATAAAGTATATGACAAAGAAAGCTTATTTGAACTGTCGTCTCGTTATGCATTATCGGCCATGCAAAAGGAAGACGACTTGATTGCAGACCATTGGGCCGTCACTTTCACTTCCACTTGTGTACAAAACTTTCGGTAGGAATATATATGTGGTTGAAAAGAAAATGGGAGTACAATAGTTGGACGGTCAAATTTATTGAATCTGTACAACTTTTTTTTTTTTTATTTTTTTCTTTTGAAACATCGACGAGTCCAGCTGGTGTCAAATTTGGGCAGTTGACACGAAGTTAATGTTGCGAGTCCCACCAACTTCATAAAATGCATTGAGTCGAACTTGAGACGGTTTGTGTACAATGTTTTGCTTTACTATCGGCAAAGATAAAAATTATTTAATTAGTTAGTTAGCACTTTAATGGATGTCAGTACCATTGAGGAAGCGACGGATGTGCACTGACATGAGTGGGGGGGGGGACATGGCGAGTGGCCTCACTGTTCAACATAAATTATAGCAAAATTATATTAATTTTGGATACACGCACCAGTAAAAGAAATTTCCTACCCCATATGCGTTGTTTTAAACAAGTTTTGGGAATTAATTAGAAACCAAAAACACAGATATGGTCTCAACAGGTAAAAAAGTTTTCCCATAACTCAAACTATTAAGCACCCCTTTTTTCTGTATGGAAAAAAAAAAAAAAAAGTCAGCCGACGATTCATCAGACCAAAAAAAAAAAAAAAAGGGAACACAAAATTGCTTCTCACAAGCAAGAGGGGAAAAGGGAGCAATTTGGTTAACTGACAATAGGAGAATAATTTAATATAGATATTGAATCTTTATATCTTCACAAGGCAATTCTATTATTATTATTATTATTATTATTATTATTATTAATATTTGCCTCTTCTCACCAAAAAAAAAAAAAAAACTCTGGATCCGGGACCGCTCTAGCCTGTGGATTATTTGGAAACATGAGGCGGCGAGTGCAAGACGAATACGGCAAAGCAAAAGGTGACAAAAAGGGCGCGCGCATGCGTGCGGCGAAGAGAGTCATTATTTGGGCATCTGGGCAAGAGGGTCGGCTTCTGGATGCTTTCCAATCTAAAGACAAATTTTAATTTCCTATGCTCGCATTAAGCATAACATTAAGACCCATTTTGTGAAGATTTCAGGGGATAGTATTGGGGACTGCCACAAACCAAAACTCGTCTGGTTGGTTACTGGAGGAGTTCTTCTAACCAAGGTTAAGGAATGAACAAAGAATTACAGCACACTGACCCGGTTTAAAACCACTGCCATCATCGTACGAGGTGTAAGAACAGCCCTATAACCCTTGACTCCGAAGAAGACCCGTTAATCACACCATCGGGGAGACTCACAATCAAGCCACAAAAAGTTTCATTCCGGCTGTTAATGGTCTGACCAATGCATCCGCCGCCGCGCAGTTAACAAGGTTAGAAAGATACTCCATTTATTTATCGTATCCCTCGACACCCCTCCAATCCCCCACTAGACCCCACGGTTCCAATGATAAAAGCATCCATACTAAACCTGAAGCGAAATTATCGATCCGACGGTGTCTGTATCCCCAAATAAAATGAATGTACAATCATCTTAAGCTCCAAAACGCTATTGTTCTGCAGTAAAGACGAAGCAATCATAAACGAATACCGTCGAGACAGGGTGACTTCTACGTTCTCGGTCACGTACTCATAATCGACTACTTCACCTGATAACGAATTCTCTGCTTTTTCGAAAAGTTCATAGATAAAATTGTGTTTCGATAATTCCTATAGTTTGCATTAAAACGAATAGCATCTTCTATTCATAGCTATTTTTTAATGGCAGCCTCCGAGCTCATTAATGGTAGGGTCCAAGCCTCCAAGCTGCTAGACTTCAGAATGCCAGGAGCCGAGCTCTTTAAATAGAATCTGGCAAATGCTCCATCTCAAATTATAAAAATAAAATAAAATAAAATAATGAAGCATGTATGAAAATGGGTGAGAAAGAAAAAAAAAAAAAAGGAAAAACAATAATTTCTTTTTGTATCTACTAGCTGCTTAAGATTCTCCCTTCCAGGACACATCAAGGAAAAGCATCAATATTTTGTTTTCTCTCGTACCCATTATTTGTTATTTTTCATTGCTAAGCTCTCACGCCATCCACTAATATCTGCACTCGTGCCCTTTATACGTGGTCCTTCCATCCATCTATAACTCTGGATACAAATGGAAGCCGGCATCGTTAAGAACTCTTTGTGCAACCTAAGCTTCAACTATGAAATTTTTAGTTGCCTAACTAGTTGACCGAAGGAAGACGGTGACTTTTACTAGCAAGTAGCTACCACTGAAAAAGAATAGTTGAACAGGAAGAAGAAAAAAAAAAATTGGAATTAAGGAGTGAGGGGAACTTCAAATATATGAGGAGGACGAATCCCGGAATCAGGACGCAATATGTAAGAGATATATATGGATCACAAGTAATTTAATCGTTTTTATTTTCTAAGATGAGAGTATCTAATTGGTTATCCGTTTCAGGTTATGGGTACATAAAATCCATTTCTTTGAACTAAACTATTGGGGCCAGGAGTTGCATATAATCTGTTGATGGAACTACTGAACTTTGAATTCCAACAACAAAAATTTATCAAATAATGAGACCAGCGAATAAAAAAGGTTAAATAAATGTCAATTGGGAAGTTTGAGTGAAACCCTGTAATGTAATTATAACCTTTCTGCTTAATTTGCCAACCCCACTTAATTAGTACGGTCAAATACGTTTACGTGTAGGGGAAAAATTCATAATAAGTTCAAAAGTAGTTGGTCATGACCAGAACATTTTAAAAAGTGAGTTATAATAAGTGAAAAGCAGACGGTGATTGAATTAAAAAAAAAAAACAAAAAGCAATACTTCTTTAATATTAAGGTCGTCTTTGAAATTAAAAATTTTGAATTTAAGTTTCAAAATCCATTAATCCAAAAAAAAAAAAAAAAACATAATCGATCAGAGCCGGTTAAAAGACATGAGGTTGAAAATGTGCAACACAACGTTTTTACATTTTCGTTTAATTTTGTTACATATTTTATTGTATTTATTACATACTCGGTTATTCTTATTACACATCATGAATTTTTTTATTCCGAAAACTCGTCCATCTAACTTCTCTTCTACCAACAACCAAAAAATAAATAAAAAAAAAGTTGATTACTTGCAAGATCGCCCCCCTCCCTCCCTTTTTTCGAGTAATTATATTCAAGATCTCTCGAGTGTATTTCTAAAATATAAAAAGTAGCCTTATTTTCCGTAAGTTTATAGTCCACTCCAACTATAACTTTACTCATTATTAATTAATGCCGATTGGCCCCCGGAAACACATGACTTCATTTTCACGTTTGAATTATTCGAGAAGATGAGGTTAATTCGATGAATCGACTATTCCACATAACCATAGCGATGAGATAGCCTCCGTTGTCATGTAGACATAAATACAAGCTTCAGCCTAGACGTAAAATTGTCTTTATTGCTTTTTCGGTCAAGATATTTTACTTTTTTCTTAGGGATCCAAAAATATCTTGTTATTTCATTGTTAATTATGTTTTTTGGGATCAACATTTTTTTGTTTAAAGTTCTTAATTATTACAATATCACTGAAAAACGAATCGAACCTTTCTCATTACTGAATTGCAGTTATCTTCACTGAACTAGGCGTAATTAACGACCCCTAATTTGTACTTAATTGGAGAGCTTAACGATTCCGTGTGCTGAAGGATTAATTAATTCACAACTTCAATATCTAAATTAATCACGTAGACGCAATTGCTCAAAAGCCTAATAACACTATGTCATTTTGGCGTGTCCCTTAATGCCAGATTCTACAATAATTAATATTTTTCTTAGGTTTTTGTGTATTTTCCGATGTTTCGAATATCGAACCAATCATCAAACTAAACAAATTAATAATTAAAAGTTTAATGGATTTAATTGATTTAATTAAAATTAAAATTAATAGAATCAATATTTAATAATAAACATATAGTTATAAAAATAATTGAAAAAAAATATAATTATATATGATATATTTTTAATAAAAATTATTTTTAAAAGTTAAATTCAAACTTTTTTTTTAAAACAAAAAAAAAATTATCATAGGACTCGATTGGATATTAATTTTTTAGTTTTAATAATTAAATTAAGAGTTTAGACAAAATTTATAATTAAATTGACAATTTTGATTGATTCTAAAATATATTTGTAATTTAAATAAAGTTTAGAGTCAAATTACAGTTTTAAATATTTGTGATTTAAACTGGTGCGACTATAAACCGAACCAATTCTCTAGGTTTTTTAACTGATTTTCTTGGATTTAACTAATTTTTAACCGATTTGGATTCTATCCAATTTTTGAAGTTAAACTGAACAAGTAATCCGATAGATAGGAAATTGTCTGATTTTCAAGAAATTTTGTTTACTAGAGCTTGTCGAGTCTATTATGATTTTTTTTTTGTGTTGAAAAAAAGATAATAATTTATAATTTTGTTAGAGAGAATATATTTAAATAAATGAATTTCGTAAACTTACATTTGATTCATTTCAAACATTTTGATGTAGAATCGAACCTATGACCTTGTCACGACAACAATTGGCATTTTTACTACTAAACAACAATGTTTGACAATCTATAGCAAATTTCAAAAAACTTGTAAATAACAGTTTTCTTACTCATGTGCTTAAGACTAAGTAAGAACTACTTAAATATTAAAACTCACTGGTCTCCCACAAGTTACAACAAAATTATGCATTAAAGGCCTATATATTCATTTTGAATATCTCAAATTTAAATCCTTAGAAATTGGGAGTTATGGAAAACGGGAACTGTATCCTCTAATATACTTCACCCCCAATATGTATCCTAACAGACTGAAAAAACCAAAAAAAATAAAAAAAAAATCTATGTATAAATTTCTTTGCATAACGGTATAGGGGTTACCTTAACTTGATTTTAGTATTAATTTTCATATTATCAAACGTGTCTTTCATGTAAAAGTATTAATTAAACTTATAAAAACTAAATCATATTGTGCATTTTTCAGGATATTATTTTTCAACATTGAATGACAAATGTAGACAATATAGACGCAAACTAATAAATTTTAAATATATACCTGGGATAAATAAATTAAAATGGCTACAATAAATAGTATAAGATATCATCTAAATTTAAAAATTAGCAAATAGTTTTAAAATATCTTCTGCGTATCGAGAGACGCATTGATCAACAGAGAGGTAAAGAGAACAAAATTTCTTATAAAAGTCAAAGGTCCAAATAGTCGCTGGAAGCCATTGTCGCTACAATTATCGACTACTTATTTATTCTCATTGGTATTAGTATATTGAGAGAGGCATCGCAAATTTGTAGCTTAATATCATTTATTTATTAATTTTTGGTGGGGGGGGCTTTTTTTTAGTATTGATAAAAATTTAATTTTATTAAGCTGTCTACATGTGCACATGTCACTCTAAGTAAGGCCGTTTGGGATGTATAAATGATTTTTCTTTTCTTTTTTTACACATATAAAAAAAAGAATGAAAAGAAAAATAGAATTCATATTCTTACATCTTTTCTCATTATAAAATTTATAGATGAATTACCCTAAATAAACAAATTTACATGTATAAATATTTTATGAACGTAAATGCTCTCTTTAACATTATTATTATTTTAAATAGTTATAATAAATAATGAAAATTACAAACATATTGTGTTCCGCATTCATTCATTCATTCATTCCGTCTAATAAAACCCATATAAATTTCAGCAGGCAATTTTTTTTTTATTATATATAAAAAAAAAGGCATGTAACTGTGTAAGATGTACACTAATTTAACTGCATTCAAATGAAATATGTGAAAAATGAAAATGGGCATCTTGGACATGCCCCACAGAAAAATAACAAAATCTATTTTGGGGGGGATTCAGGGTTTCAGATCCCACGTATGCATTTCTCTCTGTGTCCTCCGCTCCTACTATAAAGTTGGTTGTTTTCTTGGGCTCTTAGTCTGGTACATCTTTCTACAGCCCCTCCACTTTCCCTCATTGCATTTGAGCAGCTATGGCGGTTTCTGGCTGTCTTTACATACCAAACCAGTCTTTTGCTCCATTCTTGAGAGTCCCAAGATCCTATATTAGTTGCAGAAATCAGGTAATTAATGAAAAGGAACGTTCTTTTTGTTAGACAATATGTGAGATTCTCTATTCAACGAATTAATTGTATATCTTGCTGTTCTGGCCACATGGGATTCATTTTTGTGGCTTTTCAAGATTGATTATTTTCCTCTTTAGGAAGGTTTAGGCAGCTATATTGGCTTGTTATTGATGTGGGGTTTTTTATTTTTTTTTTCAATACCATGTTTGATGAATGGGTTTCATGGCGATTGGCTTTCTGGTTTCAGTTATGTCTACGAGCATCTGCTCGTGGCGCTGATGATGAAGAAGGAAAAATAATGATAGGGAAAGAAAAAGATGGCTGGAAAATTGATTTCTCCGGAGAAAAACCAGCTACCCCATTGCTGGACACAATTAATTACCCTGCTCACATGAAAAATCTATCCACACAGGTATGTGCATATATACTTTTTTTTTTTTATATCAAATATGTGTGTGTGTATGTATATATATATGTATTCCTCAAAAATGGTCCATGATCATGGTGGTCGTTTTATTGTAATTATGGTATAGCTATATCATAATTATATGGACGGCTTTTAACTTATGCTTTGTTTTGTTTTTCTATTTCTTTGTCTCTCTTTGAAAAGTATTGCTTGTAATTTTTGGTTATTACTGTCATCAATAACTACCAGGATCTAGAACAACTAGCAGCAGAGCTCAGAGCAGATGTTGTATATACCGTATCAAAGACAGGAGGGCATCTTAGTGCAAGCTTAGGAGTGGTGGAGCTCGCAGTGGCCCTGCACCATGTGTTTAATACCCCTGAAGACAAAATTATATGGGACGTTGGTCATCAGGTAGAGACATTTGAATTTCCAAACAAGAATAAAAAGAGAAATGTCTTGGTTGATTGCCGGATGGATACCAGTTACCATTAATATTGGTACAAATTTGCAGACGTACCCACACAAAATCCTAACAGGAAGAAGATCTAAGATGCACACCATTAGGAAAACATCAGGGCTCGCAGGATTTACAAAAAGGGATGAGAGTGTTTATGATCCTTTCGGTGCAGGACATAGTTCTACAAGCATCTCTGCTGGTCTTGGTATGTGCAGCTTTTGTTATCAATTTTTCTGTCATGTATCACACATGGATTAAATTGTATGGAAGATGAATCCAATTGCATATTACAAACCAAAGTTAAAAACTGTATCAAGTCTAAAGTATGTTCTTGTTTTCTACAAATAAAAAAATAGGTATGGCCGTTGCACGAGACATTTTAGGGAAGAAGAACAACGTCATCTCCGTAATTGGAGATGGAGCCATGACAGCAGGCCAAGCATATGAGGCCATGAATAATGCAGGATTCCTTGATTCAAACCTGATTGTGATATTGAATGACAATAAGCAAGTATCTTTACCAACTGCAACTCTCGACGGCCCTGCAACTCCAGTTGGAGCCCTTAGTGGTGCTTTGAGCAAGATCCAAGCAAGCACTAAATTCCGCAAACTTCGTGAAGCTGCAAAAGTATGTGTTTCTCTGTTCATTGTTGTCTTCAAGACTTATTCCTTGTATTGATGTCTGACATGTGTTTCACCTGTTGAAGAACGTCACAAAGCAAATTGGTGGACAAGCATATCAAGTTGCAGCAAAGGTAGATGAATATGCAAGAGGAATGATAAGTGCTTCTGGGTCTACTCTCTTTGAGGAGCTTGGGTTATACTATATTGGCCCAGTTGATGGGCACAATGTTGAAGATCTAGTGGCCATATTTCAAAGAGTGAAAGAAATGCCAGCACCAGGACCTGTACTGATCCACATTGTAACAGAGAAAGGAAAGGGCTATCCTCCTGCTGAAGCAGCAGCTGATAAAATGCATGGTAAGACCACAACTTTGATATTTCAGGATGAAATTATGAATTCTAGCAGGGATACTTATTCTTTCATATTCTCAGGAGTTGTCAAGTTTGACGTTAAAACAGGCAAGCAACATAAGGCAAAATCCCCAACCCTTTCATATACACAGTACTTTGCTGAATCTCTGATTAAAGAAGCTGAAATAGACAACAAGATCATAGCCATTCATGCTGCAATGGGTGGGGGTACCGGTCTCAATTATTTCCAAAAGAGGTTTCCTGAACGATGCTTTGATGTTGGCATTGCTGAGCAACATGCTGTAACATTTGCAGCTGGTTTGGCCACTGAAGGTCTCAAGCCATTCTGTGCTATATATTCATCGTTCCTGCAAAGAGGCTATGATCAGGTAAGCAATCACATGGAGTGAATAGGACAATAATTTGCTGCGGGCTTTTGCACTAACATCTAATTTGGGAACAAAGGTAATACATGATGTGGATCTCCAAAAGTTACCAGTTCGTCTTGCCCTGGACCGAGCGGGTTTGGTTGGTGCAGATGGACCCACCCATTGTGGAGCATTTGATATTACATACATGGCTTGCTTGCCCAACATGGTAGTCATGGCTCCATCGGATGAAGCTGAGCTGATGCACATGGTTGCTACAGCAGCAGCTATAGATGACAGACCTAGCTGCTTCAGATTCCCAAGGGGCAATGGCATAGGAGCAGCTCTTCCTCCCAATAATAAAGGAACCCCGCTTGAGGTTAGCATAAACGGATCAACAAATAAAATTTCGAGCATAAGGACAAAAAAAAAAAAAAAGAAAAGAAACATACACACAAATCTAAACTTTTTTTTCTGGGCTATTTTTTGATTATTTAATAGATTGGAAAAGGCAGAGTGCTAATGGAAGGCGACAGAGTTGCCATTTTGGGATTTGGTGCCATATTTCAACAATGTGTAGAATCCGCAAGAATGCTCAGAAACCTAGACATTTTTGTGACTCTGGCCGATGCAAGATTTTGCAAACCTTTAGATACAAACCTTATCAGACAATTGGCCAGTGAGCATGAATTCCTAATAACTGTGGAAGAGGGCTCCATAGGAGGTTTTGGTTCCCATGTGTCTCATTTCCTTGGTTTATCTGGTATTCTTGATGGCCCTCTAAAGGTAACATTGCTATATTCTCAACATGAAGATTCCAAGCTATTCTCTAAAAGAATGTAACATTTTGTCTTCTTTAGTCTAGTTCTAATTCTTATAGAGCTGTGTCTGCAGTTAAGAGCCATGGTTCTTCCCGATAGATATATTGACCACGGATCACCCCAAGATCAACTTCATGAGGCAGGACTCTCCTCACAGCATATTACCGCAACAGTCTTATCTCTCTTGGGCAGGCCAAAAGAAGCTCTTCAGTTCAAGTGAGCACAAAAAGGATCAGAATAATGCCTTAGGTGTAGAAAAAGTTGGACGCTGTCCAGGAAGTGAAAGTTGTAAAATGCAGCTCAGAAGCTCGCACCTTTTGGGTCAATTTACAAAGGTTTAAGGGTCTTCCAAAAACTCACTGCCATAAGACTAAAGCGTCCAAATTTAGGATCACATGTGCTTCATTCAAGGAAGCACCAACGGTGTCCTTGAATAGTAACTCTGTGATCAAACATCCTATGAAACCTGAAATATTAAAAGAGATGAAGAAGATGAAAATTCTCTTGGAACTTTCAGCTGTGTATCATTTTGTGGAACATAACCATGTTTACTAATATCTAGCAAGTGGACTACAATTTAAATTATAAGTTGAAAGCAACTAGAAGAAATCAGCATTTAATATTCTACCACCAAGAAGTCAGGATGAATTAGGAAGCCATCCATGTCATGACAGCAGGTGCAAAGCAAGAAGTAGAAGGGATATGGCCCCAAATGACCAGTAAATGTGACAAATGAATAAGATATATAACAAAAATTCCAAATACAAAGCAATTCTTCGGGCATCCATTACACCTTACACTCCATGGTATTGTTCCTTCTATATTGAAATTCATTTCCCCTTCTCCCAGGATGTGTAGTTTTTCCTTCTGAAATATCTGTCGTTTTCATAATATAAATAAACATAACATCTATCAGCATTGATTTTTTTTTTTTTTTCCATGAAGCTATAAACTAAATATGAATTCAATTCCCTGATGTAAGTCGAGTCCTTTGCCAAATTCAGAGAAATGAATCCTATCCTCGTTGATTTATCCAGTCAGCAGCTCGTGGGGTTAGGTCTAGATGACTAGATGCACATGATGAGACACTCAACTGCTACTCTTATCGTGGTGTATGAGACTCGTCTCAACTGCTACTCAACTGTTAGTAGAATCTTGAGATATATAAATGTAAGTGTTATATAACTTAAAAGATTACTTTTTTAAGAAAAAGATTACCTTTTAGAAAGAGAGAGAGAGTAATGATAACGTAAAAATATGTTGCTGGTTTATATATAGGTCTAGGTAGACCCACGTGGTGGGACATTGCTGGTTTCACAACAGAAATGGAAGTAACAGTAAAATGTCCAGTGACCGCAATGCTTGCCTTCCTTTACATGGGTTGGAAGCTTCCATTAAATGGAACAGACCAAGTGTTCGTGTCCAAGACCATTATGAGCACGAACACTGGAGAACGCGTAATAATGGTGGTCTGCTTGTATGGCTGATAGGAGCAGCGATGGCTAAAATTTGGTCTCATCGTCAAACCCATCAAACAGTTCGTACAAGAGAAAAAAGAAAAGAAAAAACACGCTTTATAGTATGAATGAATACTATATAAATATGCTTTATATTTTTAAGACTTGTACGAGTTTTAAATATATATATGTTAACTTTATATTATTTGAATTTTTGTTATTTAACAAGTAATAAAATAAATTTTATAATGCACTAATTTTTAATCACACACACACTCATATTTTTGTTTAATAAAAAACTTGTTAAATTGTAAATTATAGATTAAAAAAAGGTCTATTTATTGTAACTAATTGGATGTGATGAAAACAGGTGCGGCTATCTGATAGTTGTCAAGCAAACTTATAGAGAAAGAAACATGGATGGCTCCTAGTGGTTTCATTACCTTTGATTTATCTTCTTTCTTTTATTTTATTTCCCATTAGAAAATCCAATAAATCAGTAAACTATACAATAAAAATCTCACGCCTCTTTGGTAGGATTAGAAATATGATCGTGGGTGTTTTTTCAAAGCCGAATACCTACCGATAATGAGTTGGGTCCATTAGCCCAAACCAAACGAAAGCCTACAGAAAACGAAGCCCAAGCCAACCAAGTTCATCCTCTCTCGGCCGCCGAGCCGCCATTTTCTTCTCTTTCTCAACTCAAACCCCTTCTTGGGTCACTGTTGTTTTCCTTCCAGCTCGGTCTGATCCCCAAAGTAAGGAATAAAAAACAGAGCCTAAAAATGCACCGTAAACCCTGAAAAAAACAAAAAAGGAGAAGGAAAGAAAGAAACTTTTCTCCATGAATGGAGCCGTCAACGCCGTCCGATCATCCAAGATGAGATTATCGACGGCTATTATTCGACAGGGTGAATCGCCAATCCTCCATTTCCTCCACCGCCGCTTCCACACACGACCCATCTCCACCTCCTCAACCGCCCCTCTTCCGGCGGACCCGGACCCACCGGACATCTCAACTCAGCTTCTCTCAATCCTCTCACATAAGAATTGGCAAAAACATCCTTCGCTCTGTAGACTGCTGCCGAGCATATCGCCATCCCAGGTATCATCTCTCTTCAGCAAGAACCCAAATCTTGATCCCCAGATTGCCCTCAACTTCTTCGAATTCGTTGCCCGAAAACGCGGGTTCAACCACACCGTCCATTCCCATTCACATCTTCTGAAAATCTTGATTCTTAATAACTTATTTAATGTTGCCGAGAAAATCCGGGTTTCTATGATCAGAAGCTGTGCTTGCATTGATGACGTTCGTTTTTCGTTGGATTGTGTAAGAGAAATGAATAGAGGTGATAGTCAGGTTACGTTTAAGCTTGGAACTAGGAGCTATAATGAGTTGTTAATGATGTTGTCCAGGTTCTTATTGATTGATGAAATGAAGTTAGTTTATCGGGAGATGTCAGACGGGGCGGTTTTGCCTAATATGTTTACCTTAAATACGATGGTTCATGCTTATTGCAAGTTGGGAAATGTTGTTGAGGCTAATTTGTATGTGAGTAAGATTATTCAGGCGGGGTTCCGGCCTGATACATTCACTTATACTTCTTTGATATTGGGCTATTGCAGGAATAAAGATGTAAATAGTGCATATAGGGTATTTAATGCGATGCCGAGAAAGGGTTGTCAAAGAAATGATGTTTCGTACACAAATCTCATTCATGGTCTTTGTGAGGCTGGAAGGGTTGATGAGGGTATTTCTTTGCTTAAGAAGATGGGGGAGGATGATTGTTATCCAACTGTACGTACTTATACTGTGATTATAGATGCACTGCTTAAATGTAATAGAAAAGCAGAAGCAATGGATTTGTTTGATAAGATGAGGGAGAAAGGTTGTGAGCCAAATGTTCATACTTACACAGTGGTGATTGATGCCATGTGTAAACAGAATCAGCTTGAGGAGAGTAGAAACATGCTGAATGAGATGGTTCAGAAAGGATTGGTACCAAGTGCAGCTACCTACAATGCCTTGATTGATGGGTATTGCAAGGAGGGGAGCATGGAGGCTGCACAAGAGATTTTGGATTTGATGGGGTCCAATAATTGTAAGCCAAATGAGCGTACATACAATGAACTGATATGTGGCTTTTGCAAAATAAGAAATGTGCACAAGGCAATGGCATTGCTTAGCAAGATGCTTGAAGATAAGCTGATGCCGACCTTGATAACATACAATTCATTGATTCATGGGCAATGTAATGTAGGTAATTTGGAAAATGCTTATAGATTGCTAGATTTGATTGAAGAAAATGGATTGGCTCCTGACCAATGGACTTATGGGGTTCTGATAGATGCCCTTTGTAAGCAAAAGAGGGTAGAGGAAGCTTGTGTTTTATTCAATTCTCTCAAAGGCAAAGGCATAAAACCAAATGAAATAATATACACCAGTTTAATTGATGGCTACTGCAAAGCTGGCAAAGTCGAAAATGCCAGTTCTTTGCTGGAGAATATGATTTCTGATCATTGTTTGCCAAACTCATCCACATACAATGCCCTGTTATATGGGTTATGCAAAGAGGAAAAAGTAAAAGAAGCATTGTTGCTATTGGAAAATATGGAAACGATGGGTTTGAAGGCAACAGTTCCTACTTATACAATCCTTATTGTACAAATGCTGAAAGAAGGCAATTTTGACCATGCTCACAGGGTTTTCAACCAAATGGTTTCCTTGGGATATAAGCCTGATGTATATCCTTACACTGCATTTATTCATGCATATTGCCGGACGGGAAACTTAAAAGAGGCAGAGGATATGATGGCTAGGATGCTTGAAGTTGGAGTAAAGCCGGACTCACTGACTTATACATTGTTAATTGATGCATATGGGGGTTTACAATTAATAGATCATGCATTCGATATCCTCAAGGGCATGTTTGATACTGGTTGTGATCCTACTCACCACACATATGGCATATTGATCAAGTATCTCTTAAAGGAGAATCTGATGAAGGAAAACAGCAGTGAGACAAATGTCTCGTTTTCTGATTTCGTTGATGTGTGGAAGATGATGGAGTTTCAGACTGCTTTAGATCTTTTCAAACGAATGCTTAAACATGGTTGTATGCCTAACATTAGAACTTATGGAAAGCTTATCATAGGGCTCAGTAAAGTGGGACACTTGGGAGTGGCCTGGAGGTTATTTGATCATTTGCAAGAAAGAGGAATGTCACCCTGTGAAGAAATTTATAACTCTCTTCTACGTTGCTGCTGTGAGCAGGAATTTTATGCAGATGCAATTAGATTACTGCATGCTATGATGGAGCATGGTCATTTGCCTCTCCTAGATTCTTTAAAGCTGCTTGTCTGTGGCCTATATAAGCAGGGAAACAAGGATGAAGCTAAAGCTATTTTTTGTAATTTGCTTCATTGTCGCTACAATTATGATGAAGTGGCTTGGAAAATACTCATTGATGGCTTACTAAAGAATGGCTTTGCTGATACAAGCTCTGAACTACTGGGTATCATGGAAAAAAGGAGCTGCACAATCCATCCTTCTACATATAAAATGTTGATTGAAGGACTCAATGGAACATAATTCTTGGTGTTAGCATTGAAACTGTTGTACTCGGAAGAGGAATTGTTGCTACAAGCACTCACATGGAGGCTAATGTATGCAGATGGAAAGATACAATCTTGCAGCATGCAATTTCCAGAGAAGCTGATCAATGTATTTTTCAACTAATGGATCTGAACTAACTTGACATTGAGGGAGCAGCTACTTTATGGGATACACAAGCTGCAGTGGCATCATTTAAAGCATCAAGCAGGAGGCAAGTGAGCATTAAGCTTCTCTGGCCAGATTTTTTATTCTTTTTCTTTGTTCTGTTGCTTCATTTCTCTTTTTTAGAAAATATTTTCATTTGTGAAAAAGAATCATAGTGGAGTAGTAACTAGTCACATTTTACCATGATATATCTAAGCATCAATTTCATGAGCTTCATGTTTGCATGTAGCTGTGCACAGATGCAAATGATTTGAAGCTGTTTTGATAAGATCATAACTGAAGGCATTTTAACCAAAATTTCCCTGTAGCTAGGTGATATTTGAAGGCAAGTGAGAAAGAACTTGGATTAGGATTAGGAATTCTCTAGGAGTGTAGATTCACTAGGAATTCTCTCTTAAAAATAAGGTTACCCAGGGTATAGGATTAGGGAAGACTTTTTTTACTCTTTTAACCTTGTCTTTATCCTTCTAAATGTGTTCAATTACTGGACAGGATCGACTTTTGTTGATACATTGAGAGTGCAGTTACAATCTCTCTTGGTGTATGGATCCCATTGCTGACAAATGAGGTAATATTTGCATTCCATTTTTGACAATATATTGTTATATCGTCTGTTTTGCATATATTAGCATTTATGAATTTACATTTTTTTACATAAATGAGTTCATTCTATCCTCCTGCAATAGTTTTTACATGCCAAAGTAACTGTTGCTTTACGTTTTGGCCTTATCATCCTGTTATATTACATTGTCTTTCTGCTAGTGATCAGCATACTATAGAAATTAGTTTCTCTTCCTTGTGTTAATTCTCCTGATTTTTCTTTGTATCTCCCTTCCTTTCCATTTCACTTGTTAATAACATTTCACCGATGTCAGGAGGGCAGTAGCAATTGAGTGTTTGCCATGGATGCTATGCGATGGATGATGCTTTTGTTCAAGTAATAATGAAAGCCTAGGTACTGGAGCGTCCACAAAAGGTGCTTGTATTACGTTTCCCCTTTGTTTTTCCTGGTTGTATGACAAAACCCTCATCAAATGTTAAGCACATAGAGTGCAAATCGCTTTATCTCTTTTGAACTGCTAATCAGTTGAACCGCATATTTTTTAACAGGTGCAACTGCGGTTAATCTGCGGGAATACTTTATTTATCTTGCCAGGCAAGGTCCCATTGACACATGGATGAATGGAGCAGGAGTTGATTGAGGTCTCTGCATCCTAAGACGCTAAAACGCTGCTTATGGATGCTTAAAGCATGACAATCAAACCAAATTCAGCAAGGGAGGTGATTTGGAAGTTCAGCAGTGGATGCCTGCATCTATATGGCACTGCAGTCGCTTTGAAACTGTGATCAAAAGTTTGCTTATGTTTTCATGTCACATTGATACCATTTGTGCTGCAGGTTTATCTCGTGTTTCGACTACAATCCTCATTCCCGCATCAGAAAATGAAGCGAATCACTGGAATAACAGTGAGCTAAAGAGCGTATGAACATACCCCGCATCCTTCTATTAGGTTTTTCTTGTTAGCATACCCTGTTGTTTTTTTAATGTTCTCGTGCTAACAGAAGGTAGAGATACATTTTAATTACATATCATTGCAATAACAGTGAGCTAAATGGTGCATAAAACTTTTTGAACATCTCGTGTATCAAGTAGGCTTTTGTACCAATTTTTAATCTCAATTTGAACATGGAAAATGATGCGGGTTGCCTATCAATGTATACGTTGATAAACACTATTTCAGTTTTAGTTAGTTATTGGTTGTCTAGTGGGACCGTGACAATTTGTTTAGATTAAGTGCAGTTTATGCTGTTATCTGGGGGCCACACCGAACTCTTCTTTGTTTTTTTTTTTTTTTTTTTATAATTTTCCCTAAATGGATTTCGATTTGATTTGAGGAATATTGGATGCACTCGGGCTGGAAGCAAAGGCCAAAAAAAAAAAAAAAAAAGGTGGAGAAACTAGAGAGGCACCTTTAGTCGTTGAAAAAAAATGGAGTATCCAAAGATTGTTGTGGATTTTGTTGTGCCTCCCATTTTTATTATTAAGGTCATCCTTCCAACTTTTCTTGATCATTGTGCACATCCAACACAAATTTTAAAAGGACTTTCAATAAGAGGAAGCAGATAAATAAAATTAGTTATCTTTTTAAAAATAATAAGTGTAAATTGGCACACATGTCGCGTCAGGAAGGGGTCGAACCTTCGACCTTCTGCTTAGGAAACAGACGCTCTATCCACTGAGCTACAGACGCCCGTGCCCAGAGTCTCAATTCAATGAAATATATTTCTTTACAATAAAAATTCAAAATAAGAGCGACCAAAAAAACCAAAAAAAAAAAAAGAGGTATTTTGGAAGAACGCAACCATGGAAGCCGAAGATCCCTACCAGCTTTTGCCACTAAAGCTCGTTTCTACCACGGACTGTTTCTATTAGTAATGTGTTTAAATTTAATATAGACCTAATGAGCTCAATTAGAGGGACGGGATAAGATTTAAATTATTTATTATAATTAATGATCGTGATTGTTTATTTTTATAATTATAATCGATGTTTCAAACTGTGTTCCGTCCACCCAATCCACCAATCCACTGCCCACCATTACTTTTGAAACCTAATGACTTCCTTTGTTTCTATTACTAACTGCTAGTATTATTTCCTACACGTGGGTGGTGGGGGGGGCCTATATGGGTCAACGTCTTCTCTCTGGTATGTATGTAAAGGACTCTCTCATTTTAAGAGCAGTTCGCATAAATCTTGACCAAAGTACAACACCATAATGCACACATTAAACACTGATTAGCTGCTCAAATTAATATCATCAGAGCATGCACATTTCAACAAGTTCCGCGAAATGACAAGAGAGTGGTCCATTGTTAGCCGTCGACACACGTCACATTCCTAAACCCCTTCATCTTGCCCCACGTTCGTTTTACTGTAACTTTTTTTTATATATCGTACTGTGGAGTGGTTTTGTGAAACCCGTCGGCCGAACCATTTCTTTGGGGGAATGATTCGGTTGGAGTCTCTCATTAATATTCGGCCGAAGTTGTAACAAGGAGCCCGGCTTATTGGGCTTTCCCGTGTTTGCCACGTATGCACAGAGACTAAACCCCGAATTATAAATTTTAAAACTAAGACTTTATGTAATTTTGTTATTAAAATTCATAACTAGCGACATGTTTGTTAAATATTACGTGTCTCGTACAATGGCATTTCCCATACCCGACCGAGCAAGTAACCAAAAGCTTGGAATTAAGTGCCCTGCGATATAGTTCACTTATTTTATTATTATTTTTTTAAATTGTCTTGTGCTTGTGTGGGAGATGCACTTTGTGGAAAATTCCAGTGGAATGGACTTAATGGCAAGTTTCAGCAATACAAGTATTCGTATGCATGGACTTGACTGAAATTTGAGCTTTTTCTCGATCCTGAAATTTTCGTGACCTCAGCATCATTTTATGTTGTAATTAATTAGAAGAAACCCAAAAAACTTGATGGTAAGGCAATAGGAATAACATAATGGGACTGCATGAACATGGGGGTATAATTCATTGGAAGATTTATTAAATTTTTTTTTTAAAAAAAACATATATACTATTAAATAAACTGTACGTTTTTATATATCACTCACTACGTTATTACCTAATCAAAGTTTAAAAAACATTATATGCCCGAAAATATATAACAATTGAGACCGGTCCATATATTTGAAAATGGTCCCAACATCCTTTGTTACTTTTTTTATTAGAATTTTTTATAAGTTATGCAATTAAGTTAATGAGACTCCAAGTCATCAAATGGCTCACTCCATGTTCTTCTCCGGCTGACCACTTTCAAATAAAGCGTGTGATCAACTCAGATTTTCAGTTAAAACCATCTCTGGAGATGTCTCTCGCAATCCTTGACTAACCCAACACTGGTGACGACTTCCTTTACGAAGTAAACACCATGTTCGCTTACCATGGTGATTGCATTTGGGCACCGTTTGGTGTCCCACTTTGAACATGGAGTACCAAATCCAGTTAACAAGAAAGTGGACAATGCAATAACACTTGACACAAACCTGACGTTTGAGGGTCCCCCGTTATTTAAATCTCCCTGCTTCTTTGTCCACAAAAAGGCTTACTTGTACTAAAATCACTCCTAGTGGACAAAGAATCCGACCTTTGGTTTCAGGGATTGGTAGATCATTATGTTGCAATTCCGTTTTGACTGGAATACTTTGTGGACATTAGAGAATTCAGGTAAACGCACTTCTCTAACCGACGTGAAATTGGTGGTGAAGTTGGTGGGGTTTGGATTTTAGAGGGTTCTTAACATTATTGAAAAGCAAGTTCCAAAGTCGCATTAACGGGGATTAGTTCATCCACTTAAACAAGACCTCTCACACTAGGCATTTTTAAGTGCTTTTGTCATACTTGCGAGGCGACCTATTCAATTGTCACAATTTCTTGTCTTTTTAATGGAGAAAAAATTCCCCATAAACAAAAATTGATAATATAAATAAATTGATACTTGAAACTCCTACAATTCAATTCTATTTTAATAACTTTAATAATTTGTTATTTATCTATTTTTCATTGTGTTCTATTCCTTGTGTACTCAAACTCTTTTTGATTTCCCTGATATTGAGACGTAGGAGTGTAGAGGGTCTGGTAGGACTGTAAAGGGTCTCTCTCATATTCTCTCTGTTTTTCTTTTTTTCAATTCTGGGTCTTTTCGTCAATATGATTATGTCATCTTACTATTTGCCTTTTCTGTATTATGGCTAATGATATTGACAATACACGACGATCCTTAGTGCTAAAAAGGATTTCATTGCTGACGTTTCAATGTATGTTTAACTCCGATAAGGATGCGATCAATAGGTTCCACTAATCATGAAATTCGGTAACTATTAGAATATTATAAAATATATTTTTTGATATATTTAATAGTTATAAAATATATTTTTAAAAAAATATATATATATTAAAAGTGATGTATTTATTAATACTAAAAAATATTTTTTTGATTAAATAATTTTTAAACCACTATATATATATAAGATTTTCTTTTAAATAAAAAGAGAGAATATAAGTAAAAATATGTTATTTTTTAATAAAATAATTTTAAATAATATATAAATTTTTTGATAACTTGATTTAAATAATATAAATTGTAATTAAATATATTTTATTTTATCTTATTAAAAAATTTATAACTTAATTATATTATTATTAAAAAATTATTTTAAAAAAATAATATTAAATATATAATTTAAAATAATTCTTTCACTTTCAATCTAACTTATTTTGATCAAAATATATAACAATCGTTCGTTACTAACTCTTTATTTTAATGTCAAATTCAAATCCCTCTCAATCAATTATAGTGCATCAATTTTGTATATAAAAATCATAAACAAAAAGGTATATGATAATTATCTTTTAATCAAAGAGAGTAAATATAGATAAAAATATATTATATTTTAATGAAATAATTTTAAATAAAATAATTTTTTTAAAAAAATTAATTTAAATAATATAAATTGTAACTAAATATTTTTCATTTTATTTTGTAAAGGAATTCAATTTAATTATATTATTATGAGAACAAATTTTATTATAAAAAGAGTGGTATTATTTAAAATAATATTTTTACATTTAGTCTAATCCTATTATTGGTTCAATAATAATAACATGTTTGTTCAAATATTTAATCTCAATTTTAAAATTCAACCTTTAATCCTTATAATGTATATATAAAAAGCATAAAAAGCATAAAGAGAAAGAGAGAGGTGACTAAAAACTAACAATTGAGTAAAATCTCACAATGAGATTTTTTATACTAATAATTGAGATAGTTAAAAAAAATTATTTAAAGTTTAGGGAAAGCAATAATCATTAAATAAATTTTTAAAATAAATATAAAATTTATAATAACTATTATATATAATTAACTATTATATATAATATAGCGTATAGATTATAATTAATAATTATAATAAATTTATATCTTTTTTTTTTTTTTTTACACATATCACAGAACTATAAATTATTTTTCTCTAACTGGTGGCCGTGAAAAGGATCACTTTTTGTTTTCTTGGCTCCATTATGAAAAAATCTTTAAAGATATGAGATATATCAAATAAAATGTTTTGGAGGAACCGTCGGCTAATTGCGGGGCGTAACGGGTGAGGCATTCTCCGTGGTGGCCAAAGCCCCTCTTCGGCTCGTGCCCAAAAGTACAAAATTGGCTGGGGACAACGGCTTGTGTGTGCGTTGTGTCGTGTCATCGTGCCGTTGACCTAAACAACTGTGAGATAGGTCACCCACGGCCAAACTGCCTTTGTCTCTCGTCCCGGCGCCATTTGTGCGCAATTGCTCGCTCATTTTGCTCTAGTTTGAGGATTGTGTCTTTTGGGTTTCGATGCTGCTTGGTCAAAACCCCTTGTATCTAAAGAGGCCAATCCAGCGAACCGCTGACTTCACGTCTTGTTAAGCTCCACCCTATTTCCTCTGTTTCCATGTGCGCATTATTCGATACAATGATTAAACGACATGTCGTGTTGGTAATTAACACTTAAAAGAGTCGCAAAGGAAAAGACTGACGCGCACAAGGAACAACCGTATGTGTGTCCAATGATTGTGGCCCACATTTGGAGAGCCCGAAGCCTCAAAATAAGAGTCTTACATTCCATTTTTCATCGAGTTTCGGCCACCACCTTTCCAACAACACGCATTCTCTCGGAAAATTTTACCGAGTTTGGAAATCATTCCAAAACAGAGTTACCAGTGGTACATCGTATAGTCATCAATTGATACTTTGGACCAACCTTACATTTTATTATTAATTATTATTTTTTTATTTTTTAATCTTTATCAGCGACTTCAATTTTTTATATTATAATTTATGAGTAACACGTCTGGTCCAGATTAATCTTAGCGCTTTCATATTTGTCCCTTATTAACCTCCTATTTTTAACACAATTGACATATTAAAAATGTTACTAATGGAGACACGATATGCTACTTCAGATTGTAATGGTCAATGAATCGTTGGCATTTAAAATGTAGATAAGGAAGTTTATATACGGGACAAACAATGATCGGCAGGCTTATAATTAACTTCCTTTTTTTCTATTTAAATGAAAGAAAAAGTTCATTATGATAGCAACAGCCTCTTTTCATAATCTTTTAAAGATTTATTAAGTTGTGTGAACTATATAATAGAGGATAAATTCAATTCGTCAACTTTCTGCAACTAAAAGATTCAATCGTAAAACTTGCAAAATGAATACTTAGATTTTTAGCAAATCTTATATGCAAGTAACAAATGGTAACGATAACAAATGATAATTTTTAGCAAATTATAATGGGGTTGATAACAAATAGACAGCATCACAATCTAAATTTAAATGGTAATTATACCCTACAAGAACACTGACCCCTTTGTTTTCTTAAGAAAGTCATAATGTTTTTATATGAAAAATTCCAATTTCTCTCAATTTACTAACTCCCAATTGAATTTAACCCGGCAAACTCATGCCATAATTAGACCCGCATAATAACACTCGTCGAGTAAATTGACTCGTCGACGATAATAACCATAATAATAATAATAATAATTTATCTCTCGCTATTTTGAATTCCAAAAAGGCTGAGTACGGAGTCCAATCCCCTTGACGGCGAAGATATTCTTAACGTACGACGCTATTGCCACGTGACAAAGAAATGTCCACTTTTGTGTTGCCCAAAATACCCTCCAGAGCTGCGTAGATTAACGTCCGTCCCTCCGTCGGCAGCTTCGTTATTAGTTTTCGAGCGTCAGTTACGGCAAAAAATCTCCGCCGAAATCCAAAGGCCAAGATTACACCACCTAACTTTTTTCCTTAATATGTGTTATTATTTATTATTACAAAGAATTTTCACCTAAATTTCTCACAAAATAAATAAATAAATATTCTGTTCTGTTAATCCAATATCATCAGAAGCATAAATATAGGTTATATGTTCCAATCAACTTCGTGCTGGTTTTTAGCTTTGCTCTCTCTCTCTCTCTCTCTCTCTCTCTCTCTTTCTATGTCTGTCTGTCTGTCTATCTGTCTCTCAAATGTCGTCTCTCTTCCAAGAATAACCAACTTCTAAAGATATACCATTGTGGCTCTCTTTTTGCTGTTGCCCCTCTGTGTGTCTTTCTTACAATAACCCCAACATGTAGACAAAGTTCCATTGTGGGCGTCCTGTTTCTGAGCGTTTCGGGTCAGCCTAACGAGGTTTTTTTTTTTTTTCTTCCCTTTTTCAAAAAGAGAAAGAGCCCCAGAAATAGCTGAATAAGTGAATAATGGCTGTGGAAGGCAAGTTCTTTTTTCTCTCACTCTCTCTCTCTCTCTTTTTGTGATTAACTTTCTGGGAAATTGTTGGTGGGCTTGTTTCTGTGTTCTGTTTAGACACGTAGAGAAAGAGACTTAGAAAATTTTGAACAGATGTTTATAGCCTTGATTGAGACCGGTAACGGTAATACAAATATTTGGTTTTTTCTTCGCTTGAATTGCATTGAACGAGCAGCTTCTTACCTCTTACAACTCTTTGGCCCTCTGTTTCTGGTTTTCTCTGTTTTCTGACCCGGGGAATGTGAATACTTTTCCGTTGCTGATTACTGGTTTTCCTTTTTTACTTGTTTCCTTATCTGTACGGTTACTGGCTTTCATTGCTGAAATGAATTGCGCCAATTCATGAAGAGATGGGAGGCCAGACAGAAGAAAACCCAGAAATGGAAACGCAGAATGAAGCGAAAAGGAGAGACTTCATTCTCGACGAATCCTCACCAAGAGGTGTATTGGAGATTCCTATTTTAGGCTCGGATTCCGATCACAGCACCTGCAGCAGCAGCACCTGCAGCTCGGGCTCATTAGGCAAATTATTCCAGGAGCGAGCCGTTGTTCGAGAGAATTCTAATGCTTTCCAATGGAAACAGCTGCTTGACGCCATTAAGAAGAAGTCAGTAAGGAGGTTTTCGGTAATTCCATTGATTACAACCTATGAGACTATCACCAGGAAGAACATCATGAAGAAGAAACTGGCCCGAATTCAGAACTCTGCCGATGCGTTGATAGACTTCGGAGGCCCCCAGGTGCCTAAACCATCGTGGAGGAATTTTGATTCTGCAGAGCTTGCGACCGCCACTGATAATTACAGTTCCGGTGAGAATTTAACATTCAAGATTGTTTCTTTTTCTGTATTTTTCCCTTCTAGTCCTTTAGGCTTGTCCTTTTCTCTTCTTCTTTTCCATCATTTCTCAGTAGCCACAGTAGGGTTCAAAAGGGAGGCCAATTATGGGCATAAAAGATTGGAGCAACAAAGGCCTTCCTGCCAGCAATCTTTCCTTTCTGGCTTTTTTCTGTTCTCAATAAGTTATTAATGTCCATATGACCTGGGCCAGACTGCCCGGATTTACCAAACAACCCAAATTTGCTCTCTTCACCGTTTTTTTCTTCAGTTTTTTTTTTTTTGTTGCCTAGATTTACCAAACAACCCCAACTTTGACTTATAATTGCTCATTATGCATAATCTTGATTTTGATTAATTTGGTCAAATGGTTGTACCTTATCTATTGTAGTTGTTATTTGTATTTACTTATCTATTGTAGTTGTTATTTGTATTTACTTGTGAATTATGCAGCTGCTTAAGATAATTTTAGTCGGACATTGTAGAAATTTTTGTGAACTATAATTATTGATTCAAAGATTAAGAGAGCACGATGGCTGAGTAGCAATGCTATAAGCAAAAAAGATTTAAGAGAGAAATTTGAAGAATTCATTGTCATAGGTCAGTTTCCTGAGTTACATAGATTGAACGATTTATTCCAAACACATGCCTAATTTATATAATCATCATCAGCATGCTCGAAATTTTTGATTGAGATGCCTAATGCATATGACATGGCCTACGTTTGAGACGAGCTAGCTAAAGTTAAAATAGGAGACTATTTTGACTAATTCAATGGTGGGCGGAGGACTCGGGAAAGTGATGGCAGGTCCACCTTACTCGACCACTGTGCATGGCACAAATGACTCGTTAAGTTGTCACTGACTTGCCATTAAATAAATTTTGCCTAGAGTTGACAAAAGCAAAAAAGAAGAAGGGAACCAGAACGTGGGACCCAACGATTAAGTATCATCCCCCATGATTTTAGCAGCGAGTTGAGCTTGATGGGGTCGAGTTTTATTGTTCATTCATTGCAGGTTTGTCCCCAGTTCCGCATTTTAGTTGCCAGTGGACCCATTGAATTTTTGTAACAGATGGTATAATTTGGATGAATGCTTGAATATTTGGACTGATGGCTGAACTTAATTTATAAATGATAATTCTTACTGAATCATAAAACAAAGCAATCTGCTTGTGTGAAGACTTTTGCTCTCACTGTTTGCACCGACCTGACTCATGTTTTCTTTCTTCTCTACTAATAAAGAATAATACTTCTTGTCTTCTTGCCTGCTCTTCATTTTTTTTTTAATTTTATTTTATCTTTGTTATGGTTTTTAATCAATTGTGTTCTCGCGTTATAGAGAACTTGATTGGGGAAGGAGGCCATGCTAAAGTGTACAAGGGGCGCTTGTCGGACGGCCAAGTTGTGGCTGTAAAGAAGTTAATAAGGGCTGAAAAGGAAGAAGAGGATAGAATTGCCGATTTCTTATCAGAGCTTGGAATTATAGCTCACATAAACCATCCCAATGCAGCTAAATTGCTCGGGTTCAGCATTGATGGCGGTTTGCATCTAGTACTTGAATATCTACAGCATGGAAGCCTTGCTTCTGTACTCCATGGTGCCGTGTCTAACTCTCACCTCCCCTTTCCTTCAACAAAAACTGAAATGGTTTGATGGCAACAAACCTAGATGGAATTTTGTGCTCTCCATAATTAGGAAGCGAAAGATTTTGATTCAATTTGCAGTAATAACATTCGCATTTGATTGACAGAAAGATATTCAATATTATTCAGGTGGGGCAGATTGTCTAGATTGGAAAAAAAGGTTTAAGGTGGCCGTAGGAATTGCAGAGGGACTGCAGTACCTCCACCATGATTGTCAAAGGCGCATCATCCACAGAGACATCAAAGCCTCAAACATATTGCTCGGTGAAGACTATGATGCCCAGGTGATTTTTTGTTTCCATGTGTATTCTTCCCAGCGATTGCAGATGTCTTTCTAGATAAGCTTTTTGGTTTGGCTCATCATGCAGATTTCTGATTTTGGATTGGCCAAATGGCTTCCAGGGAACTGGCTTCACCACATTGTCTTCCCAATTGAGGGCACATTCGGGTTAAGCATGCAGCTTTTGTGTAATCTGTTATTAAAGTTACTTTTTTTCACAAAATTGTTTAGACACGGCCTAAGCAATGTTGAAATGTGTTTTCAGATATTTGGCTCCGGAGTATTTTATGCATGGCATTGTGGACGAAAAGACTGATGTCTTTGCCTATGGAGTCCTGTTGCTAGAGATTATAACGGGCCGTCATGCCGTTGATTCGAATAGACAAAGTCTGGTGATGTGGGTAATGATCTGCTTAGTCACTCAAAACCAAGTAGCTTCATAGTATAAAAAACCCAAAAAGTAATCTGAAAATTTTTGCTCTCAATCAATATGTTCAAAGACCGGATTGAGCAATTTAATGGCATATTTGCACAGGCAAAGCCGCTTTTAGAGGCAAATAATGCTAAGGAACTGACCGATCCCAGACTAGGAGAAGATTATGATCCGAGTGAATTGAAACGTAGCATGCTGACAGCTTCAATGTGCATTCACCACCTACCAACCATGCGTCCACAGATGAACCGGGTATGCCAAATTCATTCTATCTTGCACTAATCCCGTTTGCATTTGCAAGAGAATGACGCATAAGTAGCTAAAGAAGACTGTTTGAAAGTGCAGGTTGTGCAGCTGTTGAAGGGTGAAGAAGTTGCAATGGAGTTGAAGCAGATGACCAATGCGGCAGGAGGGGCAGTTCTTTTGGATGGCTGCGACTTGCAAGATTATACTTGCACCAGCTACCTCAATGACCTCAATCGTCACATGCAACTAGTGTTGGAGTAGTGCCTGTTTAGGGCTGTTAGCAAGCTTTCACTGTGTCTGTGAACTGGTTGAATTTGCAATTTGCATGTATCGGAGTGAGTGCAGAATTCAGCAATTTCTGCTCCCAGTGTATCCTTCTACGGGGCCTTTATTCTTGCACAGGTTGTTTCTTCAGACAAACAAGAGAATACACAAATTCTTCTTTTAATCTGAACAGTCGGCAAGAATCACAACTTTGACTTTAAATCATTGAATTTATGATTATTACTAATTATAAATCACTGATTTGGCCTTTATTTTTCAATGTGGGATTCAGTGGTAAAGCTCACCGCACTTCCATTAAATCCGCAAGCCAATCCTGGTCATTGAATCCTTGGAATAATATGTTTTACCCCTCTTCTTTCAATCCCACGTCTAACCACACATACTGACTAGGAAGCTCGGCACTGGGAAGAAAGTTGACCAGCTTCAAATGTGCAACAAACACATGAACTTTACAACAAATCTCAAACTTAAACAACAAACACATGAACTTTACAACAAATCTCAAACTTAATCACCTAGTTAGTCCTCCCCCTTTTCAACGTCAAATTAATCACACTTGATATCCCAAACGCTTGATCAGAAGAGGATTGAGCAATATCTATTGTTTTATCAAATATCTATTTTGGACATCAAACTTAAGTTTCCGAAGCAATGAATGAGAAACAAAGTTATGAGAGGAAAATGAGAAAAAAAAAATAAAGAACAGATGAACAAATGGATCGAATTTTAGTAAAAAAATTTAACTCATAAAATATTTTAAAAAGAAGTCACCTTAAAAACGAGCTAGAGGCGAGAGGGAGAGAGCACCGAGAGTAAACTGTGTGGTGATTTTGTTATACCTCTCAAATTTCAAGAACATGTTTTCAACCTTGGCAATTTGTGTTACCTTTTTTTTAATTATTATTATTATTTACTTATGTTCATGGAACTGCATGATATATATTAACAATCGTATTCAAGTGAACAAGTGTTAGCCCGCTAAGTTCTCTGATAAGAAAATGTAAGTATTAGTGAGGTATTATACCAATACTTGATATGAAGTTGGCGTAAGAAAGACACGTCAAAGGAAACAAGACAAAATCAGGAATTGATGTGCGTAGCAGCAAGCTAGGAGAGGTAGATGTAGTCTATGGTATTGACACTAGATAGGAACATGTTGCAGTCATGAGAAAACATAAGCAAGAGGTTTAAATATGAGAATCACAGAGAACCGTTAGAGAGCATGTTGGTAGCACCTGGGGAGCGCAGCGGTTAAGGGAACAAGAGATGTAATTGCTCAGACACATCAATATTTCCTCCTACCACACGACGAGATTTCCTAAAGTATTATAAGGAGATAGTGCATGTCTCTCATTGTTAGCGAGGCTAACATTATGACCCACGGGCCTAGTAATGGCAACATGCAAGTGCACCGGCACAGACTCGGACTAACACCAAACTAAGATCGGTTGCGGTCAGCTGACACTTGAAGAGTGATGGGGCAGATCATGACAGAACTGATTGTCTAGGAGCCACCAAAATAGGAGATAGTGAGTGGTTATCTCCATCAATACATGACAGTAGCAGAGGTGGCAATTTTACAGAGTTCCAGAAACTCTATCAAAGCCAAATATGTTAGAAGAATCTCTTTAAAGGAAGAAAAACGTGAGCAATTATAGAAAATAGAGTAAGAAACCCTTAATGAGATGTCATGCTTTCCTTGAAAGAAAATACATGATCTAATAAGTTAGTGAGAAAATTATTCTAAAGTAGGGAGTCTCATTATATATAATTGGCTTAGTGACCAAGTTATGCATGATCATAGATAGTTAGAGGTATCAACTACTAACACTATAAATAGGTATAGTGTGACAGTCAAAGGGTAGAGAACTCGGGGAGAGAGAACTCGGGAGAACTCAGATAATCGAGATAATTGTAACACACAAGGAAGTGTTGAGAGAACACTTGTATAAGAGGGTTTGACATTCTTTCTATAAATGATTGAAGTAATAAAAGTAATAAAAGTTAAAAAATGGTTCCTATAAATGCTATTTGTATTGTGTCTCATGTGATATTTGACTAAAACTAAGTGAGATTCAATGTCATCACAAGTTTCAAATTTTACGTGAAAATTTTAATCCTGTGACAACAAGAGCTGTAAAACTACTAATAGAATACATTCTTAAATATTTATAACTTTGCATGCTTCATTCTTAAATTTCAGAAACATGATTGAAGGTACGGTGGTTTACATGTCTGCAAGAGAGGGCCACCCAATTTGTTGCAATGCTTATGCGACTTTAAGATAAGGAAATGTAATTTTCTTCTTAAGATGAACGAATTTTCGTGGCGTCACCGGAGGATGAACGGAACCAGAACTGCTCCCGTTCTGACATCACGGACTTTCTCGTACTCGTGGATATTTTGCCGTTCTTAATGTAGCAAACACCACACGTCAGGCCATAAAGGTTGCCATTGATGCCAGTCTATTGTAGGCGTGCACCACGTTGCCCCGCACGTTAGCAATTGGTGGGGATGTGAAGTTGACCTGACTTTCCTAACGCATGCCGTGGTGTTTTCACGATTTGACAACTTGGACAGGAGTTTTAATCGTGGAGCACATGAATTCATATGGGGTGCATTTTGGAATTTATTTATTTATTAAAAAATAATTTATTTATGTAAAATATATTATATAAAAAAATACATTATCTTTTTTTATTTGAGTGTGTTATTAAAAATTATTTTTTTATCTTAATTATTTTAAAATTAAAAATTTTAATATAAATTAATTATTATTATAAATAAAAATAAAAAAATAACTAATCAACTTTTTATTCAATAAAATTTATTTTGACTCTAAATAACTAAGAAAAACAAAAAGATGAAATTTACAATTGACTGTTAATAAAAGTAATAATAAAATTGATAAATAATTGACGAAATAAATAATAATTTAAAAGTAAATTTTGTTAACTTATATTATTTTTTTTCACTTATTATAATATTTATAAAAAATGATTTCAACTTATTTTGAGTGAAAATCGTTTTTATAAAAAAAAGTATTATTTTTATGTTATAATTATTTTTTATTAATTAGAATATTTCAATTTATTAAATAAAAAATTAAAATTAAAAAATATATATATATATATATATATATTATTAGAAACAAATGGAACTTAGTCTTAAAATATTCAATTTTAAACAATATTGCATTGTAACATACCTTATCTATTTTTTATCAATTATTTTAATTAAAAATTTATATTTTAAAATTGTATAAATTATCGAGTAATTTATATTATAAAATAATTATTTAAATCATATATAGAATATCATGGTAGAGATAGATAAAGGAGTGAAGAAAAAAATGAACAAGGGTATAGATAGGAGGGGTTTAGGGTATTGAGTCAAAATAGAAACAACTATAGATTGATACATGAAAGAAGAAAGAAAGTGATGAGATGTTGCCACGTGTTAGGCACATATGAGCAATGCATGTTACTAATTTGTTTTGTTATGTGTTTGGTAAGTAACATTAATATGTTATGTATAAAATTATGTTATGTGTCACATATAATAAAATTTATAGAGATTATAAATTAAATACAATTAATTTGAATTGGTTAAAAAGTGAGAAAGAAAAGAGTTTATGATGTGGTCATTCCCAAAAACTAGAGATTATATAAATTAATGATTAAATTAGCGAACAAATGCTAATATTAACGGGTTTGATAGAGAAAAAGATTAAAAAAAAAAAAAAGACGAAATGACTCCATTTTTATGGAAAACCCCACAATCCACAAATCCTCAATGAAGTCGTCTTCTTATGCAGTCCGGTACAAAAAGATTTACCAATCGCGGCCGATAGGCCATGTATGCAATCCAATATAAGGTCTCGACCCATAACGATTTTGAAGGCCTTATCTCGGCCACAGAGGATCCGCCCCGACATCGTTGGATCCATAACGATTTTGCCTGTCGGGTCGTATTATGAGTTGGGAGGCTTTTTTTTGGGGGGGGGGGGATGAGGCTGAATGGCCTTTGGACGAGCTGCCGAAAGCTCGTTTAGGCTCATGACTGGTCAGGTCGTTTGGGCTCTGTAAAAAACTGTGTGGCTCTTTAGGGGATTACAGACTTGGGATTTGATTGTCCGATGATGTAATCACGTTGTGTCAATTCTTCAATTGTGTGCAGTTGACAATAGTATATGACACATATGTATTTGTATGTTTTTTTTTTGTGGGGGGGGCCTAAAATATGTCCAAAAAGCTTTTGTTTTTTGTGTTTTTTACCTATTTTTTCTATGAATATTAAGCAAAATAATCAGGTAAAAAATAAATCAACGAATATCAAAATTTGGATATAATCATATGCATCTTTTTTAATTAATAACCTCATCAATCATCTATCTACGTATTATATATACTCTTACGAATCATACTGTTGTTAAAATGCTTGGAAGAAGAAACATAAATGTCTTTTTTAGCTCCCTTCTGCGTCCACCATTTATGAGACTTGCACATTTGATTAAAGTTGGGAATATCTTGAATTGTTCAACGTGAGGTCAGGAAATTAGAAGATGGGGTTACCTCACTACCGCATATATGTTATCTACGTTGCCAAATAATTAAAAATGGACATCAATGTCAATTTGATCTTGAATCATTAGACTTATATGAGTTGGAATGTATATTTTTC
Organism: Bruguiera parviflora; assembly: GCA_019804595.1. Classification (NCBI taxonomy): domain Eukaryota; kingdom Viridiplantae; phylum Streptophyta; class Magnoliopsida; order Malpighiales; family Rhizophoraceae; genus Bruguiera; species Bruguiera parviflora. The sequence goes on along the minus strand of CM034046.1, from coordinate 11,153,984 downwards.
AATCGTTTGAGCACGATTGTTTAATAACGAATGTTTAAAAAAATTACATTTTCTAAAGTAGGGGAAAAAGTTGTGACCGATTATGTCATATCATTAACCAATTATGAGTGCAAATCATTTTCAACGATTGTTATGCAAACCATGCAAATATATTTACATTTTTTGGAAAGTGTTATCTTTGCTACAAAGTCAAAAATTATAACACTATAATCTCCACAAAATTATTTAAAGAAACTTAAGCCACGTCTTTATTAAACTAAAGATTTTAGGCAGAGTTTACAAGTTGAAACTGCAAAAATGTTAGATATAATTGAAAGAACAAGAATAATAATAATAATAATTTAATTATTTATTTGTTTGTTTAAAAAGGTGAAGAATATTGCTTCTGATGGGGTAGCCTCTTCAGGTGGCCCGGAGCGGACTCTGGGACTCTCTCTCTCTCTCTCTCTCTCTCTCTCTCTCTCTTTTTAACTATCTTAATTAACAGATTACATTTTAAGAAGTATATTTTATTGTTATAACTAAAAACGAAAGAGATGATCAAAGAAAGGTAAAAATGAAATTATTATAAAAATAAAAACAAAAAAGAAGCAAAAAAAGTCCAATTGCTTTTAGACGTGTCGCGCGAAGCAAATGGCTGGTGACCCTAAAAGACAAAAAACACCGAACACTTTTTATAGCAGCGTCAAATCTAAAACTTGATGATGGGCCCTTCGTTAATTGGGGTCTTGGAAAATAAGGTCTAGGATCTGAACCTTTTTCTTTCTTTCCTGTTGAATTTTCTTGGAAAATAAGGTCTAGGATACCGAAGAGGACCTAGAGTCGGTGCGAATAATTTTATCTTTTCTCTTCTCTTTTTTTTTTTTTTTTTTAATTCCCGCTTCCATGATTTATATCAGTTGTGTTTGTATCAGCAAGTATCACTTTGAATGTGCTTAGTAGAAAAACCAGAGAAGTGCCACAGCATTAAAAAGAAAAGTCCAACCAATTAAATCACTAAATCTTCAAAAATATAGCATATATAATAGCATATTATAGGAAGAGTTTAGGACAAGAAAATCCAACCAAAAAATATTTAGAGTGTGTGTCTTCCTGAATAATTCTTTTTTATTTCTAAAATATCAATTTTTCGTAAAAAAATCATCGGACATAGAATTAAGTCAATAAAATATATATAATATAAGAATATATTATCAAGTGTAAGTGTATTTTGATATTTTTATAGCTCAGCAGAAAAAATTTCTTACTTTTGGCACATTTTGATATTTTAGTTGTAAATCTACTAATTTAAGGGTCAAAAACTAAAATTTTAAAAATAAATCAATAATATTTACTCAATATATTTCACCTTTTGATGCTCTCTGATTAAATTTTCTAGTCATAATACCGAACCCTAACATAAAAGAGTATTTGCTTAATCCTCACTCGATTATTAAAGCGGCATCCGTGAAGAACTCGAATACTGAGGGTCACCAAATCAAGCTTACATAAGCTCATGCAAACACCATAATTTCTTAGCACCATCTCGGTCTATACAAAACGTATGAACACTGTCACCCCCTTCCTCTTTTCCTCTGTTTTCCATCATGGCCCACTTTCAAGCGTCAGCCATGCGAGGGCCATCGTGGGGACTACATGATCTTACGCACAGGTTGATGGTTTCACAAACAAGAGACAGCGTAGTGAACCCAATAAGCATCAGCTTGTGATTATCTTCCAACATATTTGTAATGCCAACTTCAAGCTTTAGAACTCCGATACAAAGACGCCCCGTCGCAGATATAAAATTGCCGGTTCGGCAGTCAACCAAAACAGCCCAAATAGTCAGAAACATTCCACTGACGGAAGAAGCTAGAATGGCATAGAACATCATATTGTTAACTCTCTCGCCAGCGTCGAGAGTCAGAACCCTCAGGCCCAGCAAGGAGTCTTGCAACACAAGATTAATGACCTCCCAAACCTGCAGATATTAAGCTATCACATGAGGTGAAATGATATACGAAGATGCCATACAAATTTAGAAGATAATTAAATTGATGGTGGAAAAAAATTAATAATAAAAAAAAAAGAGCCAAAGCGTCAAATAGAAAGATACTTAAAAAAAAAAAATCGTGTAAACTTCACCAGAGTGATGGACACCATTTGCAATTTGGAAGTTGGAATGCGGGGAGGAGGCGGGTGGGAAAAGGGCTCATTTATATAGAGTACCGGAGGATTAGTATACGGGGCAAAGCTTTGCATTTGTTTCTAGAAGAGCGTCCGTTTGACTAATTAGCAAGCCGAAAAATAAAAGTTTCTTGGCGTTATTTTCCATCCTGACTCAGCAAAGCTCAGAGGCGTTCGTATATACGTAGAGGATTACTGTACGTGGGAAAGTGAAGGCAAGCTTCGCATTACAATGCAAAACGATTCGGCATTTTTTTCTTTTTATAGAAGTATCTCTTCCAGTTTCCGTTTGACTAGTTAGCAAGCCTAAAGCAAACGATTTGGCTGGTGACCCAAAACCCTAAACGACCCCAAAAAAACAAAAAAAAAAAAAAAAGAAACGAAAAGGAAAATCCTGAACTTTTTATAGATAAAGTCAAATTTAAAGTTTATTTTACACGAAAAATAAAAATTTCTTTTTCTATTAAATATAGCATGTCATTATGTTCCATCCTGAATTAGCAAGCTCAGAGGCGTTCATATACACAGGGTAATGGATTAGAGATTACTGTACGTGGAAAAGAGAAAGGCACGCTTCGCATTATAATAAGAAACGATTCCGGCTTCTGTTTGACTAATTGGCAAGCCTAACGCGAACGATTAGGCTGGTGACCCTAAACGACCAAAAAATTAAAAAAAAAAAATCTTGAACCTTTTATAAATAAGTCAAATTTAAAGTTTATTTTACGTGAAAAATTAAAAAAAAAATCTATTAAACATAACATGTCATTATATTCCATCCATATTACCCTTAATTTTCTTTTTTGATAAACAATGTTTGAGATTATTAATTCTTACAATTCCGTAAAATTGTTGTCTCATCGGTTTGTGTGACGGTGTCAATTGATTGATAAGCTAGCATGCTATTTGCTATATTTTTTTTTTATGTATTATGATAATGGGATTCTATAAATAATTTTTTCTCAACGCCAATTTATTTTTTATTTTCAACTGATTTACTTGGATTAAAAAATTAAAAAATTTGAAGAAATGCTTTTTTTAAAAAAAAAAAAATTTTTGAAGCTGTGCGTCTTTTAATTGAAATGCCTATGCATGACAAATCAATTAAATCTTAATTGTTTAAGAAGTCCTGATAAGGATTCAAGACCCATATTGCCATCTTCTAAACCGATTAAAACATAATAGGTGAGGGGAGTTTAAAGACCAACAGCATTAAAATTTATATTAAAAAAATTGGTGGTGTTAGTAAGAAAATATATGACCTAAAATTGATATACCAAACTTTAATTTATTGCGTCAACTAAAATGTAATAGACCGGATTAATAAGACCAGCAGCATCAAAATTGATATCAAAAAAAATTAAATTGGTGGTGTTAGGAAAAAAAAAATACAAGACCTAAAATTGATATACTAAACATTAATTAGTTATATTTTAGATTTAATTAATATACAATACAAAAAATTAAATTAAATCTATTCATAATTAATAAAAGCATTCATAATAAAAAACTTCAGTTAAATAATATCGTACTCAGATAGATAGCAATCGTGACTACGTGGTGGTTAGCACATAAATAATAATAATAATAATAATAATAATGATGGTAACGAAGGCCATTCCCAACAAGCCCTAACAAACAGGACAGATCGCATAAAATTTAATAAACATATGCTTGGATTAGGTAGAACTTGGCTGAAATCTTGCTTAGCCGCAACCTTAAAGTCAGCATATGCCAGTAAACCAAGCCATCCCAAACGTTAAAAAAGATTATATCACAGCATGAACAGCACCTTGATTTGCCATGCATAGTTTCAACTTCATCTCCAGCGTGGAGCGTCACAAGCTCCAAGTCCAGCGTGACGAAACGAATGACTTCACAAATTTGCAAATATTGACCTATTAAATGTGATGAAAATAATATAAGAAGATGTTATGCAAATTAAAAAGATAATTAAATTGATGAGCAAAAATAAGACAAGATTTCGAAAAAACAAAAAGAAGAAAAAAGGAGACAAAATATCAAATAGAAAGATATTTTTTTATAAAAGAAAAAAAATATCAAGGTGACGGTCACTATTTGAAGAGTGGTAAATAAAAAGAGAAAAGAAAAAAACGAAAGTAAAATAATGGGATCCTTTCTTGGCCTTTACTCCCAACTCTCCTCTCTCTCCCTCTATCCGTCCCCTTTGTCCACCGGATCATTACTCTCTTTTAAAAAGATAGTCAACCGCTCATACAGTCATTTAGAATATAATACTCATATTTATATATCTCATATTTATACTCATATATTTAACCAGTCACACGTGTCATATATTTAACCAGGCACACCTTCCGTCCACCTCCCTCGAACTACACGGGTCGAACAAGTTGGAGCCCATGCAATTACCACCCAAAAAAAAAAAAAAAACATCAGATTCTAAAGTCAAAATTTTACCAAATATTTCCATATAGATTGAAAATAGAATCCTCTATCAAAATGAATTAACTGCAACTTCCGCCCACCGCGCAGTAGGTGGAAAAGAGTTCTAATTTAAAAATGCACTCTTTAGAACGAATCTCTCTCTCTCTTTGCAAATTCTATTCTCTCTGGACCCCTCTTTTCCCTCTAATCGCCAAAATCCCCAACAGACATAATCATCCCAAAATATCGATCATCCAGACCCTTTTTTGTTTAAATTATTTAAACAGTATCACCACGACTTTTTGTGTCGGATTTCTTTTTTTTTTATATAAGAAAAGAAAGGAAAATGAAAGAAAAGAAAAAGAACGGCCCATTGTAATCAGTTCAATGGCCAATATTGAGATGGAAAGGGAGAGCCGGCCCAACCCAGCGTGACTTGTTCAGCTCAAGCTTGAACCGATCCCAACGGCTACTTCCATTTTGAATCAGACCCTAACGTCGCGTCAGAATTCAAGCCCTAACGCCGTCAGTCCGTAGCCATTCAATCAATTCAAGCCCTCCTCCTCCCCCCCCTCTCTCTCTCTCCACTAACGTTAACGATTCTCTGTCGCAAGCCACCTTTTTGGTTAATCCAAAAACACTCTCAAGAACTCTCTCTCTCTTTATTCGAATCAGAAATCACAAGACGCTCGAACTCCAACTCCTGTTACATTACATGGCAAATCCATAATCTTTACAGCAGGTACATTTCTGGGTCTCTCTTGGTTTGTCTTGTTTCTGTTTGGTTACCAAGAAATTTCTGAATGAGAAAGCTTAGGAAAAGAAAGCTTCTTGGAGTTCCTCAAAACACCCAAGTCGATTTTCGTTTTCTATCTTTTTTTTTTCTTTTTTTTTCTTTCCTCTTTCTTTCTCGGCAATCAAACGTGATAGGACATGCTCTAAGGCAACTATGTGAATGGAAAATTACATTCTTGAACTATTTATCTTTCTCCATGTGCTTGTCGTTTCTCTGAGGGTAATAATTGTTGTTTCGTCTGTTACTTCGCATCTTTGACAATTTCTGGGTATTTCTTTGGATAATACTTGATGATGGGCCTTTCTTTATTTGGGGTCTTGGAAAATAAAGTCTGGGATCTGAACCTTTTTCTTTCCTTCTAACTTTTCTCGGGAAACCGAACAAGACCTGGAGTCAGTACGAATAATTTTATCTTTTCCCTTTTTTTATTCCCGGTTCCATGATTTATATTAGTTGTGTTTCTATCAGCAATTATCACTTTGAATGAACTTGATAAAAAAATGTTATTTTCTTACATTTATTTGGGATCAAAAACCAGAGAAATGCAATTAAAAAATGATGCATGGTGAAGCGGTCTCCAAAATGTGCTAATGTTTGTGTTGAGGCTATGTGTAAAACGTTAGTAATATCTGTCTTTAGTAGACAACATTAATATAACTGAACTTTTGTTTTTCTTGCAAACAGTTGTTTTGCCAGCAGATTTAAGTCAAGAGGAAAGGAAATGGACAAGGTTTATGAAGAGTTAGATGAGGCTAAAGCTGAGATTGAGAAGCTCAGGATAGATTCAAGAGGCAAAGCAGAATTGTACGAGAACTTGAAGAAAGCCTACAATGATCAAGTTACAAAAATTCGAGAAGCAAGTTCCAAAATTGAGAAGCAGGCCCAAGAACTTAATGACAGGGCAGAAGAAATCACTATGGTTAAGCAAACATGTGAAGACTTTCGACGGAGTTTGAATGACAAGGAGTCCATTCTCAGACGTACAAGCAGTGCATGTGATAAGCTCAATGCCGATTGTGATGAAAAGTCCAGAAAATGGGAGGAGGAACGAAGAGGTTTGGTACTGGCCCTTGATGAAGAAAACGAAAAGAATATTGATCAAGAGCAAAAGATTCATGTACTTACGGCAGAGAATGAAGGACTCAAAGGGCTACTGTCAGCCGCACAAAAGAAGTGCTTGGAGGTAGAGAAAAAGGCAAAAGCACCCAGAGAACTGAGAGAAAGAGATGATATGCTGTTCAAATTAGAGGAAGAGAGTAGAAAGGTTGAAGATCAGCTAAAGTGGAAGAAAGAGCAGTTCACACACCTAGAAGAAGCTCACGCAAATCTCCGACATCAGTTCAAGGAAAGGAAAAGAGAGTGGGAGCAGGAAAAGGCTACACTTGTTGAGGAGATATGTTCATTACAGACAAGTTTAGATTCCCAGACTAGAATCTCGGAGGACTTTCAGAATCGGCTAAAGAAGTGTAACCAAGCTCTTGCTCATGAAGAAAGCCGGAGAAAGTATCTGGAAGTTGAAGTTTCTGAATTTAAAATGCGCTTTGATGCCGTTTTCACCGAGTTCCAGGAAGCTAGGTCACAAATAGAGTGCTTAACTCTCGAGAGAGATGAAGAAATTGCTACTTTGAGACATGCACTGGGCAAAAAGGAGACACTGTGCAAGGAATTTGAGTACCAGGCAGGGAAACTAGAGCAAGAAAATCAAGAGTTATTGGCATCCATCAAAGAACTGCAGGAAGCTCGGATTCAGAAAGTAGGAAATTCTTCTCCGGCAAAACTGCTAAACAAGCTTAAATTTGTGGAGCAGATGCAGAGAGATTGTTCCGCAGATCTTAGAGCTAAAGAAGCTGAATGGAGCTCTCAATTGGAAAAGTTGAATGGAGAGCTGTATGATTGTAAATCTGCACTAGACAGCAAAGATACAGCCATGAAAGAGCTTGAGATGGAATTGGCAAATTGTCATTCCGAAACAGTGCAATTGAGGATGCAGAATGAGGAGGCTTCCATAATGTTACTGGTGTTGGAATCAGGAATGACTGAGGCTCATTTGAAACTTAGGAACCTGGAGACAGAGATGACCCTTGCTGACGAAGAAAGAGAGAGAAATATTTCTCTGTTGATGATGCAGCTGGAACTGAAGAATACTGCTCTGGATAAAGCACAGACAGATCTCGATGAAGCTCAACAGAAAGCTGCATCTTTGTTGAAGAGAGCTGAATCCTTGGATTGTGTGGAAGAGCGGCAATTCCTGGTCCAGAAAGAGATTGAAAGGTACAAGGAAATGCTTGAGGAATTATCCAGGTGTCAACTTAACTTCAAGGTGCAGGCTTTGCAGACAGAAAATGACTTGACGGTGAAGCTTAAAGCAGCTTGTGATGCCCTAGACGTAGCCAATGCAGAATTGATTGAAGAACGTGAGAAGGTAGCATCTTTGTCCAGGAAGGCTGAATCATTTACTCCTATTGAAGAGAAGCATCTACTGATGCAGAAAGAGATAGAGAGGTATAAGGAAATGTTGGAGGAATCATCCAAGTGCAAACTTCAATTAGAGGATCAAGTTTTGCAGGTTAAGAACGAGTCAAAAGAGAAATTTAGAGAAGCTTGCCATGCATTAGACATAATGAAGTCAGAATTGTCTGAACAACGTGAGAACGCAGCATCATTGTCTAGGAGGGTTGAATCATTAGATCTGGTCAAAGAGCAGCTACTCCAAACACAGAAAGCGCTCGAAGAGTACAAGAGAATGCTTGAAGAATCATCCAGGAAACAACTTCTCCTGGAAGAGAAATCTTCGCTCATGCAGACTGAGTTAAAGAGGAAACTCAGAGAAGCTTGTGATGCACTGGACTCTGCAAAATATGAATTGGCAGAAGAACAGGAGAGGGCAGCATGTCTGTCAAGGAGGGTAGAATCTTTTGGTCTTCTTGATGAGCAGCAACTTGAGATGCAGAAAGAACTCCAGACGTGTAAGGCAATGCTTGGGGAATCATCTAAGGGCCAAGTTCACTTGGAAAAGGAAGCTTTGCAAAAGGAAAACCACTCTAGGCAGGAAATTCGAGAAGTAAGCAAGGCCTTAGATGCTATGAACTCCGAATTGGCGGCAAAAATATGTGAGGGCCAAGCGGTTGAATTTGAGTTGTGGATATGGAAATCTATTGCTGAACGTTTGAAAGACAACCTTGAAGAAAATCAAGCGTTGCGTAAAGAGTTAGAAGCTTCACTCCTTGCACAAATAGAAGTTGGGGAGACAATTAGGCAGGAGAAAGATGATCTTGCACATATGCTAGAAGTGATGAACAGCAGGATAGATGAGCTCCAGCACCAGGTTGTATTGTTTGAGCAAGAGCTTAAAACAAGAGAGTTGGATGGTAGTGCAAGTGCAAGAATGGAGACAATGACATCTTTTGAGTTTGAGAAAGAGGGTTTTCTCCAAATGATTAAGGATAAGGAAAAGATTCTAGAGGGCCTACAGAGAGAGATTGCGTGGCTGGAACAGGAGTCAATGAGTAGAGAAATTGAAGGTGTGTTGTTTGCACAAATAGGGGCAGAAAGGAAATTTGAACTAGAAAAAGGGAATCTAATCCAGCAAATGGAAGAGAAAGACCAAAGGATTGATGACCTCTTGCAGCTTGTTAGCACACTGGAACAAAAATTTAATAGCTCATTAGTCTCTTTTGCTGCAGAGCTAGCTGAGAAGCAGGCTGAAATTAGTATAGTTCACGAGGCTTGGGAGAAGATTGCTGCTGCTGAGATGCTGGCATTGCTGGAAATTGAAGAGAAGAAGTTGATGATTGGTGTGTTGGAGGAGGATATCCGCTTTATCCAGAAGAAACTGCAATCAGAAGAAGAAGCTTCATCTTTTCAAAAACAGCAAGCTCTGCAGATTGAAGCTAAATTAGAGGCTAGACTGGTCGAAATGAAGAATTTATTGGATGCAATAGAGACAAAGCTCAAGAATGAGAAAGGAAATTTGGTTGAAGATATCATGAAATTGTCATCAGAAAGGGAGCAGTTGCTGGGTCTTATCGTGGGAGTGGATGATAGAATCAGTCAGTTTTCCAGTGAGGACATGCAGCTGTTGGGTGCTTTGGAGAGGATACTGAGCTTGAAGGGAGACACTGAACTTTTTGACTCTCTGAAAGAGAACATGACTGCCCTCCCCTCACCTGCAACAATGAAACACCATTCCATTATTGATGACAGATCACCGTTTAGAGAACTAAACTAGACATTGTTGAGGAAAGAAGTCTATTTTGTAATGTACCATCTACAACAGGTTGGTTCTTTGATTGTCTCCATGCTATTTTTGCGCATGGATTTATGGCCTTTGTTTGTATATTATGCATGTTGAGCGTTTTGATTCTGCTATAACAATTTACCACAGATTGACGTTGATTTATCATTCTCTTTTGAGTCAATACATTTTACCTTCAATAACACAGCTGCTTTTATGTCTATTATTACCCTTGCTGTCAAGTTCTGTGAATTGGTAAACCATTTCCATGTTCCACTCTCAAGGGCACTATTTTCCTTGGTGCAGCAGCCTGAACACAATCATTATTTCAAGGCTATACATTATGCCTCGAAACAATATCCCGAATGGATTTCAGCCAATCGTGTATTATACTGTATACGTTGACCTGGTGAATAAAAGCTCGGGTGGTTAGGGGGACTGATGAATGTTCCTTCTGATGCTGTCACATGCTGGGAATTTCAATAAGGGAATCTTTCCCCGGCAAGCTTTCGCCAAATGGAAAGCAGATACACATAAAAGAGTCATAGCTATGGCTTACGGAAAGTGACATAACATTTGATGATAACAATTAATCATGAGGTACAGTTACAACATATCTTGTGCTCTTTGCTCATCAAGTTGTAAACCACATGGGATACAATCTCCTGTACCAATGAACCCAAACCAGGTCAGTCCCTCTTACCCCTCCTGCTAGATGACCCTGATTTTCTAGACAACTCCCACAGTCCTTCTCTCGCCAACCAAGATGCTGTTTACGTTACACCCATCTTTGATACCTGTAAATACAAGTAGGAGAACCCAACTACCTGGACACACATTTCCTAGACTCAACCAGCCACAAATATTTGAAATTTTACAGAGATGTATAAAATAATGTACTTGGGCTTTTTGGGTCCCAATTTATGCAATTTAGCCAAATTTAATAGAGAAAAAGTGAACTCTAGGTAGGATAAAAAAAAAAAAAAAGGGTTGTCGTGAGGGCCTACTACTCAGCACCCATTTTGCATTGCTGTCATCATTTGTCATGTTGGCTATCAACTGAAAATACCTAATTTATTATTGATTTGCTATAAAGCAATACCAACATTATTAAGTCAATAGTATCTCGGTTACACTATTCTTAAACGCGGGTTCACTCAATTTTATTCATACATAATGCCACCTTTGCGTGAACGTAGGCATGGGCTAGTTGAGCAATTGTTGGAAGGCCAAACAAACCAAAAGAGCGTTGTAAACTACACAGCATCTAGTAATATGCGACATCAAAACAAATACACCATATCCGGATTACAAAATCTGGGAATAATCAAGGGAGTCACAAAGTAACGGTTTCAATCCACGTTTCTCAAAAACAGCGAATAGAGTGCACATTCACAGTGACCATCATGATCAATCAGGTGTACAAAGATTCCATTGAAGATGTAGACTTTCGTCCCAGCCAAGATATCCAAATTACTAAGTTGATATGCCATATCATAGATAAGGTCACTCCCTTTCATTCATTTCATTATTCAACATCTTGAGACAGAGGTACTCCCTTGCAATTTTGTCGACATTACACATCTAGGCATGAGGGACTTGTAGGCTAAATGCATTAAGATTGTTAAGTTACACATGGAGATGCTGGCCTCTAACAAGGTATTTGACTGCCAGTATCTATCCCACTTTTTCAGGGCCATCGGTATATACACGCCACAATCCAAAGCTACATGAATATATAAATAAATGTTGGAAAGTACAATTGCTAAAGTGCATATTACCACCAAAACCCTAGAAACTCCAACGCGTTAGTCACACTAATAAAGTCACACTAATAAAAACAGGTATTGTGCAAATGTGTGGTAATGACTCGCGTGTTTTGCTGATCAGGAACAAACACGGGTTCAACTACTGGCCATTTCATGAAATCTGCGTCAAATTTTGGTTCCAATGAACTGAGGCGGTATCTGGGTATAGAGTGCATGCAACATGCACAATAAGTACAATGAACTCTTTGTTCACAAGTGATTTCACACAACAAATGAGGGCAATTTCAAGCATATAACATAACCATCATTTGGATCACTTGTTGGACGCGTTTGGATTCTAGCTTGTTCATCGTGTCAAAGGAAACAACCTGTCTCTCGCAGGGAGCAACACAAAGTAAAAGGGTCATAACAACATTTACAAAAAATAAACACTTACCCCATCGCTTAATCGGCCTGGAACACTGAAGACAGCCATGCACCTCATGCTTTGTCACCCGCACGTACAACAAAAGTGTACTCCGTACTGTTCCAATTAAGTTGACATAAGGCAATTGTCATAAACAGAAAGGTCTCATAACGAATAGAGTCAAACTAATCTCTTTCTGTTTTAAGACTACCTTATAAATTTTAACAAGCAGAATGTAATTGACCTTATAAATTTTAACGGATAGAGTCATAACGACGATCAATTGATCTAGTTGACCTTATAAATTTTAACAAGCGTTCTTCTATCCGGGTTCATCCTTCGTGCCACCTTTCTCCCTTTCGTTATCTTTTTCTAAATCAACAACAACGCTACCACGTTGACATTCCTCCTCTTTTTCGTACAAAGTAGACATTTCACCACCTGCTCCACTAGCCAGAGCTCAGTACATGGAAATGAGGTAAATTTCTGGCGTGTTTAAAGCAGAATGTACAATGTTGTTCTCATTAACGAACCAAAGTACTTCACAAACGAAACACATAAATGTCACATTCAGTCAATCAAACCATGACATGTTAAATACATTTTTATTGTGTAAACGGCAAAAAATTGTTACCACCAAAAATTGGACGACATAGCAAGGGAAGTCACAATATAAAACTAACCAAAAAAGAAAAAAAAATCAAAACAAAAGATTTTTTTTTTTTTTAAAAGGAGGCTTGTAGGCTGACTAACCTGACACATAAACATGGACTGAAGACCCCAGTATAGAAAGAAGCGATTTGGGAACATGAGGGGTTCGGACATCTTTGAAAGCCACAGTCAGAGCCACGGCCACATCATTCAATGCAGTTTTCTCCTTCAGCTGCTAAAACGGTGGAGTATCCTGCCGTTTTAAACACCTGGAAGGGGGCCCGTCTAACCACGTGGGCCCGTGTGTCCCAACGATTGCCCATTATTATAATAAATTTATAATAATAATAATACAACAAAGAATAACTCTGAGAACGGCACCGTATCGGGGTGTTCGTCAGCAGCAGCAGCCTCCCAGAAATTCTCCGCCGAATGGTTTCGAGAAATTCGGTCTAGAGCAGCCAACCCCAACAACACCTTTGATTCAATCTAACGTGAGTTTCGAGTTCTTTCGAATTTTAAATTTCTTTTGAATTTGTTGATGAAATCTCATCCATTTCTCTGCAATTTTCCTGCTATTTTCTGGCCCATGAATTAACTTTTCTTCCTCGTGTTATCAAATTATTGTGTGTTTTTTTTTTTTTTGGATTTTATTTCTTTTCCCTTTTTTTTCTAATTAATAATTCTTTATGCTTGAAGCTCTCAGATTTATTTTGACGTTTTGAGGGTTTAAATTGTTTGCTTGTTTGTTTGTTTACACCGAATTCAGATTTGTAGGGATTGAGTGGCGAATAACTTGAATTTCTGCTCGGCAATGGCTGTTGCTGCTCCCTTGCAAATGTCTCATAACTCGGGACTTTGCAAGAACCAAGCTTGCAACAGGCAGTTTAAGGTTTTAATTTCTCTCCTCTTGTTTGTTTTTTCTTCTATCTCTCTCTCTCTCTCTCTATATGTATATATATAGATGATCTTGACGTGATGATCTGTCCTCAGAGTGTATTGGGAAGGGTCAAGTTGCCTCTATTAAGCAGTACACTCTCCTCACGTGTTGCGGTAATTCTTTTGTTCTGTGTTTGAACCTTGTTCTTCTGTAAATGGCGTTCTTGCTTACAATTGTGAACATAATATGCCCAATTGTTAACTTAAATGCGTGGACAACCTTGATATCTCAGCATCCTAGTTTTGCAATGTTGTTAGCTACTTTGTCTATGTTGCTAAGTAGGTATTGTTTCTTCCATAAGTAATGTGAAGTTGGGTATTCTTTTCCTTTGTTTCAAGCCAGGAAGTTCTCCTTTCTAGTATTTCAGCTATTGATGCTGAAAATTATTGATGGAAATATATGCCTTTGGTTTCAGTACCGGCAAGAAGATCGCTGGAGTGTTCAGCTATCAGATAATGTATATAGGCCAATATATTCTTTCCCATGTAAAAATAATGCTTTTAGGTGCCATTCTTTTCTAGTGCCAGGGTGGTCATTTGAACTCCCTAGCATGAAGGCCGCTTCCATGGCATTGACAAGGTATTCTTCTTCTTTTAGTTAACTGAACTCACCTTGATAGCTACATAGTGCAGGTTTCAAGTCACACATTTGGTTCCACTTTGTCTGGTGGCATATATCCCCATGTGCTGAAGCATATGAGATAGATGGAATTCAGTTCAATGATGTTCTTTTGTCATTTTCTTCGCATTGTCATTTATTGAAGGTGTTATGTATGGTTGCTCAATGTTGGTGGGTTTTAGTCATTAATAACATCTCCTTTGGAGTCTATTGTAACGGATGTAGTGGTGTGACTTTTCAATGCCCTATACCACTCCAGTGTGGTCAAAATTAATGCTCCCATCTTGCAGGTCGTATAATGTTTTACAGGGCAATCCCCTGATATTGAAATTAGCTCCAGCAGTTGGTGTTGTTATCTTTGCATTATGGGGCCTTGGGCCACTCTTGCGTTGGAGCAGAAACCTACTGCTTCATGTATGTGTACTCTTGTTATTTTTTTAAACTTTTGTTACCAACTGCAGCATACTGACCCAGTGATATTATAATGTTTGTAATATTTGACCATATTCAGCAGAAAAGTGACAATAGTTGGAAAAAGAGTGGCACATACTATGTTATGACATCTTATCTTCAACCTTTGCTGCTGTGGACTGGCACAACACTCATGTGCAGGTCTCATCATCACGATCTGGCTAAATTATGGTATGATTTGTTCACATCAAATGGTCTGGTGTGTATAACATGTTGACCAGTTTCCATTTGTACTTACTTGCAGAGCTCTGGATCCTGTTGTGCCACCAACAGAAGCTGGTCAAGTTGTTAAACTGAGGCTTTTGAATTTTGTGAGATCATTGTCAACAGTGTTGGCATTTGCATATTGTTTGTCAAGGTGACTGCCTTTCCTTTTTTTCTTGCAGTTTCTTTTTTCCAATTGTATAATGAGATAAAGGGTGAGCCTTGGTATAACATTGTATAATGAGATAATCAGCCAAGTGTTGCTGGTGAGACAATGTATTGAAATTGTGTGGCACATTCAGCGGGATCTTAAGGATTTGTCACTCTTAGTCCATTTGCATATCATCTATTCAAAGTGGAAGTGTTGCATGGTCATACTAAACTGATGTTAAAAAATGGTGGTAGTACTGATGGAGTGGTGATATTTTTGCCCTCCAATTTGGATGATGTTCTCCAAGTTAGATTGCTTAATGAACATTTCTTTTCTCAACAACTGAATGTGGAGAAATATTGTTTTGCAGCATGATTCAGCAAGCTCAGAAGTTCTTCATGGATTCTAAGGAGCCCAATGATACAGGAAATGTATGTATAGTTTCAATAATGACTTGGTTTTATCATGTGATACCATCCAATGGTTCTTGGCTTCCTTGCATTCATACCCCCAGAATCATTGAAGAAATAATGAGTTTAGTTTGGTCTGTTGGGATCTGATATGGATGCTCTACTCCTAATGGTTTGCATGATAATCTTTCATAAAGGCCAATTGATGAGTGCATCAATTATTTAACTTGCCCTGCTGTCAGTTAATTAGTCATCCTGCATTGAAGCTGATTCAAAAGATTAACCTTATGATTTTTCACTGTCATTTATATGTATTCCCATTACTGCAAGGCTGATGAGAGTTGAGGTTATAGAGAATGGGTTGATGATTACAGACACCAACATATGCAAAGGATTACTAATAGAGTTTCTTTAAATTATTCAAATGATATTTCTACATGTTATAAAAAGAATATCTGTTGGAGCTTTAAGTTACCAGAGGTGATCGGGCAAATACTCCAAATGGTTCCTAACCTAAAGTATGCTCCCACCCATTGATTGAAATAGTTACAACTTACAAGCAATGCAGGAACCTTTTTTGTGTTTTTCTTATATCCACATTCACAAGGATTGAACTTGTATCATAATCCATGGACTAAGCAAATTCCCAATTCTTTTTAGTAATTGAAAATAATAGACTGAAATATTTATTAACATTTTTATAATGATATTCATTGAAGGATTTAATTTATTACTTGAAAGGAAAAACAATTTTTTTATAGGATGAGATCAATTTGGAAGTCCTTATTTTGATTTACAAGAGACAATGTTCCCAGGTATTGCCTTGCTATGATATCCTCAGCATAAATGGAGATACATTCCTTGTGCAGCTCTTCCATTTTATAAACTTTTGAGTCCAAAAAGCCTAAAATACTGTATGAAGCAGAGGTTTTCTCGGGCATAATTCAATTACAAATGATGATGTTTTCACTTTGGGCAGATGGGCTTGCAATTTGCGGGGAAAGCTGTATACTCTTCTGTATGGGTAGCAGCTTTTGCGCTTTTCATGGAGCTGCTCGGTTTCTCAACCCAGAAGTGGGTCACAGCTGGAGGTCTTGGAACAGTGTTGCTGACCCTTGCTGGTCGTGAGGTGAATTCCCTGTTGACCAGATATTTGTTCAGTTAGACTAGAAGCTTTTCTGGACATTACATGAACCTAATTTCTTCTAGCCTCCAGGACCAATGCATACATTTTGCTTTTTCATTAAAACATACTACACTAGTTGTCCATTCTGTAGTAATGCCTTTTCTTCAAGATCTAATGCTTATATTGTTCACCATCCAGATTTTCACAAACTTCCTCTCAAGTGCAATGATTCATGCAACTCGGCCTTTCGTAGGCAATGAGTGGATTCAAACAAAAATTGAAGGCTATGAAGTTTCTGGTACTGTTGAGGTTTGTGTAGAAAAATACACTGATTTGAAGTTTGAAGAAGTTAAACAGAAAATGGGAAGATGATTCTTTTGGCATGGTGTATGATGACTTTATATTGGCATTCTCTGGCTGGGCACATGCATTCATACACATTGTATCAAGTGATGGTGGAATGAAATGAAGAAGACTAAAATTTTGGATAAATATAAACAAGTCATGCACTAGCTGTTTTATGTCAAAATTGCTGGCATACTTGAAAATATCCTTTCTTATGTATGGTGTTCTCTTCATTGTCTGCAGCAAGTAGGCTGGTGGTCACCAACAATAATAAGAGGTGAAGATCGAGAGGCAGTTCATGTCCCAAACCACAAGTTTACAATGAGTGTTGTCAGAAACCTAAGTCAAAAAACTCATTGGCGTATTAAGACCCACCTAGCCATTAGTCACTTGGATGTTAGTAAGATTAATGTGAGAAGCTTATTCTTTCCATTCCTTGAATTTTAATGCCTCTTTTTCAGCAATTGAATTTCTGCATTATGTTTCCTTTCTAATAAAATCATATAGGGCATCTCTCTCTGCAGAACATTGTTGCTGATATGCGTAAAGTCTTAGCCAAGAATCCTCAAGTTGAACATAAGAGGTTGCATAGAAGAGTGTTTTTGGACAATATCAATTCTGAAAGTCAAGCTCTGCTGGTTTGTGCTTTTTCTAACAAAGGGATAATGGAATTAGCCTTTCTCTCATTTTCATTTAATATAATGTGGCATGTGCTAATATTTTTTGTCACTGTGAAAAATTATTAACTAAGTACAGTAAGTACATAGCTTTGCTAGTTTATATAAATAATTCCCAAAACATTAAATGCATAAGGAAACGAGATATAGCTCTGTTTTTTTTTTTTTTTAATTTTGCAGAGTTTCAAGATGTAGTTGAACATACTAAGTAGTGAGGTCTTTCTCTGGAATTTCTGCAATGTTGAGGTTGAAAAAGCCATTGGTGGATCCCTATATATGTTATAATTGTCACAATGAAAGCCTCATCTGTTTTGTTATGAACCTATTACCGTATTGATTCTACTCACCCCAGGGAAGCATCCACCTCGAAAGTAGTCTCATACTTGGGCCACTGGTGTTACCTCCAGTTTGTATGTTATCTATCATTTATGCTGCATATTCCGAAGATGATAAGTCTGATTTTCTCCAAAAATGGATATGAAAACCTGAACTTTCTTGAACCCTTGGATATATGTGAGGGATGAGATAACTGAAAGAATCAGGAGGCTTGGCTGTTGAATTTTCTTCACTTACAATTCTTTGTAAATAATTAAGAAAATGGTGCCAGGAGATGAACTTGCTGTTTTAGAAAATAACTGAGAAATTGTATTATGTATTCTCATGCATACAGACATGCATATGTATAACACTGCCATAAGTGTAGGAATTTGACTGTTGGTGTATACATGCGAGTAAACGTAAGCATGTGGGCGCATGGATCTTTGTATGACTTCTGCAATTTGCATATTGCAGATTATGATATCATGTTTTGTGAAGACCTCACATCATGAAGAATATCTTTGTGTGAAGGTAAGGGATTGTTTTCTTCTCTGGTCCTTTTTTTAGGATTTTTCCTTTTTATATGTTTGAATTCATCATGGGATAACAATACAGTTAATGCGACACACTGCATGGTACCCTTACAGTTGTACACATCCCAGCCCATACCCTGGAGATATTCCATATCCTTAGGTGGTGGGATGAGCTTGACTTGCATAGCAAATTCTGATGTTCTAATAGATAATAGTTTCTGGCATTAAAGCATGAAATTCTGTGAGTGAAGACTGCACACATGACATTTCCTGTCGCATAGCCTGCAACCAAGTACATTTGGTGCCCGTTTGGAGAGTAGTTGTGTTTGTCACTACTTGAAAATCAGTGAAGTGATTGTTGTTTCCTTCTTCAGAGCTTGCTATCTATGCATCATATGCATTTTGTTTCTCTGATGAATGCACATTGACACTAAGGTCAACCAGATATGCAATGTCAGACTACCATCCAGACAAAGTCATATGTTCTGAAAAGTTAGATGTGTCAAGTGACCAGACCTTACTGAGAGTTAATATCTGAGAAGCATGGTTTAAGACGTCAAAACTTTATTGCATTCTTTTGTTTTTTTTTTGGTTTTTGGCTGCTAGAAAGAGCTTGAATCATTTAGATAAAATGTTATTAAGGGCCTATTAATTATGCTGCATCAAAGTTATTTCATATAAAAGGGCTGCAATGCACAAAATTCCCACACTATAAGGTTTAGGAAAGGGGTCAGATATATGTAGTCCTACTTTTGTTTTTATAAAGGAGTTGTTTCTACGAATCAAATCTGTTGCACTTCAAGTTACAATGAAGTAATCTTACATTATGCCAAGCTCAACCTTCTTTTTTCATATAAGGAACTGCACTTATTTATTGAATGAATTTTGTTAATGAAACAGGAAGCTATACTATTGGATCTTCTAAGAGTCATTAGCCATCATGGGGCCCGACTTGCTACACCCATCCGTACAGTGCAGAAAATGTATGGCGATGCAGATTTTGAAAATGTCCCATTTCCAGATTCATTCTATACCCACAGTGGCGCAGCATCAAAACGCCCTCTTCTATTGATTGAACCCTCATACAGAATCAAGGGAGATGACAAAGCCAAACCCCAAACTCATTCTGGGCGAGTTTCAGGAGAGCAAGATGCTACAACCACATCACATTCTATACCTTCTGCCAAAGTAGGAGCAAAAACAAGGCCTGACATCAAGAAAAAAGAAACCACAAAATTTGACACCAAGGCAAATGCCAAGATCGGGGAAACATCAAATCTTGATGCAAAGGAAAACACAAAGGCTGAAACATCCATATCAGATCCGAGGGTTGGAGATCAAATGGCAGTGAAATCATTGTCAAATTCTGTCTCCGAGGAAATTTCAAACATTACAGAGTCATTAACTTCCAATCCCACAGCAGAAGACTCAGTTCCCAGTAATGTGGCACAAAGCAAAAGGCTCTCTGAAAACGAGCAACCCAAAAGTGTGAGTCCGGGGAATGCAAGGCAAGATAGCAAGTCTGAAAATCCTTCTGTTTCTATATCAGAAGATGCTAATGCAAAAGCATTCGGAGTGCACGACCATTCCCAACCAAAGCAGGAAGCTGAGAGGAAGTCATCAGTGTCAAAAGCTGCCTTGGAGGAAAACATAGTTCTCGGTGTTGCACTAGAAGGCTCTAAAAGGACCCTTCCTATTGAGGAAGGTGTGAGTTTCGATCCATCTCCAGAGGAGGTAAAGGAGATGACAAATGCATGCCAAAATGGAACTGAGCCATCAACTGCTGAGAAGAATAGGAAAGGTGGCCAGTGTCCAACCCCTCCCAGCACGTCTGGCGATTTGTAACAATCATTTCACCAGTGATCTGCGTTCCTAACATTTTGCTCCTCTTGACGGCTAACTTTATTCCAGGAATGTAGAGAGCTCAAAGCTCCTTTCGGAGGCTGATTCATCCAATGTAAATATTTGCAGGTCAATGTCAATACATCATCACAAAGAAATGCACACCGAGAGTGTTTCTCTGAGCTTGATTGATCTTCGACTTAACCCAGTGGAGCGCCCCCCCACCCCTCTAGACCCCGCTGACTTATCGTATATTAATTGGCGATACGTGGTCTTTCTTTATGCTTGCTTTCCGTTTCTTTAGTTCTAGTTTCCGTTAAGTTGTGTAACGAGCAAAATTAGTGTACTGCGTTTAAATTTTGTGCTATGGCATATTATCAGTTTACTGGCTGTCGTTTTTCTATGCTGGCTCCAGGACTGTTAGCACAGTAGAAACCTTGTTAGGAACCAAAGACTACTGATTACCTTTGGGACAAAGCCTCTTTTAATGCACAGAATTATCAACTGGCATGAAGTACTGATGTATGAAATGTCGGCAAGATCGTGAATGGCCGGGTCGTGGGATTTGGGCCATTCATTCTCTTATTCTAGCAAGGAAAAACATGCAAATATCTGTCACATTATGCACAGATGTGATAGTGAACATGAAAGGTTTAACAAGCGGAAATGGCACAAAATACATCTGTTGATTACTGGAAAAACACATTAAAATATGATTCCGGCCTAAAATTGCAGTCTGGAAGTAAAAGGAAAGCATGATCACGATACCATATTGCTTTCACCCCAGTTTACACGTCCAGCTTCTAAAATGTCATTCATTCAGGCCCTTTTATGATTGCGTAATCGAATGCAGATGGTGTTTATTTATAACACTAATACAATGAGCTATAAACTGTAGTTATGATACTGAAAGAATAGAATGCAGATGATAGCCTCACACCCGATAAATCTACTTAGACATGGCACATGCAATCAGGAGCTGGATAAGTAAAAATGGATTGTCTCGGTCTTCTTAGTCTTAGCTGCCCTTGCCTGTTTTCATGTCCCTCAACAACTGCAAGCTGGAAGTCTGGCCAACCAATGGTTTTGTTCAGGAACAGTTGGCCCAGTAATGCCATGCTCGGCCGTATGGTCTTCAAGTTCTCGTACGTTCGATGTCCCACCTGTGGCATCAGAAGCTTGTAATTCCCGATGCTATCAATTGCACACAAAACAGATAATCTTACAGCAGCAGTCACTTGGGAATTGTACGGGCACTCAATTAAGCTGTCAAATTACAATCACTGTTATATGGGAATGAAGCCAAAGCTTTACTTGTAAACTCAGGATATTCATCCATCTACCCAAACCCATGAGTCATTGATAAGACTTCAGATTATGTTGGATAACCCCTAAATCATTTTAGAGTTTTGCATTCTTAACTCTACTCTTAATCCACAAGGGTTGATTGAATGTTTTAGTCAGTAAAAAGTTTTTGGTTGTTCTCGTCACTAAATGAATGCCACCATCACTTTTCATTTCACATGCAGTGCATGAAAAACAATCACTTGTGCCCACAAATATTATACAAACAAATTAAAGCTCAACCAAAGAGAATTTGGATTGGATGGCAATAATCCTTAAATTTACTGAGACAATGCTGCAGGAAAGGGCAGACAACAGCATCAGCCTATTCCCATATGTTTTACCACCAATAAGAATGCACCATATGATGATGTTACATAAAAAGGTACAAATAAGCTAGAGATATTCACCAATGTGTTGTGCATGTTTCCTGGAGAAGCAGAGATGAAGATGTCACTGTGCATGCTGACATAGTAATCAACTGCAGCCAACAAAGAAGCCTTTCCTTTAATCTGAGCCCGTTCTGCTGAAGAAGCAAGACTCTTTTTGTCTTCCATTAGCGGGAACAACTTCCGTAAAGTTGAAATCCTAGCTTCCCCACCATAAACCTGAAAGGAAGGGGACCATTCACAAATTAGTCTCACGAAGCAATATTCATGACTTTCACTTTCTCCATTTAAGAGTACCCAAGATCATGTATTGCAGCCAAAAGACCTTGTGGGAGGCAAGATAAAGACGAGTACTGTTGTCAAAGCCTAGAGCTCTTAGCAATAATCCAATCTCTTCTGGAGTCAACGGACAGCGCCCCTGACTTCTCAACTCTTCATCAGTGAACTGGGAGTTAAGGACTCTTCCCTGCCAAATAACTTGTCTATATTTAGCCAGAGCCAACTTTTCCGCCTTTCCCCCACCAAAGTCACAGGCTGAGTGGGCAGCCATGTCCTGCATAATGAAGGATAGTGAAAGGAAAGCACCTAAGAAACAAGTTCAAGTGAACACATGGAGAGTCACAACTGCTAAACTTCACACATCAATCAATTTCCAAACACATACAAACATTAAGGTACAATGTAAACTTAAGTTTCTGTATGGCACAGTTGTGAGTACCTTATCAAAACGAAGATGAAGTGCAACAAACTTCCTTGCATTTTTTCTATCCATCAAATCAGTAGGTTCTTGTAGATAATCACCACTAAGTACAGTTTTGCTAGAAGGATACTGCAGTTGCCTGACAAGAGCATCTCCAAGAGCTCTAATGTGGGGAACAAAAGCTAACGCTTGAAAATTGACTTTACACCGCAAGTGTTGGATGTCCATAGGCAAGTTGTCAAATGTCAGACGATGAGAGAAAGGAGAAATGGCAGCAATCCCATAACTGAAGCACAAAAAATATGTTACTGGCATCCAACTTGGCTATGTCAAAATCTGATGCATCCCACAACTGGGTATTCCATAGTTATTGATTATATATGATATCAGACACATTTAGCACATTGATAGCAGAGCTGCCAGATTTTGAGGCTTGAAATTTTCACAAACAGCCCAAACTTCAGATTAAAGGAAAAGGTGCAGGCAAGCACTTGCCTTCTAAGTACAGGTAAGACATTCTCTAGGTACCAGTTAGCTGAAGCATGAACTGGTGCTGTCTTTATTCTGGTAGCTCGAATAGCTGTGGCATAATACTCCCTTGTGCTCCAGGAGAATTCATCTGGCAGCTCTTTAACTATAGATATGTCATCCTTCAACACATTAATAAAGTGATCCACATCAAATATATCCACAAATGAGCTGCAGGAAAAAGACAGCAACTCTGAATGAGTGTACATAAATTCAAATGAATGAAATAAGAAAATTTGCCTAAATTGAATTGTGTGTCTGCACACATCTCTAAGAAAAAGCCATACCTAGAGTCTTTCCAAACAGGATTCACTTCAAAATGTGGGATGATAAGCGTTGCATTCAGAATTTTAGCAACAGCAACTGCATCGCATATCTATAGGTAAAACAATTCATTCCATGAGAATCCTTATCATCTATTTGCTAGGAAAAGACATACTAAGAGACTGCTTGCACTTGGTACCTACCCCTATCCTCTGTTGGTTCAATCCTCCATCAAGGAACACCTGAAGATATCCCTCAGACTTCTCTGGTAATGCTGTTCCAAAGAATAAATTGGTCGAAGACACATGAGCATGATTCTTAACAAAAAAAACCAGTAATAATCAATTTAAGCTGCATTGTCTAGTGCAGAACATTATACAAATGTAACTGACACAACAATCCAGGTTTCTTATCACTCACAAGGGGCATTTCTAGATTCAACACATGGTCTCCACCCTTGATCAGCCAAAGGAGCCCAGAGATCAGACTGCTTTTCATTTGACTACGAAAAGTACACTTGAGTGAGATAATTAGAGGATAATATACATTAGCAAGGGACCTAATGTGGCTACTATGTGAACTGTTGCTTACATTTTGGAGCTGTAAGGCAGTCTTCAGAAGAGATAGGTGCCTAGGTTTTGGCGTGATCCATTCCTACACAGGAGAACAAACTTTTTTAGAGTGAAAAAAATTGAATCCATACAATCAACATTAACTACATAGCAACAACTGAAAATGTCAAAAATAATAGCATGTGAATTTGTACAATTTTTTTTTTTTTCTTTTTCACAGAAGAGGCACTTCTAATTGAAAAAGCAGGAATACAAATTAACAAGACCACTAAGCAAAATCTAACAGCATAAATTTTGGTACTGCAAGCAAATTTGCATTTCTCTCAACTCTCTTAAGGCTCCATTACAGCTACTCTCATATGAGTGACACTGTCACAGTTCCTTGTTTTGTAATCAAATCAACATAGAGCCATGAAATCAACTACGCATAGAACCAAAGAACTCTCGAGAAACCCCCCAAACATCTAAGTCACCATAACCTGACAAAGCCCCCAGTCATTATGGAAGCCTATTCGCCCATCATATCTAGTAGTTAAGCTCACCATACCAATTTACAAGAGTCAAGATTTCCAGTTTAACCACAACGTAATCAAATTTTACCTATGAATTCTTTCTTTCTGGCATGACACTTCTTACGATACTAAATTAGTTGCTGGCATTCCAGACCCAATGATCCAAGCCTGTTCTTACTTAACACTTCTAGCGAAGTCTCATACTCAGAGTTCCGTTTGATTTCCGTCTAAAATATCGCGGATTACTGCTTTAATTTCATCACCGACAACATATGAAGAGCAATAGAAAGCGACTGCAACAAATTATATTGAAAACAGGAGGGAGAGAGAGAGAGAGAGAGAGAGAGAGAGAGAGAGAGAGTATACCGAGAATATGGAAGGAGAGGCGTGGCTCAATGAAGTAAGCAAAGCTGGTAAAATAACAGGAAGAAGCAGCACCAATAGCCCAGCAAGAGCTCCTCTCCTGAGAAGCTCCATGATACCAAGTTACAAACTTCAGCTCAACCCACCCTCAGATTCTAAAACTGGCTTCTGGGTCCTGCTTTTTTTTAGATTCCTGATACTGAAAAAATAAAAAAGAAAGAAAAGAGAAGAAAACCAGGGAGCCAGAAACTAAAGGTTAAGAAAAAAAGCAGCACCCACCACCCATATCACATGAACATGAAAAGAGGAACCCTGATTCTTTACTTTTTATGTACGGCTTCTTTTAGTTTAGGCCTGCGAAAGGAAGACAGGCCGTGGAGAGTTAAGGGCATCCCGTGATCCCGCATGTCCACATGTACAAAGTGAACATTGGCTTCATTATGAAGGTTGGCGTCCTTTTCAGGGACCCCCAGAAAAGATAAGGCAGAGGGCATATAGACTGTGTAGTTATTGCGATGTTTGTTAGTCAAAAATGGTATTGACATTGCCATTTTGTCGGGATTTCCCTCTAAGATTGCAAAGATTACATGTATCCTAGAGCCAGAGTTTGAGAAATTAGACCGTTGGAGGTGGCTTTTGTACTTTTCCTCGGTCGCATTGATTACTCGCACCACCACCACTTTTTTATATTGCCGTGTCCACCGACACTTCAATCAAATGAGTCCTTGAAGCTTTTTTAATATTGGAGGAATTTTAGTTGTTGTGGTGCAAATGGGGTCATAATAGGAGGTGGGGTTGGTGATGAGGTCGCTCATTCATTCTCGATTCTCATTCGTGCCCCCGATATACAAAATAGATGGGTTTGCAGTCGGCTGGTAAAGCCCAAATCATCTGAATGTATCTGCCAGGAAAATGGGTTTCATATGGTTTTCTTAATTGTTGGTGGTATCCTATTATTTCCAATCCAATTTGTTTGTAGTTTACTTTGGAAGATGTTTTTTATTTGGACAATCGTATGTACGTGGGTTCTAAATGCAAGTCTAAGTTGCACTATCATAATTGTTGATTTTCATGTAGCACCATGTTGGGTCTGCTGTATGGGCACATGGAATAATTATCAGGTTATGAGAAATATTGCTGTATGGGCACATGGAATAATTATCAGGTTATGAGAAATATTGCTGTATGGGCACACGGAGAGTGGAGACTGATACTGTTCTTTGAACCTTTGTCGCTTGTCCATTGTGTGATGTGATTGGAGACCTTCCACTCATTCCTTTTCTTTTCTTTTCTTTTTTTTTTTTTATCTCTCATCATACGTACCTTAGGAATGAGGACGATCCATTTTCTGCTTCGTACGCTTAACAGTTTGCGCAGGTAGAGATAGCGAACATTTTAGGTGGTCCTCTTTGTTTTTCCCTTTTTGGGGGCAATCGATAAGCTCTACTTGCAAGGAATCCCGAAATTCCTAGCTCCAAACTCCTCTTTTCGGGGGGCAAATCGAATGTTATAATTTGGATGACAGTTTAGAGGGCTTTAAGGAGCATTGATTTTTCCTTTTCTGTTACATATCCAGTAAATATAAAAGAACATTTCCTCTTGGCTATCAACCTCTCTTTCTCTCTCGAGCTTTCTCTGAAATAATTCGGAAAATACAGAAAAAAGGAAGAGAGAAAACCCTTCCGTTATGTTGTTGAAATAGCTCCCACGAAAAACAGGGAGAAAAAACCCTTCCGTTAGTTTAAAGTATTGCCAAGAACAAGAATGAAAAGTGAGTCAATAGTGTTATTTGGTAACCTTCTTTTAGCATCCATACCAACCCCCCCCCCCTCAAAAGAAAAGGGAATTTGGAGAAGAAAAAAATTTTTGATTTGGACAAGAGAAGTAAAGAAAAGATAATTTAAGTAAAAAGATAATTAAAAAGTTGAGAACGATAACGAGAAGAGTTCTTTGGCATAGAAAAGGTAAGAGGCTGATTACAATGGGGAACTACCCTTAGGCCGATGGATGCTTAATCAGGTGTCCTCATCATTGAGCTGGACGTGCGTCAGTTTATAAGGCAAGTCATTTGGGATAAGTAAAATAAATAAATGAAATAAGTCAGTCGAGAGCGAGAGAGTGCTAATGACATAACATTGGTGTTTTTCACAAATCTGTCTTAAGAGCACACAAAATCAAATGTGTGCTCAAAACAAAGAGCGGAGGGTTAGATTTATAGGCATCAATTAATTGACACCAATAAAATTCCACTTAAATATTAAAAACCATGGTTTTTGTCCTCGTTGCTTGATGATTGCTGGCCTTTCAACCCCTATTTGCCAGAATAGGGTAACCTACAAGAGGGAAAAAAACAATAATCGTAGAGACCAAAAAGGAAATAAGTCAACAAAATATTGAACCTAACATGTGCCGAAGCACTTGTAACAGGAAAATGTGCTTTCCAAGGACGCAAACCTAGAACAAGAGGCTGCCTTTGGTCTCAGTCTTTTTCTCTAATTCTCTTTATTAGGTAATTATTAATTAGACCCAATATATAATATCTACTGCTGCTTTACATATTACGTTTTATTTTTATATTTTCTGTCACTTTAGTTTTCAATGGCACATACCAAGTTTTTATTGGTTTAATCTATCCATAAGACATAGATTTCTAATAATTTCCCTCCCTCCCTCTACTAATACATGCATAACAAATGTCTTTGAAGAATTATATCAAAAATATGTGCCATATTGTGAGAATCAAATGGGAAAAATAAAGGGTCGAGTACTAAGAAATAATCGGTTCAATTGGTTAGACAGGTATTCAGTAATAAATATAACTACATTTATTTTTAATTAAAAATAATAATTATATGTTATTTTAATTAAAAATTATTTTTTATAATTAAATTTAAAAATTATTAACAAAAATTTTTAAAAAAAGACCTAATTATTATATATTAAATTTTAATTTTAATAACTAAATTATGAATTTTAAACAAGATTTATTAGTTAATTACAAATTTAAATAAAATCAAATCTTGAATTATAAATGAGACAAAATATAAGAGTTGAATTATAATTTTTAACATTTTAAAAGTCACTCGTGTTGCAAATATGATATTTTTTTAACTAATTTTTATTCAGTTGACTAATATTGACTTTTTTTGGTTTTTTAATGTTCAATCCTACCGAGGTTCGGTCCGGATGTTAATCCATGGACTTCATTCCTATATCTACAGTTTAACATCGATTTGATATGGCCAACAAAAATAATTTTCCATATTGAGTCTGGCTAATCTGGAAGCATAACAAAGAACAGAAAAAAATAAACTTACCCCAGTTTGAGTGAAGTGTCCGAGCTTTCATAGTCATGCGGGGCGCCATTCGAATTGCAGACGTTGGTTACCGATTCTGAAGACTGCCACTCCTCACAAACCACATTCTCTGATTCAGTAGCGAGTTGCTTGCCGCCATTAGTTATCTCCTCAACCTTCCATCATCGAACAGTAAGTTGCTACCAGCACACATCAGAAGTGCGCAAACCATATGCCATGCCTAAAAAAATACACATGCACAGGAGAGACAGAAGGAAATCCATACTTGCAGTCTTAGACGCTCATTCTCCTCCATCAATTGCATTCCCTAAATATTTTGTCAAGAATGAAAAGGAAAAGAAATTTTAAATGCATAAACATTAATATATCTAATGCACAAACAGTGAGAGAATTAATTTTAGAACGACAATCAGGCTACTAACTGGGAGTATGACTTGATCGAGGTTCAGTTACATAGTTGTAATCTACGAGTTTAGGGAAGATGTTGATTGCTCTTGCCAAATTTAAAATTTCTCGTGCACTAATGATGCCCTTTTATAGCTCTAAAATCATGGTCATAGGCATTAATGCATATTTGTCTATCTCGCAGGACAGAATTGCATGAAAGAATCATACAATTGATGCCAATTAAATTTAAAACTAAAATTTTGTTGTTCTATCTGTCTATCTCCCTCTTGAAAGTACTTCATCATACGTGCGTAGATGCTTCATATATAACTTGTGCAATTTTTGTACACAAAAATATTTCAGACAGAAAAACCAAATGCATAACGATAACATAGGAACATGATACCGGGGAATTAAGTAGCACCAGATAAGGAGCTAACCTTTGTTTGAAGGTCACAAATCTCCTTCATTATTTTCTCTCCCTGTAATCCACAATAAAAATGATATTACAATGGTCATGACTAAAATGCCACAAGCCTAGCTATTGAAACAAATTATGCGAGATATATTGCGCGCAGACCTTCTTTTGGATCACTCGGCTCAACCCAGCTTCAAGAGATTTCTCTAGTTGTTGCAGGTCCTCAAGAGTTAGTCCTTGGAGGTCTTCTCCCCTCATCTGCCTGTTTTCCATGGGATCAAAATAGAGATACATAACATACAGCAGAAAAATCAGAATTGTACCTTAGTTGATGGCTTTTCTCTGTAACTTCCTTATTCAGCCTAGAACAGTTGCTGTTCTCTACAAGCTGCAATAAAATTGTATATTTTTACTCATAAGATGGAGAAATTGTACAAGTGTCTCATGCATACCAAGGTCCAGTTACATAGAATATAAATACTTTCTCTAAAAGAAACTTTAAATGTTTGTACTGCACTCAACAAAAATTGGTACCAATAGTTCCACAATAAGCATAAAAGAAGTTGCGGAACCAAGGTCCAATTACATAGAATATAGGTACTTTCTCTAAAGGAAACTTTAAATGTTTGTACTGCACTCAACAAAAATTGGAACCCATAGTTCCACGATAAACATAAAAGAAGTCGTGGAACCAATCTCAAGCAGCCAAATCTACCCCATGATCGAAAATTGAAAAGCTAATTGATATAACATGCATCCCGTTAGATGAGATGAAAATACATGCAGCAAGTGTATGACAAAATATTGTAAAACCTTAGCTCTAGACAACGAGATTCTAACACTATGGAGTTTGGGAGAAAGTTGTCACCCTTACCTTTGATTTTATAGAATGATTGAACTAAAATATAGGGAAAACAGCATTGGAGTATACGAATCAGTTGATCAGTAATTAAAAAAAAACAAAAAAACACGAATGATCTATATACACTCATGGAGCTAAGATATTACAAGCCAGAAGGTCTTAAGGAAAACATTTCAATTAGTTGTGGATGGATTAAGATTTTTCCTTGTGGCTGAAAAGAGAAGTCCTCACTCAAAAACCATCTAGAATTATGGGGAAGAAACAGAAAAATAGAAAAGAAAGCAATCCAACTAACCTGCAACTCAAGAGATGGCTGTTCCAGCTTCTCAAGATTCTTTGACTGTAAGCTGTGCCTTTCCAAGATTTGCTTCATGCTTCAGAATAAACATAGAAAGGGTAAAAAAAAAAAAACAAAAAACATAAGAGGTCACTTTTTAGAATGCACCCAAGTTAAACACATAACTGATTCTTGTTGGTGACGTTGGAACTCAAAAGAAAGGGCAAGATCCCTCGGGAGTATACCACAAAAGACGTGTGAAAGGAAGAGGACAAAAAAGAAAAATATCAAGATCTCTTTCTTAATTAGAATCTGATAACAAAAACTATTACTCAATGTTTCCTACCTTATTTCCAGCTAAATGATCAACTCATACTGTTAAAGTGATGAGCCACAAATTTCACAATCCTTTCTTCATCCCCTTAGTTCATAATAATCATTCTCATAGCATGAAAGTATTGTATAACAAGAACATCTTTTTCTAAAGTTAATAGTAATCAAATAATTCCCAATATTTAAGAAAGCAATAAGGGAGGGAACAAATATTTTAGTCAAGAATTAGAAAATAACAATATGCCAATAATTTTTTTAAGTTTAAATTATATATATATAAA